>NW_020769358.1:5433579-5480706 GCF_900518735.1 Pseudonaja textilis | reverse complement strand
AGCTGATTGTCGGGAGACCGATCCAACCAACAATCAGCTGCTTGTGCCAAATCAGGCAGAGACAGATTATTCTTATTTTTTTTCTTGTTTTCCTCCCCAAAATTTAGGTGTGTCTTATACTTCAAAAAATATGGTAAATTCCAACTTCTGCCAGTGCCAGTTATCTTTGAAGGCTACCAGTGAAGGAGAGGAGAAATGGGCTTCCATCCCAAACAGTTCTGTGCATCACCCATGTGTTTCAAGCAAACCCCATTTCCTTTATTCAACATGACCTTATTAAGCTCGCCACCCAATTTCACAGGATTACTACCCTAACGTCAAATGTTTAAAAAGCATGCACGGATTTAAATAAGTGTTTTTAATACTGCACTGAAAAAGTTGTGGCACAAAATTTCAACCCACCTCATCTCTCACATATTTCTTACCGGCTTAATGAAATGTAAACACTTAGGACCTCCGGAGGACACAACGGCATTAATTCGTTTTATCAGTCAAGCCTGTTTGGGGTTTTAGCATCGTTCACCAGAAACGCTAAGCTTGCCCCTTTTATTAATGCAGCATATATTTTTCATACTGAAGGCTTTGGAAAACTCATGTCCCTGGGTGAATGTTCCCCAGCTCATTTATTTGCTGAAATAAATATTGAGCGCCAATTATTGAACGGCTGTGACGGTTTTGTCAGTATTAGTACTCGTCCAAGGAACGACATACGTGCTTGCACATCACATTTAAGCATTACATAGTTGAGCACCAATGCACCCTGCCAGAGCCCTACCTTCCTGCGTTATTGCTTTCCACCAGCAATCTGAGCTAAGGCAGTTCCATTTGCTCGCTTGTTGGCCATTTTTCATGTTGAAACATACCGCTCAATTGTAGGACACAAGCGGCTCTTGGATTGCTTACTATTAGTGACATCTGGACTGCAAGTCTGGCCTTCGAACCGTGTGTGTGTCTACCATTCAAAATGGCTAATAAGTCATGAGCAGAATCCACAAAGTCAAGGGCCATCTATCGGGTGCAAACCAGAAAGTCAACACTCAGCTATTTATGGTTACTCGTGATGTGCAAACAGGCCCAAAGCTGCTCAGGGAGTACCTGGATCTGGAGTTATGCCTGCAGCCAAGATCAATTTAAGATTCTCCCAACAAGAAAGCTATAAGAGGTGCTGAACCGGCTGTTTCACCTCACCACATCCATGCAGAACTTCATTACAGCTTAACAACTCTGCCTGAACATTGTTTCTTTCTTTTTTTTTTCCTTTTTAATGACAATGTGTTCTTGGTCTCTTCTGAACCTTATAAGCCAGGAGAGGATGAACAAGGCCAGAAGAGATGATGGTGTGGGTGAAAACAACCCTTTCCTTGCCCAGCGTTTCTTGAAGAAGGTTAGTTGCAAGTGCTTCATAGAGATGTGAATTAAACGGGATGTCTTTCAGCCGATTAATCTTTTCAATAGGGTTGGCTTTGAAAAGGGCCAGCAATATTCATTTGGAACGGTGCCGTTGACATTGCATTCAAAGAAGGAGAACATGGGAAACCAGATCCTGGCTCTTCGGCTTTGCTGATAGGCTCTTGTGTTCGCCAGGGTGTGATAGTACAGGAAGAGTCTCGTAGTGATGTAGAAGGCAATGAAGACATCAATGGAGTAGTGTTCATGAGCAGCCAAGATGAAGAAGATCCCAAACAGATTCAGCACCCAAGACAACGTATGCAAAAAGTTCCAGCTTCTTGGGGTATCTATAAAAAGGAACAGAGCAGTCAACCACCCGTAACTTGGAGCTTTTCATCAACTGTGTTCTAGACATGTTCTGGACAAGACAGGGAACTAGAAGCAAGCAGAAAGGCTTGGGGTAAGCTCCAGAAACGGCTCCGGAAGAGAAGAACAGTTCCCGCCATAAAAGATTTTTTAAAAATTACTGGAACTTGTTCTCTTAGCAGGAATAACAGCAAAGGGAAGAGCAACACAGACCCCAGGGGTTTGAAATGCCTAATAATAATAATATGCTACCAACGGTCATGGACTCTGGCTTTGTAATAACTCATCTCCTGAAAATAACTATGTCTCCACTATTACTGTGTTTCCCCCAAAATAAGACCCTGTCTTATATTTTATATAATATTTTGTATAATTATATATCTCCACCAAAAAAGGCACCAGGTCTTATTTTCAGGGGATGTCATCCACAGTCTCACCTCGCTTACGGGCGTCAACTCAGCCTCCCTTTTTGCTGTCAGAGGCCTTAAGGAACTTCTTCTGCAGCCGGCAAGGCCTTCTTGAAGGCCTCTGCAGCCGATAACAGAGCTCCGGATCGATCCAGAGTTTCGTTATCAGCTACAGGGGCCTTTAGGAAAGCCTTGCCAGCCTTGCCATCTGCAGAAGATGTGGGCCAGTAAGGCAAGTGTCGGGGTGTGAGAGGCCTGGCTACAACTGTCCAAAGGTAAGTAGTAGGGCAACTCCACCCCCACCAATCCCCACCCTAGCTTAATTTTTACTCCTCCACTCTGGAGTGGGTGGGATCTTAATTAGGGCTTATTTTGGGGGGTAGGGTATATACTGGGTGCACATGTAAAAGTCAGGCTAGGACTTACTTTCAGGGTAGGTCATATTTTCGGGAAAACGGGGTATTTATCTTCCATTCTCTCGTTTTGCCCTTTAGACTGTAAGTCTGAGGACTGGCAATCTGCTTGCCTGTAGTTTATAATTTAATTTCCAGAACATCAAAGTAATTAGGCACCATTCCCTTTTCTTGATGCTTTGTGTTAAAAGGTCTTACAAGCAAAGGGGCCAGTTAAACACAGAATTAGTGCGCAGATCATGAATGCTGGTGTCAGTCAAAGGTTTCAAAATTAGAAATAAATCCTTTTCGTTTTTATTTCTAAAACAAAATGACGCACGTTACAGGAACGTGCAGCATTCAATAGTTCTTCTCCAATTATGGTTATCCCAAATGGGGCGGGTGTCACCCACAAATGCTAATGGCCTCTACTAAATCATGCCTTTTCCAACTTAAATCTCTTTTTTTTCTGCCACAAGGACTGAAAACTTTATTTCACAGTTAGGCAACCACGAGGGGCGGGCTCCAGAAGCTG
The DNA here is from genome assembly GCF_900518735.1 of Pseudonaja textilis. Next base: position 5,477,617 of record NW_020769358.1, on the reverse strand, counting down.
CCAGGCTACAACTCTGTGCATGTTCTAGCCAACGAGACTTCCCTGTGGGAGTTGAAGTTGATCAACCTTTGAAGCGTGGCTATGCGATCTGCTGAGCCAGGAAAGTTGTGACACACCAGGAAAGAGGAACAGAAGCTGTGGCAAGCTAGATGGGACATTTGTTCCATTTTTATTCCCCCTAACCCCCCCCCCCCCCCGATTCTCTACTTACATTCAGTGACAAAAAAGTTCAGCATAGTCAGGACAACAGTATGGCCACTGAACATATAGTCTCCACAGGTGTGTACTCCTGTTAACGTCATGCCAAATCCACTCCAAATAGCAAAGGCTCGCTGAAGTTTTGCCCACACATTGCCATATAACTAGAATTAGAATCATGCACAACAAACATTTAAAAGGAACACATCGAGAACGCGTGAGACTTTAAGAGAACGGCTGCAATTGTCCCCGCCATAAAGTGAATGTGGTATCTTGCATTTGCCCCGCTTCCACAGGTGATGCAGACAAGCATTTACCTCTTAAAACAAATAATTCGCAGACTTCGTTCCCGAATGAACGCTCTATCATGCCTAACCATACTTTAGGTATATAGGTAGTCGTCAACATACAGCAGTTTGCTAAGGGACTGTTCGAAGTTACGGCGACACTGAAAAAAGTATTTTTTTTCCACACGGCCGTAGTGGTCACGTGATCAACACTCAGATGCCTGGCAACTGGCTCATATTTACGACGGCCGCAGTGTCCCGAGGGGGTGTTATGTGATAATCTTTTGTGATCTTCTGACAAGTCTATACAGAAGCAAGACTTGGTTCAACATCTGTGTTACTAACTTAACAGCTGCAGTGATTCACTTATCAACGGTGGCAAGGAAGTTCATAAAATGGGGCAGAACTCACTTAACAGAAATTTGGGGCAGTCGTAAATTGAGGACTACCTGCATTTGGGGTTCAGGTACTGGTGGAAGATATAATGACAGTTAGATTTCCACACTTTCAACTTATGCCCTTCCGTTTGCATAAATGAGTTTTATACTTTACTGGTATGTCCCCTTTTACAGAGTTTGAAGTCCCCCAAATGTACATTATACAGGCGCGATAAACCTGTCAGTAGTTCAATTATCACTCTCATGTTTTACATTACTTTGCCAATTCTCAAAAGCTTTCATGACACTAAACATAAAGAGTTCATCATTATCTGTCTTCAAGATACTAGAGCTGAATCTGTGGCTAACTTGAATCTGATATATCTATCCCGTTTCCCTGAAAACAAGACCCAACTGGAAAATAAGCCCTAGCCTGATTTTTCAGGATGCTTGTAATATAAGCCTTACCCTGAAAATAAGCCCCAGTTAAGATTGTCCGCCAGACAGGTGCATTTGGAACCGTATTTTCCCCCAAATAAGACCTAACCAGAAAATAAGCCCTAATGCGTCATTTGGAGCGAAAATTAATATAAGACCCAGTCTTATTTTCAGGGAAACGCGATATAAAAAATTCAAAGCACTGGTGACATCAAAGGTCTTTGTCCAAGCTCTTGGGAGACTCATTGACTTACCTTTCCAGAACACTGTAAATGTTGTCCTGGCACAGACAGTGAGGTCACAAACATTGTTACACAACGTAACAAGAACACAGTCCCCATCAGGCTGCATTGTCGCCGCAAAAGGATCGATCTAGGAACAAAAGTTGCTTTTAACAATCACGAAACTAGTGGAATGACAATTTTTCCACCCTAACTTTGTCATCTCTTATTGCTCTGGAGGGATCCCCTCTAGGTCTGCTTTGTGAAGAGTGCAGTGGCCATGTGGGGGTATCGGGGATCTGGAATGTCTCTTCTAGAAACATATTTAGCTCAACTCATCTTTGGAGCCAAGCCTTTGGTTTTGTTTGGGTGCACAATTTCTCTGAATTGACTACTAGGCCTATTGCACACTCACATAGACCCTGCCTAGCAGCTCTTTAAAGCAGCCGCATCTTCCCTCAGAACTCTGCGGCTGTCCTCGGCTGTTGCAAGGCGATCCCATGAAAATAAATATTTGGTTTATGGACTCTTATTTGATTTACAAACATGGGAAAATTCCTGTTAAAAGCCGCAGTGGCCAGAATGCAGTACTGCAGATTACTTGTGCTGCCTGCTGGCTGCCTGCCATTTGACAGTTCGAATCTCACCAGGCTCAAGGTTGACTCACATCCTTCCAAGGTCAGTCAAATAAGGACCCAGATTATTGGGGGCAAGAGTCTGACTCTGTAAACCACTTGGAGAGAGCCATAAAGCACTGTGAAGCGGCATATAAGTCTAAGGGCTATTGCTATTACATTTTTTGAAACTTCACCTGTTCCTTGAGATTAAAAATATGACCATCCATTGGACTATATGCTCAATTAGCTTGAGTATTTCCCCTTTTCTTTACACACTGTCAGATCTGTGTATCTGCCATTCTTCAATGGAAGAAGAAGGGGGGGAGTTGGTACAAGTAATCCTTTTTGATGTAACCTGAATATATTAAATCCTATATTGATTCTGTATAACTTTGCATATGATATACAACTGGAGGAGTGGAGCCAGATGTCTAGAAACTTGTCACCTCTTGGAGAGATAGCAAGATGAGAAGGGACCATAAAAATTCCAGCTCTGGAAGACACGTAACTCTGCTAAGATACGTTCCCAGAGAAGGGGAGGGGGGAAATTAACATGTTGATTCTTTGTTTGACTAAATCCACATCTGAGTAAGGGGAGGGATTTTAACTTCCTTTATCTATGACTGTATGCTTGGAAATATCTTAGACTCTGCTTTGCCTAGTGTTGGATTTAAATCCCTTTCAATAAAGGATTCCTTTTGAAACACCTGGTTTTCAGAAGTTCATTCTTTTTGGTTGAAGGGAAAAAGTCCAGTGCTTACACTTACATTTTTGAATTGTTAAGCCACAGCCTACAAATTACATGTAAGTCAGGAAACCATGACTCTACAAACTAAGCTCGCAATCCGGATTGGTCCCAGCAAACAAACCTCTAACATCATCCAGGTTCAAATTTAGAAGAACCGCGGAGATTATCCTTGATGTCACAGGCAGATACAGAACCAGGATATGGAGGTAGCAAGAGACAGTTGATTGCAATCAGACTTGGTTACCAAAAACTGTGGATCCCTGTTAGATTTAACTAAATTTAATATGAGCCGTATATGACCGCTTTCGCATTTTAATGACCATAGCAGCATCCTCATGGTCACCTGACCCAAATTCAGATGCTTGGCAACCGGCTCAGATTTATGACGGCTGTAGTGCCTCCAGAGGTCATGCGACCTGCTGGGCAAGCACAGTCAGTGGGAAAACCGGATTCGCTTAAGGACCATCTTACTAACTGAAGCACTGCAGCGATTCACCTAACGAATGTGGCAAGGAAAGGTCGTAAAAATGGGACCAAGCTCACTTTAACAAATCTCTCCCTTAGCCACAGAACGGTTGGCTCAGTGGGGGGTTGTAAGCCAAGGATTGCCTGGATTTGATTTGGCGCGACAAGCAATTCGCAATGTTTGCCCTCCCGGAAGGTCAATTTGGTGAGGACGCTGAAAGCATCTGTGAGTGCTCATCCTTTGGATCATTTCTTTGGGGCAAACAACGGTTAGCGTTCACCGTTAATAATAGTAAAATCAGGGGTGGGTTGCTGGGGGCTCACAGGGGTTCGGGAGAGGCCCTTAGCTAAGATTCTGTGCAGTTTGGAGAACTCCCAAATCCCCCTCCTGGCTGGCCCCACCCACCCCGCCACTTCCCTTCCAGGAGTCCCCACGCAACCCATTTTGGATGCAGGTAAGTGCATGGCACACACGGAGGCTCAGGGACGACGAAAAACGGGCCTCCTGGGAGTTCGGGAAGGCCACAAATGGGCCCGTTTCTGGCTTCCAGAGAGCCTCCGGAGTCTGGGGAGGCCATTTTCACCCTCCTGGAGGCTCGAGGGAAGCCTCTGGAGCCCGGGGAGGGGAAAAACACTCCCCTCTGGCCATGGTACAGGAGGTCAACTAGGCCATGTCCACCCAGCAACTGGGCAGAGAACCCTTTGCTAAAATTTTTGAAGCCCACCCCCCTGAGTAAAATACGTTCTGTTCCCCGGTTTTCTGGAATGACAATGGAGAGCAGGAAACCCCACCAAGTTTTTCATGCCGAAGCAGCCGACTATTTCAGAGCTCTACCTGTGCCTGTGAAGGAGGAGGACCAGCAACCAGATGTAGCAGAGAATCACGCCACATACTTCAGTCATGGCAAAAGCCCACGGGATTCTAGGGACGCTGTGGGAAGGGAAGAGGAAAAAAAAACACACAGCATTATTGTTGGCATGAGTCTAGGATACCCGAGGAGCCCTCTCACCCCAATGGGACTGGCCTTTCCCACTTGTTTTGGTACAAGGGGTACCACGGACCCCCCCTCGGTCGCGGAATTCTACACAGTGGAGAAGAGGAGACGGGCCTTTACTTCCATGGCTTCTGCCCTCTGGAACACTTGAGGTGAGATCTGGCCTTCAAATGTAGCCTCGAAGCCCGGGGCCTCAACAAAGGCTTTCAAGAAGAGACTGGACAGACATATTGGCAAAAAAATAATAAAAAATATTGGGCAAAGATCAAAAAAAAAAAGTGGTTGGAGGAGATAGTAACCCAACAAATAGACCTGAAACCAGAACTGTTTTGATTAGGCATAAAACACAATAAAAGGGAAATACAATAAAAATATAATAATTCATGTTACACGTTAATAAACAGCGGCTAGAATTACGTACGCGCAAAATGGGAAAAACGGAAGTATGCCCACAGAGGCAATGGTGATAAAGAAAATATTAGAATGCACCGAAATAGATAAGCTAACGATGGAAATTAAAGACAAAGGAGAAACAGAGTATTACCTAATATGGGACCTAGGATACAATTGGCTAGATAATAGGTGCAAAGGTTAGAAAATGGATGATGAAAGAGGATCAACAAGTTAGAAACAAATACAGGTATAAAGCTACATAGAAGGATGCGCACTGTAAGCAATATTGGTACTAGATTGTATATAATTGCAAATCAAAATATATAGAGTGATAAATGAATAGAGAAGTAAGTTATAACCATGGATACAATGATATATGCTCTATAATATCAAGTTTTAATTCTTTTTTCTATGGACTAAACTGCATGAAAAAGAGAAAAATGGTCGTAACTAGGATAGACCTAAAACATCACGTATATTTAAAAAGGTGCTGATACAATCAGCAGATCGCTGTTGCAGAATTGAAATTGCGATGTTAAATGAAGGAAAATGCACAATAAAAATATTTTTTTAAAAAAGAAGAGACTGGGACAGGCATTTGCTTGAAATGGTATGAAGTCAGGGGTTGGACTAGAAGACTTCCAAGGTCCCTTCCAATTCTGATGTTGCAAGTGGTTACCGCACAAGGAAGATCCCAGACCCCATTGTGTTCTGATTTCTAATTTATTTACATTCTGTTAATTTTAAGTTATTTTTTTTAAAGGTTTAATATTTCTGGTTTTTGCTTTTATGAGGTTACAAACCCTCGCAGATTCACCTGACAGTGAGATAGGCAGAAAAAAACCATTTAATAAACAAATAAATAATGTGAACCACATCAAAGTCTTTGACTTCAGCATAAACGGAAGACGTAAAACCGCTAAAGGATTATGTAACATACCCAATCGTATTGCAGATTCTTGTGAGACAGGCTGGTAGAATATTATGGTTGGTGTTCAAACAAAGCATTAGTAAAGGCAGCATGTAGTTTGCAGAGTACCATTTACTAGTCTTAAAAAATTCTAGCAGGAAGCCACACAAGATTACTTTCTGCTTAAACTAACGCAACCATAACCTGTAATGCAGGGGAGCGATGTAGCTGTGTGGCAGATAATCCAAAATGTGTCTTCAATTAAAGTAAGACTTTAGATTTATTAACTGAAAAGGGAAATGACACCAGATGAGTGACAGCTGAGTAATTCGGGAAATGCAGCCAGCAGGATTCCTTCTATTATATGGCTGCAAATAACTAAAAATAATACAAGGACTCTTTTTTTGCCTTGTACAAGGAGTGATTGTTGGGTTGTTTTTTGCACCAAGAGTTTGGGGAGAAGATGTGGGGTGGATGAACCTATCTCTTATGTTCTTGTAAATTCCACAGCACTTATTCACCCATTTCTTTTTACAAGTATGTCTCCAGTGTCAACCTTGGAAACCATATTTTACTTAGAAGCTTCGAGGCTGCCACATTTTTGTGCCTGGGAATTTGGGAGGGGGGATTTCATAAAGAGGGGGAAGATTAGACTCAACAACATTCTTTTCTCAGAAAGTCAAGGACAAGTTACCTTGCATTCTGAGAGAGGAGTGTCCGGAGGAATGTCTCCAGTTGGGACGATGGTTGGTTGGGCCATGTGATGGACTGATGGGTGCAGGGGAGGGATCTTGGAATTTCAGTTGGGAAGGGAAAACCCGGAACTCTCAGATTCGAGTTTTCCCAGATGTGCCTACTTTAATAAATTCATACTTGGATGAACTTTGTTCCTGAATGCTGAATGTAATGGGGAGTTTCATTGGAACGCTGACATCCAGTTTTAATAGAGTCATTCAACCACCTGGGGACAAAAGTAGTTCAGGAGAGCGAGAATGAAGAAGACGCTCCTTTTCTCTGCTTTCTTTTTCTCTTTCTTTCAAGCAACTATTTCCTTTTTTCCCCCCTCTGTGTTTTCTGTAAGGATTGAAGTCAACCCAAATTATTTCTTCCTTGGCTATGAGACTGGCTCTCCCATTTTTGTCTTAGAGCTGAGGTCTCGGCCACGTCTCCTCAGAAGTCATGTAGTAAGGGGTCCATACATAATTTCTCCTGCTCTGGATGAATATCTTCACTGGGCTGGTGATTACTGAAATCACCCCACTCAATCATGCACGGAGTTAGCACTGCCGATAAAAGTTAAACCTTATTTTAAATTTTGAATCTTATGGGGATGATGTTTGTTCCTGGCTCTTATGGCTGTGTTCAGACAAAAGTCACTGTGACTTGTAAGGAAAAGACTTCTCCACAAAATATGAAGAAGATTTAATCCCGCCTTAGTCGGATCCTTCTTCCTGTCAGCTTCTCTTTCACTGACCAAGAATCAGGCACACCGAAAAAATGAATTATGACTAAGTCTATACCTAATAAGCAAACACAAAACATTTTTAAGAGCTAAAGATTAAATCAAACTAATGACAGAGAATTCCAGTAGGCTGGAACCCAGCTGAAGACTTAATTAATATGCTGCTAATGTAAGTATATCCTTGGAATCCAGCCGAAGACTTAATAATGCTTTTAATATAATTATATCCTGTTAACATTACATAAACTAAAAGCAAATGCCTCCTATGAAATAATTCTCCAAGAATGGGAAAATCTTAAATCTAGAATAATGTTAAAATCACATTATTGAACCAAAATCTTAACCTCTATTTTTCTGGTAAAAAAATATTTTTAAAAGCTTAAAGATATCAAACTGTTGCCTTCAAATTCTTGCACCTCAGGTTTGGCCTGGAGCTGATAAGAAATTGATCCCTGTATCCTAATGCCCTAGATTTAAATAAAGTAGTGTGATTTAAAGAATTATTAGATGAACAAGGAGAATTAAAATCAAACCAAGAATTGAAGGTACAAGGAATAAAGATAAACTGGTGGCCATATCTACAAATCCAAACAAGGTATAAGAAAGATATAGAGGAATATGGAATTTACAAAGATCAACAGGAATTAAATAAAATATTACAGGGGACAGAGGAAAAAATGATTACTAAAATGTATAACTATCTCTTAAGAGTCCGATAATTTGGGAAAACCTTTGTTACAGCATTAATTTGGAAGATTGGGAAAAAATATGGGAAATAAATTACAAATTAACATTATCAGCAGCTTTATAAAGAAAACTTATATAAAATGTTCTATCGCTGGCACTTACCTCCAGCAAGGTTGGCTAAAAGATTCCCTAAACAGATCGGCAAACTGTTGGAAGTGTGATCATGAACAGGGAACTTTTTTCCATATGTGGTGGACCTGCCCTAAAGCTAAGAATTATTGGCTCAAAATTAAGAATTGGCTTGAAGAAATTATAAAACAGAAAATTGAATTAAAACCACAGATATTTGTATTGGGTATATTAAGAGATAAAATTAGCAAAAAATTTCAATATATTGCACTCCTTATAATAACTGCAGCAAGAATTGCCTATGCCCAGAATTGGAACTGTGATAATAATCCTTCCAACACCTTGATAATAAAAAAGGTTTTAGAATGTACAGAGGTCGATAGGCTATTGATGGAAATGAAAGAGAGAGAAGAAACAGAGTAGCATGAGATCTGGAACGTATGGTATAACTGCTTAGAAGGTAGACATAAAGTAGATAAATGAAAGAAAGGTAGGCGTTATGGTAAGATGACTATCTAAATAATTATATAAGTACATGAATATATGCCTTAAATTGAATGCAGAAATAACCGTAACAATACTTAGTAACAACCTACATATTTAGGAATATGTCAGCGTGAGTGAAAGCCATTATGAACACGCTGTAATAAGTGGAAATATGTTTTTAATTGTGAAAATATATTAAATAAAGCTTTATTTTTAATAAAAGAAATGGATCCCTGAATTGAAGAGATTTGTACCTTTGCAAAAGGGCTTCTTTGCAAAAAATATGAATATATTTTCTTCCTGAAAATATGAATCACTAAACTATTCAGGCAAAGCATAAAGCCTTTTTATTAAGTGGTGGGGTAGAGGCAAGTCATTTTATAGGGTAAAGAAACAAAGGATAAATACATTCAGTATATGTAATAGATCGGTAAGCAAATGATCAAACAATTAAATCAATGTTGATTGTCTGAACAATAGAAAACATTGATTCAAGATAACATTCCACAAGTGACAAATGTATGAGTTACATACATGTTTTTCCCAGCTGGGTTTGTATCTTTCTTGAAAGTTGCAAGTGTATTCAAGCATTTTCAGAATACACTTTCTACTGTGTTTGCTGAAAAGGCCAGTTCTCGCATGCCAAAAAAAGTGACCTTGGCTAGAAGAAAAACATGTTTTCTTAGAAATAAGAGCAGAGACCTGAACTACCATCTTAAAAGGGCTAAATGTCACCTTTTAAAGATATTACTAATGAAGCCTAAAACTCAAGGAAACAAAAAACTAAGTGTGAGAATGATGGGAATCTGGGGCAGAGCTTGACTTAAAACTCAGAAATGCCCATTTTTTTAAATACGACAAAATAGATCCACGGTTTTAAATGCAACACCACCACCCTTCCTACAGTATCTCCAGATGTGTCTCACTCCTTGATGTGTTAATATAGAAAGTTAATCGGTTGAGAAACAACTTATAGAACTAAAATTTTGCATTCCTCGTGCTTCCTTTTTGGAAAAGATTTCCAAGCCTATTTTAAAGATGACTATAGCAACTCCGTCTGTCTGTCTGCCTCCTTAGTAAATTCTAGAAGAATCTATGCACGGTGATGTGTAGACTATATGCAATGAACACTTTCCCATTTTACATTTTTTGGTGTGTGTGTGTGTGAGAGAGAGAGAGAGAATGATTTAAAAATCATTTGGAAAATATGGACTTGGGAGAGAACTTTATAAAATGGGTAGGATGAATTTATATTTCACAGAAAAGCAGACATTATAGTTAATGGACATCTAGCAAAGCCTTGTGAGATACAGTAAGGAAAACGAGAGGGGTGCACACAGTTTCCTTTCCTTTATTTTGGTTCTTCAAAAATTGATTTAGAGATATAAGAACAAGGTTAGAGAATTCTGGGAGTACGGATCAAAAGAGAAACTTTGAATTTTGTCAAGGGGGAAGCAAAACAAAACCAAGACAAGAACTGACTTGTTAGAAAGATTTAAAGTAGATGAAAGAGTTATGATTCTGAACACTGTAGGAATGTCTTTGTCATAGAATTGTGTACAAATGAACAATGTGTAATTGCTAAAACGCACAAACCTTTATCAAAACTGGACGCAGAACAAACGAAAATGAAACAAAATGAAATTAAAGCACGACAAAGTGGGCTATAATAATACAAATGGAACAATGGGAAATGTGTGCTGTATTGTTGGTATACTGTATGTCACCAGAGAAATTTTCTAGAATATATGAAGTCGCTTCAAATTTGTATAACAAGATGGAGCACTTTGTCTTGCTTGGTGGATGTGTAAAAAAAGCTAGAAAATTTTGGATTCAAGTATGTACACAATTCAGAGGATTTTAAAGATTAATATATAGTTGAGAATCAAGGTCTTTCTTTTGGAACTGATGAACAAACAGTTGGAACTTTGTTAGGAAACCTCTTATGGACTTCTTTGCGTAAAACAGGAAAAAAAATGAACTTACAATTTATGGTATTGATAATTAAACAGGATAAATTATAGAAACAAGAGAGACACGTTCTAACTTTAGAGAAAGAGATACATTTATAATTGTATTTATAACTGCTGTAAAGGAGATGGGAAATCACTGTTTTGTATCTTTTTTCTTTCTTTTCTTCTTTTACTTTGTTTCCTTTCTTGTACTTTCAGCTTTCTTTTTTTATTCCTTTCTTTTTTTTTTTAACTTTACATTGGTTTGTATTAGTGTTTATCTTCCTTTTTAAAACTTTTAATAAAATGATGTGTAACCGTTTCCCAAACATTTGTTACTTGGGCAGCTATAAGCATTCCAAAATATTCCATTTCTTAGATAGGTTTCTTTGAAGGGGTGGGGGAAAAAAACAAAAACCCAGGGCATTTAGTCTTTTCTTAGAAAAGCTGAAAATCCGCACATCTCGGAGTTTAGAGAACCGAACAAATCCTTTTGATCTTTATTTTATTTTTAATTTGTCAAGCGATTATAAGGTAACAGGTTAAAGCTTAAACCAAGATAATTATCAGATCTCATCTATTCAAGTATTATCATGACCTCGGATTCTTTTGTGGTCAACTTTGTCTTCCAAGTCTTTTGCAATCATTCTCTGGAAACCACTCATGGGGCAGATGAGAAGCAATTCAAACAAAGAACCCATCACATGTCTTTCGGTTACTAGAGGACATAAGAGTTGGAGCAATCAGACAGCCGGTTGCCGTAATTCCCTGCCTTGTTTGCTGGTTAGGGTTTAGCAGAGAGGTCCCCACTGCCTGAAGATCCCACATTTAACCTAGAATAACATCTGGCGTTCAAGGCGTCCTCTTTCTCTTATTCTTAAATGCAAAGCAAGGATTAAAACAATGTCCAAATTCAACAACCTGGGTCATAGATAATAACATTCAGGCACAGTGCAGCTCCATTGTTTGCTTTTAGCTCAGACTGACAAGTGACTCACTTAGGGCTTCTGCATGAATGAACCCAGTGTCCAGTGGCATGGAATGAAAGCAGAGGATGGCAGGGAAAAGGATCTGCCCAGCGCAAATGCCCACTGCGGCCAAGTTTCCCCCCATTATTTGCAACAAGGACACCGCTAAGAAACAGCCCCTTTGTTCACGGAGCTATGGAATGATTGGGACCTAACCGGAATGATTATATTTTTGTTTTTATTTTTTAAATATTTTTTTTTAATTTACATATTGTAAGCAGTAAATGCAATTATGATGAGTAGGCTAGACAGGCGTCAAGCAGACTTTACAGTTGTTATTTCTGCGGCTCTTCGTGTTTAAAAAAACATAAACCGAACTCGGATTGAATTGTTTTGTGGCGGAATAGATTTGATAAGTTGGGGGTTTATTGAGGATGCATTAAATATTAAGGTGCAACATCCATTTGATTGAGGGTGTTGCAATTCTACCATCATTTGTGGTGTCAGCCTTCAAGATCTTCCTCCTTTCCTTTGCTTCTTTCTGGCTGCCATGAGTAACAGGGGTGGTGGTGGAAAGTGTTGAAAGAGTTAATAACTGATATTGTATAAACTGGGGAGGGTTTCTCATTCCTGCTTAGCTTTCTCTTCTCTGTGCAACTGCAACCCTTTATCTGAGTAAGCCAAGGTCATCTAATCATCACCACCTGGAGATGTCCGCGTGATGTATTTCACAACTTTTAATTGGAAGAACCGTTTGGGCTGTTGGGGGTGGGAACATTTCACTCCCTTGATATATGTGATGTGCGTGCCTAGTTACCCAAATTCAGAATTTTCTTGTGGCTACCACTTGACTTCCAGTAAAAGACATCTTTTCTCTAATTACAAGAGTCTAAGTATTTCTTTCCTGGATTTTGAACGGAGCACCAGCTGACAGGTGGATCGATGATAATACGGCTAAACTATACTCTGCGTGAGATGGGTGGTTTCTAAATTAAAATACAAATACAAAGAAATGCAATGGTTTGTATAGTGCTTAGGATTATTCAACAGATTTGCACAACTTATGAATTCTGGAATGAATTCAGGGTAGGTGAATTCTCACCCATTTTAAAATTCTTGGAAACTCTTTGCCAAGATGGCATCACTGGGGCAGCCTCACCAAAGAGCTCCGATGACGTAACCTCAAAGTTAGGAGATAGCGTGTTCTGTAAACAACCGGCCTGCCTCCGGCTGGAGTGATTCTCACAATCAGGCCATCGGTCCAAGAATGATCTGACTGTACAGGAGTTTCTGATCAAAGAGCAGGTCAAGACGACATCAAAACCAGTTGGTTGCCCCCTCCCATTCAGCCATGGTGGTGGATATTTCTAAATGTGGTTTAGGTTTATCTGCCTCGCTCCAGGCCAATTAAAATCTACAAATTCACACACATCCAGCTTATACCTCGAGAATTTAGAATGGAATAGAATTAGGAGCTGGAAGAAACCTTTGAGGTCCTCTAATCCAGCTCGCTGCTCAAGCAGGAGAATTTATTTATTTATTAAATGTACATGCTGCCCATCTCACTGTCGGAGAGATCTGGGTCACAGACAGTCTTAAAGTCCACAAGTTGCCGGATTTGGAGATCCCCGGCCTCAAATATGCAATTGATTTGTTATCTTGACAATTCTGTGTTGAAGTCAGTCCCAAACTGACCTCAGGAAACAGAATCCAGCAGTTAAGATTTCTGATTCAATGTCAACTGAAACTGAGACATCTTAGCGCGGATGGTTACCTAGTTGGGTAATGAAATGGCTGCAAGACAACAACCCAGCTCATGGAGCACCAAGGACCCCATCACCAAGATATACAAGTCACTACAGAAATTACATAAATCATTCCACATATTATGGTGTGGCGGGGCGAAGCCACTTGTTTATCAACCTTTAATCAATCCATTAGAAGAAAGCTGGAAGGGACCCTGGAGGCCTTTTAGTCCAACCCCTGATCAAGGAGGAGACCCTATACCATTTCAGACAAATGACTGTCTAGTCTCTTCCTAAAAGCCTCCAGTGATGGAACATCCACAACTTCTGAAGGCAAGCCCTTCCACGGGTTGATTGTTCTCATTGTTAAGAAGTTTCTCCTCAATTCCAAGCTGCCTCTCTCCTTGATTAGTTTCCATCCCTTGTTTCTTGTGGTGTTTTGGAAAATAAATTGACCCCCTCTGCTGCTGCCCCTGAAATACTGGAACGCTGCTACCATGTTCCCCCTAGTCCTTCTTTTCTCTAGACTGGCCAAACCCAAATCCTGCAACCGTTCTTCGTATGTTTTGGTCTCCAGGCCTTCAATTGTCTTAGTTAACTTCTGTTCCCAGAATTCTGGATGCTGTGCTCCAAAAAGCACAACTGCATTTGCATGCGTGCACAAATAAATAAGATCATTTAGTAACTTTTTTCACTTAGACTCATGGACCGAGAGCCTCCCAGGTGGGCTTCTCAATTGCCGGCAGTTGTTTTATATAATTATAAATAGTTAAGAACCTGCATTTAAGAAAGTGCAAGCAACTTGTTCCCTGTAATTTCTACACCTGTCTGTGCATACGATGAACTTCCTGGGAAAATCAGCATTGTCAACAAATCAGGCCACTGTTGCAATTCTACTCAAAAACGGGGGGCCCTTTAACCCTGCTAGCAGCCTCCTTACCTGTCCAGGAAGATGTCTGGTAGCGGTGGGTAGGTCTGCATATCGGGCACGCGCTCGTGCACAATGACCATGACAAAGGAGGTGAAGCCAAACACAATGAAGACATATATGCAGCTCAGGGCCGTCTTCCAATATTCGGGGTTCAGCTGCCGCGGGGTGTGCTTGCCCTTCCCGTTGGTGTACTGATACTGCTCGGCGCTCAGCTCCGACACCGGTTCACAGTCATCGCAGTCCCGCGGCTGCTGCGCCTCGCCATTGCAAAACCACTCCCTGCCTTGGACGCAGCCGATGACAGGGGACAAGGAGCCGATGGGGCTCTCGCTGCTGAAGCCCAGCTCCTCCAAAATGTCCACGTGATGCTTCTGCAGCTTCCGGATGGACAGCATCAGCCGCTTGATGTCCCCCAAAACCTTGATCTCCAAAGGAGGGGACCGCAAGTCATATTCCGTCAGGGTCAGGAGCGTTATCCCGTCCAGACGGTGCTTGTCACACAGAACGTCCACATACTCGCAAAAGCCTTCTTGCTTCAGCCACTTGGCCACGTGTCTGGTTGACCAACTCTGAATGCAAAGGGAGCCGTTGCCTTCCATTTTCTCTTCCTGCTAAAACAATAATAATAACAGAGCAACGTGAAAAATATGATAAGAAGAACACGCATTAGGTAATCCAGTGGTCCCCAAACCCCAGTCTGTGGACCGATCACTGGGCCACAGCATGCCAGCAAACAAGCAAAGCTCCATCTGTGGGATGCAGGCAGCACACAAAACCATGCCTCCTCTGGTCCACGGAAAAACCTCTCTCCGCGGAACCGGTCCCCAAAAGGTTGGGGGGTCGCTCAGGTAGCCAATTTTAATTTTTGTAGACATGTTTAAATACACCTAGAATGTCTAAAATATCACGTTTCTATAAAAATCACAAATCTGTTCCTCTTTCGTCAACTTCCTAATCATTTCTACTTAAAGAAGCCAACCTAGATCATCGTTTTCAAATTGAGTTTGGGACTGACTTCAGCACAAAACTGTCAAGCCACGTTGGCTGAGAAATTCTGGGAGTTGAAGTCCATGAGTCTTTAAGGTTTCCAAGTCTGGAGACCCCCTGTTCTAGGCACTGCCCATGAAACGTCACTAGATAGCCGGATCAGCATCCCCCATTACACCAAAACAAAGCAGTAAACCCTAATATTTTATTGTATTGTATTGATTAGCCCTTGGGCCATATCAAAGTGCAGAGCTCCAGAAGCAAATTATTACTGACGCTCGATAAAAGCAATTTAACGCAAGTTTACATTTAAAGCAAAACAAAGCAGCAAACACTAAGATTTGAATGCCTCCACCAATTTGCAGCCAAAAGAATGATAAACAAGAAAATGGAGACACACCAAAGAGTGATTCTCCTCCAGACTTCTTCATAAATAGCGTGCCGGAATGTTAATTCACCAACTGTCCTTCATTCCCAGAAAATTCGATTAAAAACTTCAGTAAGAATGGCACCACAAGAGATACAGCCAGAAAGGGAGGGAATAAATATTGGAACAATATGCAACACGTAATAAGGGCAGCAATATTGCTAATTCAGCATCCAAAGGTCATTAGTGGCCCTCTATCCTTGGAGAAAGTCCATAGTAGATATCAAAAAACGGAGGGGTGGTAGGATCAAGAGAGAAAGAGAAGGAGGACGTTTCGTGGATTTTTTCCAGAGGAGATTAAAAACAAAAACCAAACAGCAGCGTAGTTCTTTCATTTTATGTTCCTCTTTTCTGTACGAACAACCTACTTCAGGTAAATTATTAAGTGCTCCAAAGAAGAAACAAAACGTTTGTAATTTTTCTGCAGGAAAACGCAGAGGGCTTTTGAACAGCATTAATAATCCTATAAGACAGGTAAGGCAGTTCGATTTCTTGGTTTTATCCAGGCTATTAATAGGCTAGTGAGCAGATCCCTTGGAATCCTAGCTTCCTGGGATCAAGCAAGCATGATGATCTATTCAATCCACCCCTCTCCCTTCCTCTCCTTTTGCTCAGGAGAACCTTGGGTCACAGCCGAGCACAAAAAAAATACCCCTTGATCCCTGCCTGACTTCATTCATGTTAATTTAATTAAAGCATGAGAAAAGGGAGGCCATCGTGCCACAAGGCAAATCACTGGTCTCAACTCTTTAAAGCTCCTGTATCTTTCAGTGGGATCCCTTAATGTCAGGTTGCCTTAAGGCAGTGGTGGCTGACCTTTTTCGGCTCCCGTGCCGAAAATTGCATGAGCGCTCGTGTGCAAGCACCCAGAAGGCAACGTGCACTGGGGCCCCCATGCCCTCTGTACGCAACTCCCCCGGCGCACCCCTATGCATGTGTTCAAGTCTTCCACCTCCCCGTGCGTGCGCACCAGATACCCAACAATCAGATGTTGGGCAGGTGGCACGCGCACATGCGCAGTGGGGCTTTTCCAGGAGACCTCTCATGTGCCTCCATCATGGCCTTAAGGAGTTACAAATATGTGCTAATTTCACTCCTCCGTTCGAACCGAATCCTAAGCACTGCACAGCCCTACAACTGGGCCAGGATTATCCTTTTATTCAAATGTGCTCACTAAATACTGTACAGCTAGTCCTCGGCTTATGAGCCCAGTTGAGTCCAAAATTTCTGCTACTAAGCAAGACAGTTGGGTTCTGCTCCGTTTTACCATCTTTTTTGGGTGGAGTGGGGTGGGCTGGCTGTTAAGTGAATGTTGCATCTGTTAAGTTAGTTACATGGCTGTTAAGTGAATCTGGCTTCCCCACATTGACTGCTTGTCAGAAGTCAATCAGGGCCTCCCCTCCCCCGCAGATTTCCCAGGGAAATCACATGACTGTCCCCCTGGGAAACACTGCAACGGTCATAAATATGAGTCAGTTGCAATGGTCGTTAAGTGCAAAAAACAGTCCTAAGTCAATTCTTTCAGTGTCGTCATAACTTCGAACAGTCACTAAATGGTTCTAAGTTGAGGATTACCTGTACAGGAGAACAAATAAGCTTGATAGTCTCCCATTTCAAAACAGACATTTCCTCCCATGACTCAGGAAGGTTCTGCCCTTAAAAAAATATAACACTGAAACAGAGGGGAAAAATAAAGAGAAATTGAAATACAGGCAGTCCTTGACTTACAACTGCAATTGAGCCCAGAATTGATATTGCTAAATAAGACATCTGTTAAGTGAGTTTTGCCCCATTGTACCACTTTGCTTGCCGCCTTTCTTAAGGGAATCGCTGCCGTTGTTAAGTGAGTAGCACCACTGTTAAGCGAATCTGGCTTCCGCATTGACCCCCTGGTCGCAAAAGGTATGACAACCATCGTAAATGTGAAGCAGTTATCAAGCATTTGTATGTAAATAACATGAAAAATGGTCCCAAGTCACTTTATTTTAGTGGCCGTGGTAACTTTGAACCATCACTGAATGAACTGTTGTTAAGTCGAGGACTAGTTGTACTCACAAATGCAAAAGGCTTGCCCTTTTTAAAAGCATGACTGGGTTCTCCTTTCTCTGCAATGTGAATTTTTCACGTATTCAGAATAGAATAGAATAGAATAGAATACAATACAATACAATACAATACAATACAATATAGAATAAGAATAAGAATAGAATAGAACAGATCAGATATTGGAATGAAGAATAGAGTAGAGTAGAGTAGAGTAGAGCAGAGTAGAATAGAATAGAATAGAATAGGATTAGGATTAGGATATTGGAATGAAGAATAGAATAGAATAGAATAGAACAGAACAGAACAGAATAGATATTGGAATGAAGAATAGAGTAGAGTAGAATAGAATAATTAGATATTGGAATGAAGAGTAGAGTAGAGTAGAGTAGAGTAGAGTAGGATAGGATATTGGAATGAAGAGTGGAGTAGAGTAGAGTAGGGTAGAGTAGAGTAGAACAGAACAGAACACTTTATTGGCCAGGTGTGATTGAACACACAAGGAATTTGTCTTGGTGTAAATGCTCTCAGTGTACATAAAAGAAAAGATACATTCATCAAGAGTTGAGAATCATCAGGTACAACACATAATAATAGTCATAGGGTGCAATAAGCAATCAAATCCTACTAGGAAACAGTCAATATAGATCGTAAGGATACAAGTGACAAAGTTACTTTCATAAAGTCACAAGTGGGGGGGATGGGCGATAAGGAGAACGTATAGAACAAATGTATAGCATTTCTAAGAATGCCTTGAACGGCAATAAAATCATCCCTTCTCAACATGATAGGACTGAAAACATGCTTAGTGCCCGTCTGGTGCCCGTCATCATTGACAGCAATTAAAATTGTACCGAGTACACCAGGAAATCTTCAACCTTGACAGCTTTAAGACTTGTGGACTTCAACTTCCAGAATTCCTCCTCCTCTCATCTTAGCTCAGGAATTCTGGGAGTTGAAAGTCCACAAGTCTTAAATTTGCTACGTCTGAAGACCCTTGGGAGTACACAATAAGAAGCAGGCCTCCCAGGAAAAGTTCTAAATTTGCTTTTATCACACAGCCCAAATGTTGGCTCCCATAATGATAGGAGTTGGTTCCTTATTTAAATTGTATGTAGTTTTTTTTTTTTTTCTGAAGCTTTTCTAGCTGGGAGGTTTTGGTTTTATTTTTTTTTCCCGTATGACGATTACCGTATGAGTCAGGGAACACAACTCTTCCTCAGCAACTTCAGCTGATGTTTTTTTTAAAAAAATAAAATGCTTACCAGTTCAACCCACAAGGAAGTTTCCTTCCCCAAAACTCCCTAGAATTTGTGCCACTCTTGCTATCCTGTTTAACAACTGGCACGTAGATCAAGTTCTGCAACCAGAAATCTGTGAGACAATAGCAAAGGGCTGGTGAGTCACTCATTCGTGTATGGGGTAGCAGATATAAAAGACAGAGCGAGAAAGATAATGGCACAGGAGTCATCTCACCAGCCTTGGAGAGGTTCATAAAGGATATAAATCCATCAAAGGGATAACACTACGTTGTATTTCTGTGTTAAGCCATAATATGGTTGGGTTGGCTTTGATTGGTCGTGATGCAAGCCAGGTTCTTAAAGATAGGTTTGCACATTCAAACTGAGTAAAAAAAATAATCAAACCAACCAACCCCATTATATTCTCTGTGTAATTGTCTTAAATGTAAATATAATCTCAGGGCCATCTTGAATTTTAATAATGCGTTCTATGCTGTTTCCCTGGCAGCTTTGCAAAATTGCTTTTTGTTCTCTTCCCCAAGTGAGCCCCCCCCCCTCTCTATACATATATATATAATACAATCCAGATAATTTAGAGAGGATATTGTGCACAAACTTGCCCAAGAATTGGCAACTTGGAGAATGGCTTAAGAATACAGCTGGAAGTAATGGAATTGCACTGGGTAGTGGAGACATTTCATCAAAACGAAGGAGAAGATCAACTGGCTTGCAACAACAGTCTTTCTTGCAATAAGGAGATCCAGCAGGAAATAGGGCTTCAGGAAGGGAAGCCATCCCTGATGTTGGCATTACATTAGCAGTAAGAAGTCTTGCGTGGGTAGAAAAGGTGGGCCAGGATTGACACTGAATTCAGATTGGACAGAGGTGAAGTTATGGAAGGCTGAATAAGAGTTTCTTCCTCTTTAAAATGGGCTCCTGATGGCTGAGACTTCTACTGAAACCTCAGGAGAAGTCATAGACAACCGCCCTAGTTCCTTTGCAGCTACTCATAATAAAAAATCTCTCTCTCTCTCTCTCTCTCTCTCATAAATAAATAAATAAAAGCAAAATGCCACTCACACATCATCACAAAATCTCCAGAACCGTAAAGCCTACAAACTTGAAATTTGGCACGCATGTTCCTCTTGGCTTCCAGGGGCTCACTAAGAAAGGATTTTTCGAAATGACCATCAGAGCATTAATATTTCCTATATTATTATTATTAACATGCTCTGATGCTAAGGAGTTCTACTCCCGCTCCCCACCTGAAAAGAAATCTCTTCCAAATGCAAAACACAAGCAGAGGAGTTTCACTTTCAGTTTCACTTTCACTGCATCACCAAGCAGGCTCCTTGCTGTCTCCTTCCTTGCTCACAGAGCAAATACTGCTTCAGTTTCCAAACAGCCCTGAACTCTCTCACACACTGACAGGACGCTAGCCAGATGTATACCAATGGATGCTGGTAGACAGAGGCAGATTTTTTCTTCCTTATTTTCCTCCTCAAAAACTAAACCCGACTACATAGTTTCGTAGCGAAGTACGGGTATCGAGCTAATTAGGAAATATGTCCCAACGGCAATCCACATGGTGTGTCTTTCTCTGTAATCAACGCTCAGTAAAGTCAAGGAAATATCATCAAAGGACAGAGTTTTTCCCAAGGCCAATGAAATAACTTCTCCCCGTTTCCTCCCCGCCCTCAAAAAGCCACTTTTGGAAAGAAAGGTAAGAAAAGACTTCAGAAATGCCAAAGCATCAAAGCCAGCTTTTCTCAGGGCTGCAAAAAGCTGGACTTTCCTGTCGTGCTATCCTAGTCCTCTTGAAGGAAATGCCTTCAAGCAAGACATGAAAAATAAAGAGGCACATTATACTCCTATTTTAGAAGTTCTGTCCCGTCAAGTGGGGTAGTTCAACCTTTTGCGTCCTTCGAGGGAGAGGGAAAATAAATATGGACCCATCTGAGGTGAGAGATCCAATAAGAGGGATACAGATGCATACATACATGTTTATATTTACAAAGTCCTCAACTTACAAACCACCTGAAAAAAAGAGGTTTTAACAACCTGGATTCAAAACGCTGGTGATTGGGCTTTCCGCACAGTCCCGTGACAGAACTTTGGGTGCTCAGCAACATGGCTGCCTTACCACACCTGAAACGCCGCCTCCAGTTTTCCTCACCACATCACAAAAGGGGAGCGGGAGGCTTTGGTAAAAGTGCAGAGAAGAGCAACTAGGATGATTAAAGGCCAGGAGACCCAAAAACTTATGAAGAATGGTTGAAGGAGCCAGGTAGGGCCAGTCTAGAAAAAAAGAAGGACCACGGGGGGACATTGATAGCAGAATTCAAGTATTGGGGGGGGCTGACACAAAGAAGAGGGGGGTCAGCTTCTTTTGCAAAGCACCAGAAGGCAAGGCAAGAAGCAATGGATGTTTGCTTGTCAAAAGGTTATAAACAGGGATCACGTGATTGTAGGGCCGTGGCAAACCATCATAAATAGAGTCAGTGGGCAAGCGTCTGAATTTGGATCACGTAGCTGTAGAGATGTTGCAACGGTTGTGTGGGAAAATGGTCTCAAGTCGCTTTTTTCAGTGCCGTTGAAACTTTGAACGGTCGCTAAACAGAGCTATTGTTAAGTTGAGGACTAGCTGTGCTTTTTGCACACAGTTCAACAAGGAGAGCAAAGTGACTTCCGGTTTGGGTCTCTTCAGTGACAGACCGAAATCCGTGATCGTGCGCGGTTTCCATCTGTGCTCGCCGCTGGAGCGCCCCGATCCTTTGGATTCGGGGCTGAAGCCACCCTGTAGAGGTGGTGAAGAGTGGGGAGATTACTAGCCAAATGGAGGGGAGCCGCATCTCCTTTCCTTGGCTGGTCTAAACTCCCTTCCCCGAAGGCGGTTGCAGCGGTGGTCAGAAATGGCCACCTCAAAGAAGAACCCGACTGGATAAGATTGTGCAGGAGGAAGACAAAGAGGAAAGCAGGACAGACCAGGCTAAACAACAGAGAACATCTAAGCAAGGTACCCTGAATCTAAAAGTACCTCGAGGGATACTTCTGAAAGAAGATCTTTAAGCGGCGAAGGAGAGGGAAAAGGAGGTTAAAAACCCCCTTTTTAACCTTTATATTGACAATTACAAATGGTACGGAAAGACTATGTTGACACTAATAGGCAACCTTAAGCTGAAATCTAAGTGTCAAAAGGAGAATAAAGATTTTTTCTTAGCCATTTTAAAGCCCTAAAAAGCAGAAGAGTGGAGGCAAAAGGGTGGGACTTGGAATAATGGAAAAATGGAGTGCCACCTGGAAAAATAAAGAGGATTAACAGTGAAACTTTGAAAAGATTCCCAAGGATACATTGTAACTGAAATCTTATTAAAAGAAACAGTAACCCACGGAAAGGAAAAGTAAAGGAAAGAAACCAAGAAGGAACAGTCTGGGATCATTTGGTGATTTAAAAAAAAAAGTTTTTGGCATTGTTTTTTTTTTCTTTTTCTGTTTTTACTTAAAGTCAATCAGGTGGTTGTTCAAAAGTGTTTAAAATTCCATCACTCCTGGAAGAATTGAAGACGAGTCTTAAAAAACAGGAAGAAGATGCAGAAAGGGGAGGAAGATCCTTTGGCTTCGTATCTGACTTTTTTGAAATGGAAATCCTGAACTACGAAAAGCAAAAGGAAAAGCTTCAAGAGCAAGAAGAAGGGCGGGACAAAGAAGAAGCCATTTTCAATGATCAAATAATGCAAAGTGTGGTAATAAGGGGAAAAAGGGGGAAAGGAGTTAAAAGTTTGAGATCAAAGGGAACAGCCAAAAAGAAAAATAGTCTGAAAAAGAAGTATAACAGCAAGGACAAGCAGAAAAGAAAACTACAGAAGGGAAAATTAGAGAGAGAAGGGTATAAAAAAAGGGATGAAAAAAGGGGGGAAAGATAGAAAGAGAAAGAACTTATAAGGGATAAAAACAGGAAATAAAGAAAAGGGGGAAACATACTAGGATTAAAGGTATTTGCTCAGCTAGAAAACACAGAGACAATGGTTAAATTTAGTTAAAAGTGAGGATTCTGCAAAGGTACAAAAGATAGTGTTGTGACAGTAGAATACTGTAATGAGTTAGAAATGAAATAAGTAAATAATCTATGAGATAAAACTGTATTGTTATGTAATGGTATGTTTATTTATAATTTATGCAATAATAAAGATGAGAGGGAAACATTGCAATTGTTTCTAAAGATTGATAAAATATTGAAAAGAAATGTGAAAGATTCATAAGGAAATTTATACCAGTTATTAGAATGAATTTGAATAATTATTTTGCTTATTAATAGTAAATAATTTATAAGATAAAACTGTATGACTATCCAATGGTATGCTTATTAACAGTTAAGTAATAATGAAGAAGAGAGGGAAACATTTCAATTGTTCTCAGATTGATATTGAAAAGAAACGTGAAAGATTTACAAGGCTCATACCAATACTAGAATGAATTTGAATAACTATTTTGTTTACTAATGTGTGTGTGTGTGTGTGTGTGTGTGTGTGCATGTATGTGTATGCCGAAACGTTGCTACAACTTTAAAAGCACAACTATAATGACGTGGGAAAATACCCGAACAAAGCTGAATAACATGCATGTAAGTACCCGCGAAAACTTAAGAAAACATATAGATAGATAAGATAGATAGATAGATAGATAGATATAGATATAGATATAATTATAATTGTTTTTGCTATGTTTTTAGAATTTTTCTTTTTACATTTTCAAGGGGAAGTACCAAGCAGAGTCTGAATCATGAGATTTATGTGATATAAAATAGATATTAGAAATTTGAATGTTATAATTTTAGAATGCACAAATTCAATGTTTAATGAGATTTCATAATAATAATAATAATATTTAAAGGTGTTGCACTTCGATTGGCAATCATAGGGGGAATTTTGCTTCTTAAGAATGTTGGAAGAGAACATATCAAATTGTAAACAAGACAAATGAAAGTATAAGTACAATGAATAAAAAGATATAGAAATTTAGGTAAAAGAAATACAATTGAATAAGAAGAAAATGAGATAACCATAAAAGAAAATTAAGAGAAGTAAAGGGAGAAATAATGAGAAGTTGGAAAAAGAGTAAAAAGATATGAAGTTGAATACATAAGATGAATATGCATATGAAATTGTGTCTGTATGGAAATGTGATAACCCGGAACCATGCTGTACTCAAATGAGATGTTTTGTTTTGTTAAAGCTCAATAAAACTTTATTTAAAAAAAAAAAGGAGAGCAGTTATTTTTTGCAGTGAAGGTTACATCATGTAATCTTATTGTTGCGCAGCATGGAATAGATGCACTCGGCTCATAGGATTAATCTTGTAATATTGATCTAAATTTAAGCTACTAAGGATTGCATTTGTCCAAGATAGGAACATAAATTAACAGTAGGCATCCCTGGATTTGATTGTGTGGATCACAACAAATTGTGGCAAGTTCTTAAAGAGATGGGAGTACCAGACCATCATATTTGTCTCTTGAGAAACCTATATGAGAGTCAAAAAGCAATTGTGAGAACTGGACACAGAATCACTGATTGGTTCAAAATTCAGAAAGGAGTTCTGCAAGGCTGTATATTGTCACCCTGCCTATTTAACTTATATGCAGAGAACCATCATGAGAAAGGTGGGGTAGATGAATCAAAAGTTGGAATTCAGATTGCCGGGAAAAATATCAACAACCTCAGATATGCAGATGATACCACTCTAATGGCAGAAAGCGAAGAGGAACTAAAAAACCTCTTGATGCGGGTGAAGAAGGAGAGTGCAAAAGTTGGCTCGAAACTCAACATTAAGCAAACTAAGGTCATGGCATTCGGCCCACTCAATTCCTGGCAAATAGATGAGGAAGAAATGGAGGGAGTGACACATTTTATTTTCCTGGGCTCCAAGATCACCACAGATGGGGACTGAAGCCAAGAAATTAAAAGGCTCTTGCTCCTGGTGAGGAAAGTTATGGCAAATCTAGATAGCATACTACAAAGCAGAGACATCCCCCTGCCAACAAAAGTGCGCATAGTCAAGGCTATGGTTTTCCCAGTTGCAATGTAGGGCTGTGAAAGTTAGACCATAAGGAAGGCTGAGCGCCAAAGAATGGAGGCCTTTGAGCTCTGGTGCTGGAGGAGACTCCTGAGAGTCCCTTGGACTGCAAGGTGATCCAACCGGTCAGTCCTAGAGGAGATCAAACCTGACTGCTCTTTGGAAGGCCAGATCCTGAAGATGAAACTCAAAGACTTTGGCCAACTCATGAGAAGGAAGGAAGGACTCCCTGGAGAAGAGCCTAAAGATTGAGGGCAATAGAAGAAGGAGGAGACGGCAGAGAATGAGGTGACTGGATGGAGTCGCAGAAGCAGTCGGCATGAGCTTAAATGGACTCCAAGGAGGATGGTAGAGGACAGGAAGGCCTGCAGGAATGTTGTCCATGGAGTTGCGATGGGTCGGACACAATTTCACAACTAGCAACAATAAAATCTCTGGATTAAGAACAAGTTCCGTTCCTAATTCTGTCTTTACCCTGAATTTGTATGCAAGTCACAACTTGTACTTACAAACGGACTGGCCGTTACTAAAAATGCTGGACAGTGTTTTCCTTCCTCAAAGCGATGAACCACTGAAGTGGCCCAATGGTTTCTGGAACCACTGAAAACAGGCTATATATTAAAAACATGTACCTTGATTGTTCCAAAAGTGCTTTTTTCCAAAAGGCAAGTGGACTTTCTTGGGTTTTTCTTTTCTTCTTTTCTGAATGGAAGAAGCTTCTTGGATGAGAAGTGAAATGTTTTCAAAGAAAGAAAGAAAAAACAAAAACCAAGAAAGTCCAGTTGCCTTTTGGAAAAAAAGCACTTTGGGACAACCGTGACCTGAATGACTGAGAATCTCCTAGATGTGCACTTTTGAGTGGTTCCTGAAAGCACTGAACAATTCCAACACTTCATCGATTCGTGGCAGGATAACATCATCTACCATTCATAGTAATAGTTGGCTGGTTCATATCTAGGCCGACAACTTAAGTTGAACATTCTTAAACTGAGGATTAGATTAGTTTGGTTTAGTTTAGTTTGGTTTAGTTTATTGTCACTGCACCTCATACAATGAAATCAAACACCATCTTCAGTGCACATCATGACCATGAAAATAAACACAAATACACATCCTTCACCCTCCACACATTGAACCGCCCCCCCCCCCCCCGCCCCGACACTGTACCAACACTGCACTATACAGCAGAATTCAAAAGAGCTACTGCCCAGGGATAGAAGCTGTTTTTCAGCCTATTTGTCCTTGTTTTTATGATTCTGTACCATCTGCCAGATGGTAATAGTTCAAAAAAAGGCTGCCCAGGATGAGATGGATCTTTGAGAACGTTTTGAACTTTCTTAAGGCAGTGGGAGCTATAAAGCTCTTCCAAAGAGGGGAGAAGGCAACCCATGATCCTCTGGGCAATGAGGTTAACCCTCTGGAGTGCTGTCCTATCTGTCCCTGTGCAATTGGCAAACCATACACAGGTGCAGTAAGTTAAGATACTCTCTCTGGTGCAGTGATAGAAGGTCACCAGCAGTTTTTCATTCAGTTGTTTTCTGAGAAGTCTCAGGTAGTATAATCTCTGCTGGGCCCTTTTGACCCAGGTCAGATCCTCTTTTAGGGTAATACCCAGAAGCTTAAAACTAGCCACTTGTATTACCTGTATCTACAACCAAAACAGTAACGCAATGTGATTTTAATAAAGACAATATCCTCCATAGCATCGGCCCTCTACAAAGGGAAAAGATTTTAAATGTCATCCCAAAGGTGCTTTTTCAAGAGGCAACTGGACTTTCTGCTTTTTTTCTTCAGCTCAGAGCTGAAGAAGCTTCTTGGATGAGAAACGAGACATCTTCAAAAAAAAAAACAACAACCAGAAAGTCCAGTTGCCTCTTGAAAAAAGGACCTTTGGCACAACCACAAGCTGGATGCCTGACAGTCTCCACAGACAGTTTAAATAGTACCTTCACCATGAACCCTGTCTTCCAACTGTACTGTGCGGTGCCGTATGGAAATGAACAGAATTCATACAACAGTCAAAGCAAACGAACTAGTACAGATCTTATGAAGCCATACACATGCATGATAATCCTCCAAAACTATTTACTAGCAACAGGGAGCATGAATCCACAGCCTATACGCCTGAAAAGCTACCTCAAAAGCATCCCTTGATTTTGAACAGCAGAGTAAAAACAAGTATGTGGAGGACTTTCACCCATGCAACTTATAAAACCCATAGTAAGCAAGCTGCCCCTTTTCCTGTCCCCGCTGTTAACAATCTGGCAAGGAATCTGCAGCTTAGCAAACCTGGAGAACAAACTGACAAATAATTCAGAGTGAACTCAAACAGGTAATTGATTAGACAATTCCTGTAAAATATGTATTGATTTTTCAAGTAATCACAGGTTTACTGCCTGGCCAATTCAAAAACAATTATCACCACTAAATATTTATTGAGCAACATTAAGTATAGTACATCCAAGTGATATAGGATCTACAGAGCTCATTAAGCCATGGTAGAAGATACGAATCACCACACACTTTGTGTGATACTAGCAAAAACCTCAAATCAAATGATGAAGAGAGATATGAAGGCCAAGAAAAGTAAATAACCCAGAGGAAGTTAAAATAAAAGGCTTTTATCTTTCTCCAAGTGTAAAGAGAGATCTTACACACAATTGTTTTTTTCTGTAGTATTTAAAACAATATTTTCTTAGGCAATTATTCTGTAGCAAAACACTGAGATCCAAACTGAAATTCTGTGACTGAACAAGAATAGCATTAATACTGCATTTCTCTAGTCTGGATTATAAGAGAAGCCACAGTCCTGGCATGATGAGAGAATGTGTATGTTGTAAAACTTCCTTTAACAATTTCCTTTCTGAATCCACCAAAAGTTCCTAGGGGCAAATTCATTCCTCTTACTTGGTACTTGAGTCAGTCTTCTAACAACTATTTAAATACAATTAGTGTTTTGAAACCCATCGCTACAATCAAGGAACAAACTATTCTGTGAAAAAAAAAATGGTGAAATTTTCTAACCTTCCATAAACCCACAAGTCTTCTATTTATTTATTTCTTTTTTAAAAAGAGCCTTCAACTCAAAGCACATTTTAGATTTCAAAATGATAATTTTTTTTAAAAAAAAACCCCAACATATAACTTTCAAATTCTGATTTGGGTTAGAGAAACACACAGCCAAGTTACAGCAGCTTTTCACTGAAGAGAACAGGAAGGACAAGCGGAAAGCAACAACTGTTCTTTAAGGTTATCAAGTTTTCAACCTGTTGCTATACAAAAGGCCCAACAAGTTCAATCGGATTCCTTTTGTTGCATTGATAAAATAGCAACCTGTGTGGAACAATATCATCACATTTAGCCAGGTGTCTGGTTCATTTTGTCACACTCTCCCCTATGTACAGGGATACCGTTTGCACTGGTCTCACCTATGTAACAGGAACACTGTTTCATAAGCTTCCACCTTAAACGTGTGAATTGTCCATTACTTCCACAGCATCCAGATCACTTTGGATCCCTAGCTGCACATTTGCACTGATCCAGAAAAGCTGATCTCACCAGGAGTCAGTGAGTTAGTAAATGTTACCCCTTGCCTAAAAGGGCAAGCTTACAAAAAGGGCAAAACCTTAAGAATGAAAAAAAAGAGATAAGAAGATTAAAGTCTGATTTCTCTACAGCGGCATGGAAGGGAATTGGGGTCATCTCCATTTCCCAAGGAGATGGGGGAGATTATGTTTGGCTGGGGGTGTGTGGAATGGGGGGATGCCCACCTGGGCAGGTGCAAGAAAGAGGCTCACCTGGTCCCAGCTTGTTGTGTGAAAGGTGGAAAAGAGGCTCCCTGACCCATATTGCACCGTACCCTGTATAGTGTATAGTATAGTGTATAGTAGTGTATAGTGTATAGTATACTATAGTATTAGTATAGTATAGTAGTGTGCATAGTATATAGTGTATAGTGTAGTATATACCTTTGTCAGAGGTACAATGAGATTGGCTGAGCCTCCCTTCGTGCACCCCCCCCCCAATATAATACAACTCACAGTGAAGGCAGAAAATCCCTAACCCATCTCACCACCACCCCCTCCTCAGCTTCTGCCGGTGGGGCACCCCGAGGTCTCCAGATGTTCCTCCGCTTGGCTTAAGGGAGCCTCCTCTGGGCTACCTAGAGGGCATCTGGACTGAACACCCAGGGTCAACCAGACCAGACCCCCCCCCTCCCCCCTTCCACTCTGTGAAAAAAGGGACCGGGGTCGGCTTTGCTCTTTTTGGGGTGGGGGGAGAAAGGTGCCCCAGCAACGGCAGCCCCCGCCCTCAAAAGACACCCGGGGAGGGGCGGGTGGGGGGGGGGGGGGGGGCGGGCCGCGCCGGGGGGGGCGGGGGCGGGTGGGCGAGGCAAGCCGCTCCTCCCCGCCCCTTAGAGTGGCGGAAGGGGCGGGGGTCGGCGGAGCGGAAGGGGCGGGGTTTGTGTCTCCCGGGCCGGTGAGGCCGCGGTTGCTAAGCGACCGCGAGGCTTTCGGCCGCGGAGTGGGCCGCGAGGCAGTTTTTTGGGGGGTGAGGGTGGAGGAACGCTTCCAGACCCCGCCAGCGGCCTTCGAGGAACGAGGCGCCGAGGCCGCGAAGCAGGCGCAACGGGCCGGCCCGGATGGGGGTGTGGTGGGCAGAGGAGGAAAGGGAGGGGGGGGCCAAGTTGCACCCCCTCCCGCAGCTCTGCCACGCGCGCCTCTTGTCTCTTCCGCTCACCCCCCCGCCCCCCCAAATGGCGGAGCCCTTCGTCCCAAGAGGAGCCCCCGAGTCGGGCAGCGGCTTTCCTCCGGAGACGCCCTCCCTCTCGACCGCCGGCAGCTCCGGCGGGGGGCTGTGTTGTTTGGGGCGCCGCCGTTCGCCCCGCTCCGCTTCGTGGAGGGTTCCCCGCGCAACCCACCCCTGCTTGCCCAGCATAACCGTTTACACGGCCTCGTGCCAGCTGCCTCAAATAGTGAAGTTATATATCTGATCTGGCCATGGTGGGTCGCTTTATCTGGCCATTTAATCGGTATTTCATTTTTAAACCAAAAAGCAGGGCTGGTTAGGTGCAGGGTTTTTTGTTTTTTTTTTAGCAGAATTAAAGGGAAGCAATCTGGAATTTAGGAGAAGTTTCCTATAACTCAACCAGTGGAACAACTTTCCTCCAGAAGTTGTGAATCCTCCAACACTGGAAGTTTTCAAGAAGAGATTAGATAACCCTTCGTCTGAAATGGTGTAGGGTTTCCTGCCTAGGCAGGGGGGTGGACTAGAGGACCTCCAAGGTCTCTTCCGACTCTCTTATTCTGTCTTCTATAAATGTTATTACAATATTTGCAAACAGAACTATATATACTGTACATACAAATATACCGTAAATATAAAAACTATTGAACTTTCAACAATATTGTCAATTTCTGATTTGAATGTGATTTATATATGCTAAGTAGTTTTAAAGGGATTATTAATTTTAATGTTTTAGATAATAAAATGTTAAACGTTTAATGGAATTTAAAAGGGGAGATAATTAATATGTAACTTAAGTGGTGGTGCACTTAAACTGATATTTTAGGGGGGAAACCAATTTATAGAAGGAGTGTTTTTAATTAGAATTTAAGATGGAATATACAAATGTGACAGTTAAAAGTACGAAAGCATAATGATTATAAAGTATAATGATTATGAATCATAAGTGATTTAAATAGACAATTAGCCAATTACTATATTAGCCATATTCTGCTCGATACTTTAAATAGGTAATAAAGCCTCCCATTGCAATATAAAGCATTTCCATTCATTAATGGCACTGACATTTTCTGCTGATAGAATTTGCAGTGATTGTTTTTCTTAAGTAATGAATACACATGGCTGTTGCATGTGTTTTACTAACTTGTTCATAATTTTCCATAAATCGTTTACTCTCAAAAGAGTACTCCAAACTTGGTAGCTGGTTACAGTTGGCTGCCTCTTCCTAAATCCGAATCCATGGCTCATTTCATTGATAGGGCCACAAGCACAAGTGGTACCACCAGTGTGTAAAACCACTTGGCACGCACGTGGGTTATGGGAGCTCTGGGCTTAATTTGAAGGTAGAAAGAAAAGACGGGGAAGCTAAGGGGAGAAATGATGGCATTTAAAACCTTTTTAGAGTTTTGAGCAAATCTGAAATACCTGAATCGTTTCAATCGTTTTTTCTGCCAAAGCCGACCAACTCAAAACCATTTCAACAGATATTTTTTCAAGATGGAGAGCTTAACCTTGAACTCAAAATAAAACCCATTTCCTGATTCACATTGATCCCACATATCTTAAAAGTTGCTGAGATTGAGAAACGCTGCTTTGGAATAAAAAGTATTATTTGTAAAGATATCATTAATATACTTGTTACACCACGAGGACTCCTTTCCACCAAGGGATGCTTTGGTTACAGATTGTAGTAGCCCTTCCATAGCAGTCTTAATCAAATAAAGTAACTTTTTCCAACCTCCGAATGCTCCACAATTACAAACGTTGCAATTCTTCTTAAGCACACCAAGTTGGTGAAGGCTTTTATTCATCTATTTCAAATGGCGTAACAAAATATAGCATTAATACATAAAATTCACACAAAAAAACAGCATACAGAATGTGTAAAAATATATAAAATACCAGAACAGTGAATTAGTTTTAAAATGCACAATACAAAGAATGAATGAAAATTATATATAAGCAGTTACTAGAATGGCTAAAACCGGATATCTAGATCATTTAGCCATTGGACAGCACTGCCCTCAAGATGATGTAGTTTTTGCATGGATCCCTGGAACCTCCTGAGGGGACATTTTGTCACAAAATGACTGCAGGATCTTCCCACAGTCTCAATATTACCAACCAGCCCCCAGTTGTATTTCCAATATTTGTTCTGACCCAAACCTTGTTCTAAGTAAATAAACAGAGATAAAAGCAAAACCCTTTTAATGCTTCTCTGTGAATTCTGTTAATTCGCGGTTAAAAGGCTATTAAAACTAATTGTCTCCGATAAGAACGAGCCTTGCCAAGGTTGTGCAAGGCTGCCAAAAGCACTAGATTAAATTGCCAAGAAATATTCCAAACAAAAAGTCTACAAACACAAACCAAGATAGTCTGAACTTCCACAAGGCTTGAAGTGAAAGAACTTATTTGCTTCCTGCAAAGAATCCCGGTCTCTCAGGCTGGCTTTTATCTCTTAAAAGAGGGGCTATCACCTTGCGGCCTTATTCCCGAGTCACCCGTGCTGCTGCAGCTGCTCTTTCCTACGAGCAGCCCTGTGCGCATGCGTGCTCGGCACAGGCTCCTCAGGGACCTCTTCATCTCTGCTGCCAGCCTCCACAATCTCCGAAGGCAGCACTCCACTCCCTGATAATCCTGGCCCCATCCCTGCATCACACACAGGCCCCTCATCTGAGTCCTTGCTCTCCGAGACCTCAGCCGTCGGCACCTGCTGCCGGCGAACCACAACAATATTGGTTGCTTCAGATCTGGTTGAGCGCTGTCCAGTTTCTCCTTAGAAAATCAAAGCCGGAGGGGCATTGTCCTGGATCAGCGGAGGTGGCTGAATGGGAGGAAAATGCAGGTCACGGGCATGTTTTTCCTGCCAGAAAGAATGCCACACTACAATTATTCTTCCAGTTGTTAGACTTTATGCTTCCACCATAGCTGTCATTGAATGGCAGTTTTAGGGAGCCTTGACAGCAGACCTTCGTTGATTCAATTAGACCCATGCTTTGTTGATGTGCAACTCCTGGCACTGTTCCACTTTCAAAATAACAAGTGATCTGCGCTGGAGCAAAGTAAACCAGCGAGCCTGGGTTGCATTCTCAGGTGTCAGATTCCAGCTTCTGATCCAAATGGCTGACGAGAGCGCTTCAGTGGGCCCGAAAGATCTCGGACCCCCGTCGGAAGACAGCCCCAGTGTTCAAGATTTAGAGCAGCTCCTGAATACTGGGAGCCCTTCCTGCCACCACGCTGACGAAGTCTGGCCTAATCTTTTCTTAGGAGATCAGTAAGTATTTGCAGGAGGGCATTTCAGCCTATCCAAAGAGCCCTTTTTCCTATATAAATATGGCAGCCAAATAAATTGCGTCCAAACATTACTTAACGTGGACATGTGATTGACAGCTGTAATAGTTATGCAGAGTTATATCTCTGTCCGTAAAAGCCATGACTGCAGTGGTAACTGGAGCCTAAAGTTTTATGAAATCCTGTTTTGGGCAGATTAGCAAATGCCAAAAGAGACTAACTTCTTCCAGTGTACACGATAAATCTCCTCTGAGTCAAGCGAAGCCTCAATTGCACCATCCCCCTGCCACCTCGTCAACACCTTTCTTATGGTATGAAATTGGTTTTTACTCAGAGGTGGGTGTTCAGCAGGTCCTGACTGGTTCTGAAGAACTGGTAGCGGAAATTTTGAGTAGTTCAGAGAAGCGGCCAATGCCACTTCTGACTGGCCCCGCCCCCATCTATTCTCCGCCTCCTGAGTCCCAGCTGATTGGCTGGGTCTTTTTTTGTTGCCCTGCCCAGGAGAACAGAGCTGGAAAGCAGGTTAGTGGGGTGGGGCGGGAACAGGGATTTTACAGTATCCTTACCCTGCCACGCCCACCAAGCCATGCCCACCAAGCCATGCCACGCCCACCAAGCCACACCCACAGAACCAGTAGTAAAAAATTTTTGAATCCCACCACTGTTTTTACTCCCTATGAGATATTTCCCCTTCTGAAAAGTGAATTGATTTAAATTTTAGGGATGGAGGCGGGGAGGAAGAGCTACATACAGGTGATCCCTGACTTAACCACAATTGAGCCCCAGAATTTATGTTGTTAAATGAGACATTTGTTAGGTGAGTTAGCTGTCCCATTTTACGGCCTTCCTTGCCTCCATTGTTAAGTGAATCGCTGCAGCCGACAAGTTAGGAAGCCGGTTGTTAAGCGAATCTGGCTTCCCCATTGACCTTGCTTATCCCGCAACCTTGGGACACAGCAACGGTCGTAAGTATGAACCAATTGCCAAGCTTCTGAATTTTGATGCTGCAATGGTCGTAACAACAGAAAAGGGTCATAAGTCACTTTTTTCCGTCCCGCGGTAACTTTGAATGGTCACTAAATGAACTGTTGTACGTCGAAGACCACCTGTACCTTTTCCTGACACTAGATATCTCGGTGTCTTTTCTCCAGCGTCACAGCACATAGCAGATTTGACTTATGGAAAATGGGGATTAGCCATGTTTTGAATGCAGCACACGGCACTCTTTTTTGCCAAGAGTCGCATGAGTTTTATGGTACCACGATTGAATACCATGGCGTGCCAGCTCACGATCTTCCCAATTTTGATCTAAGCCTCTATTTTTACTCTTCTGCGGAGTTTATACACAAGGCGTTGACTACACCCGGAGGTATGAAAATCATGGCAGCTGTTATCAAGCTTGTGACTGAGCATTTACTTGGACATTTGTTCAAGATTATTAAACAAACAAAATATCTGAAGTTAAGGAAGAAAGATCATCCCACTGAGTTTTCATGAATCTTCCCCGCAACCTGTTTTTGTCAAGTGCCGGGGAAATCAGGACATTCAGGCAGCTCGAATGAGTGTGAAGATTTATTGCAAGCTTAAGCAAGAATCTGGCCAACTAACAGCCAAAGGAAATGAGCGGGAGATAAGAAGGGCATTCAAAGTGGGGTGGACTTAGATCTCTTATGGGCTCGCAGGGACTTGTGACCTATGACACATTTGACCACTCCCTCAGGCTCAGCCTGGTCATCTCCTTGATAATGCTTTCAAGCCAAGTGGCCATGTTGCCTGGCTTCATGGCTTTCTGATGGCCTGGTCGTCCTGGACCCCCAAAATCATAGTGGGCCTGTGAGAAGAGCTAGATCTTCCCTCACTGAGAGGCATCCCACCACTTCTGCAGAACTCTCCATCCAGGCAAATTGCAGCTATCTTAGATAGGCCCAGGCAACACAATCCTGAAAGGCTGGTGGGAAGCAATTGCATCCAGTCCAGTGAGTGGGTGGTTCTGTGAATTAGCAGGTCCTCTGTGGCAGCCATTTTGTGATGTTATCCACGACATGCCCTCAAGATGACCAAACCTTTTTTGGCCAGAAGCCTTTGCTTTCCTTTGTGCATTTTTTAAAAATGCCATATATAAAGGTTATTTTATTTTTATTTATTAATGAATCAAATGTATATGGCTGCCCATCTCATGAAAAGTGACCCTGGGCGGCATACAACATTCCTGTAAAAAGGGTCAATATATAAAACAATCCCATTGTATAATGATGATTAAACAGAATTAGAAATAAGGAGAAATTTTCTGACAGTGAGAACAATCAACCAATGGAAGTTGTAGGAGCTTCATCACTGGAGGCTTTCAAGAAGAGACTGGACTGCCATCTGTCAGATATGGTGTAGGGTCTCCTGCTTGGATGGGGGTGGTGGACTAGATGACCTACAAGGTCCCTTCCAACTCTGTTAATCTGTTAAATTATAAACGCAGAGATGGGAGAAAAATAAGGGAGGGATGTTAATATAAGGGAGCCACTTCATGAGCTCAGCTGTCTCCCCGTGGGGTCCCCCAGGCTTAATAACCAGGTCTTGAAGGACCTTCAGAAGCTCAGGAGTGATGAGGCCAACATGATCTTTGGGGAGGGAGGAGATTTCACAATACAGAATGCCATGGAAGAAAAGGGCCCCCTTAGGGACCACCATAGTTAGCTCTATAGGCGATGGAACCTGAAACAAATCCATCCTCGGGTGAGGTGGGCAGATAAAATTGGGAAAAAGGGACGAATCCCTCAAATAACTGATTCTGTGCATTGAAGAGCTTTAAAGGTTAATATCAGCACTTTGAATTGGACTTAGAAACTTTATGGCTGCTCTACCAGAAACAGACATAACTGCTTGCACCCCTGCATTTTGCGTCAGCTGAAATTTCTGGAACCCAACACCGACCTCTTGCTTTTATTCCCAGGCAAAATCTTCGTCCACTGTGCTTTTGGAATAAGCAGGTCTTCCTCTTTGGTGCTGGCGTACCTTATGATCTACCATCATTTCTCGTTGGTTAAAGCGATACAGACAGTAAAAGAACACCGGTGGATCTTCCCGAATCGAGGTTTCCTGAAACAATTACAAAAGTTGGACCTTCAACTAAGAAATAAAATGAACAAATAAAAAAACAACAGAATATACACATTTTTAAAAGAAGGAGCATACCATGCAGGCGTTCGGTTAATCGGTACAATAAATGTACCACAATTATTCTTTTAGCTCAGTTGCAGATATTGCTTTTTTTTTTGTCTGATAAAGTTTGCAATGTTTGCAGAATGTTTTATTTTTGTACGTTAGTTCACTGGGAACTGATGTGGACTGATGGAATACTTAATAAAAAAAGGGGGGGAGAGAGAGCCTTGTGCAGGAAAAAGAAAAGAAGAAATAAAGAAAGTGTGCAGAGAGATCAGTGAGACCTTTTGAGATGCACACCTGCTTCCCGCTGTCAGACGTCAAAAAGTAGCTGGCACTCAACACAGCAAAGTCCTCCAGTGATAGGATATAAACAAACTGTGCAACAATCACTGGCTAGACAGCTTACTTGCTTCTGAGGTCACTCTTAGCAAATGGACGCCATCAGATCCAACATACCTTCCGTGAAAGAACTGGAATGTCGTATAGACAGGTGTAAGTTGGAATCAAATGCGCTAGATGAAGTGTGGCCCCAAATTTATATAGGTAACATGTAAGTATTATCTTGAAGGAAAGTATTGATTAACTGGGCTAAAGCAGTATTTATAGAGGAAACTGTTTTGCAATGCAAAAACATTAAGCGCCCGATGGAAAAAAAAAACGCCTCCTGTTGAAGGATAAATACACACTTTTGTTTAGCTCTCTTTCAGAAGGTTGGAATTATTTTTTAATGAACATAAAATAAAAAAAATCTTTCTATTTAGATTACCAAGCAAGAAATCAGCAGAGACAATGATGTTCCATCAGCCGCAACTGTCTCTAAAATATGTCATGGCGCTCAATTGAATTTGTACCTTCTATTGCATGTTCTGTATGTTATACTTGTCTGGGATGTGTTCTCAAATTGAATTTCTGCTTTGGCCTTAGATTTCTTTTTATCTGACGTTGTCTTTTTGCAACTCTTCCTTCTGTTCCTCGAGGTCATTCCTACTGCCCATTTCAGGACTCAATAGCTGAGTCCATCTGGAAGTATGGAAGATTGCAACCCGAAGTGTTTGTAGATTAAATTGTAAAAAATATTAATAATGCAAAATAAAAACGTGTATCTTTGTTGCTTTTGTGAAACTCAAAAAAAATTTCCACAAAGGGTTCATGAATGCAGGAAACAGAAGCTTTAGTCTTAATTACCAAAACGACTGTAAGAAAATATAAATTGAGCCATCACTAATGTTGTGGATACATGACAAAAACAGGGATTTAATGGCTGGTGACAATTGCATTTCTCTTCAGGGAACATGGAGGAGTTTTGGGTGGAAAAAAATTTTTTTTTAATGAATGCAACCCAGGGAAAACATTATTCTGCTGTGGGACATGAAAGAATGGATGGGAATGAGATGAGAGAAAAAAAGTTGGGATACATTAATAGATGTCTCTGCCTTGAATGTAGCCTGAGTTGAATTGTACAGCAGCACTGTCAAACATCAGCAAAGGAAATGTTTTATGATATTTTATATAAGGAAATAAGGAAAAATGGATCTGTATAAAAAGCAAGATGCTGATGTGCGAAGCGACTACTGGATATGCCAGGGAAAATATAAACATTATAAATATGAAAGCAACTTGGATAATGGGAAGTGACTTGGCATTCGCATCCTAATCCTCTCCTACATTGTCCTGCCAATTTACACACCTGTGTCTGTGCAGGGTCACAGCGCACAACAAGGAGGAGCTGAGAAGATATGGCATCACCCACATACTGAACGCAGCACACGGTGCTTGGGGGAGCAAAGGAAATCAGACTTTCTATGGATCAGAAATCTCTTACTATGGCATAGCAGCAGAAGATGACGTAGATTTTGACTTAACTGTCTATTTTCATCCGGCCTCAGAATACATCCACCAAGCACTAAAAGCCCCTAAAGGTGAGTCTCAGTCTTTACAGCAAGGGGTCTTCAAACTTGGCAAGTTTAAGACTTGTGGACTTCAACTCCTAGAATTCCTGAGCTAACATGACTGGAGGAGGAATTCTGGGAGTTGCAGTCCACAAGCCTTAAAGCTATCCATTTATATATCATAAATCATCTTTCTCCATCTGTCTGTCTCTCTATCATCTATCCATCCACCCACCCACCCGTCCATCCATCCATCCATCCATCCATCCATCCATCCATCCATCTATCTATCTATCTATCTATCTATCTATCTATCTATCTATCATCCATATCAAGGGTCTTCCAACTTGGCAAGTTTAAGACTTGTGGACTTCAACTCCCAGAATCCCTGAACTAACATGACTGGAGGAGGAATTCTGGGAGTTGAAGTCCTCAAGTCTTAAAGCTGTCAATTTTGAAGACCCTTGCTTTACAGCATTGTGAAATTCCAGAATTCCCCAGCCAACATAGTACAAGATTGAGAAACAGTGCTTTACAGAAACAGCCAAGACTGAAGTATTCCTTTCATGTAGAAATCTTAAGCTACGTCTAGAATTTGAAGCAATAATACTTACCCCATGTTGTCCTCTAACTCCAGAAACCTGTTGTCCACATAAAGCTCCATCTCAGGACTAAAATTCTTGATTAGCAGACTGAGATTCTGTACCAAAAAAATGGTTTCAGAGATGGTGTTATTAGCCATGTTGGATGGAAATGTTGGTATCTAATGAAGTCTAACACAACAGAATAACAAAATAACAGATGGGATCTTGGAGATCTTCCAGTCCAACCCCTTGCTCAAGCAGAAGACCCTACACCATTTCAGACAAGTAGCTGTCCAGTCTCTTCTTAAAAACCTCCAGTGATGAAGCACCCACAACTTCTGGAGGCAAGCTGTTCCACTGGTTAATTGTCCTCGCTGTCAGGAAACTTCCCCTAATTTCTAAGTTGCTTCTCTCCTTGATTAGTTTCCATCTGTTGCTTCTTGTCTTGCCTTCTGGTGCTTTAGAGAATAGGTTGACTCCCTCTTCTCTGGGGCAGCCCCTCAGATATTGGAAGACTGCTATCATGTCACCCCACTCCTTCTTTTTATTAAACTAGGCAAACCCGGTTCCTGTAAATGTTCTTTATACCCTGTTTCCCCGAAAATACGACCTGCCAAAAGTAAGTCCTAGCTTGAATTTTACATGTGCACTCAATATAAGCCCTACCCCCAAAGTAACCTGAATTAAAATCCCACCCATGGGTAAAGATTAAGTTGGGGGTTGAGCTGTCCTACTACTTACCTTTGGATGGTTGTAGCCAGGCCTCACACACCCTGACACTTGCCTTGCAGGCCCATTTCTTCCACAGCCAGCAAGACTGGCAAGGCTTTTCTGAAGCCCTCTGTAGCTGATAACAAAGCTCCGGATCGATCCAGAGCTCTATTATCAGCTGCAGAGGCCTTCAGGAAAGCCTTGCCAGCCATAGAAGAAGAAATTCCTGAAGGCTTCTGACAGTGAAAAGGAGGCTGGGGACGACGCGCGCAAGTGAGGTTAGTCAGTGGATGACATCCTCCCAAAATAAGACCTGGTGCCTTTTTGGTGACAAATTTTTTTTATAAGTCAGGGTCTTATTCTTAGGGAATAAGTCTCCTAATCATTTTTGTTGCTCTCCTTTGCACTCTTTTTAGAGCCTCAACATATTTCTTAATATCATGGAATATATTGCGTATATATTACAACAAGGAAAGGCTATCTTAAAGCAAAACCAACATCGCTGTTTTTAATATTGGGGTTTTTTTTTTCTTCCTTCCTTCTTCCCCTTTGCAGGAAAAATCTTGGTTCATTGCGTTCTAGGCAAAAGCAGATCCCCAGCCCTCGTTCTAGCTTACTTGATGATTTACCAGAACTTGTCGCTGGCCGACGCTCTTGAAATGCTTCTGCAGCATCGAGCAATTTCCCCAAACCGAGGATTTCTAAAACAGCTTCAAGATCTAGATCTGGAACTGCGTTGCAAGATTTCCCCGTGTCGACTTTTATGAATGTGAAGAAAAGCAAGAAATGGGGACTTTTTATAAGAGGCTTTTTGTTTTTTTGAAAGATCCTTACAATCTTATCATCGTTTCGTTTTTTCTTTTTTCCACGAGCAGAATTTACAAAGCTTGTATTTCCCCACATTGAAGAGCCCAATAAGACTCTGGACATCCAGCAAACGCTTTCTATCCACAGAGCTGCTCCTCAGGTACCTGTGAAAAGCATCCAGTCAGGACAGGAGGAAGACATATTACAGATTAACAGAGTTAGAAGGGACCTTGTAGGTCATCTACTCCTACCTCCTGCCCAAGCGGGAGACCTACACCATTCCTGACAAATGGCAGTCCAATCTCTTCTTCTCAACTGTTTTCCTACACAAGTGAGATTCAAGGAATCAAGAGTTCCTGTCGCAAAGAAGAAGGAGTCAACTTATTCTTCCTGAGGGCAGGACAAGAAGCAATAGATGGAAATTCATCAGAGGGAGATCCAACCTGGAACTAACAAGAAACTTCCTGAAAGTCGGAACAATTTAAAATCAACGGAACAGCTTGCCTGCAGGAGTTGTGGGTGCTTCGTCACTGAAGAACTTCAAGGTTGAGCAGTCCTTTGTCTGGAAAAAGACCTCCAAGTTCTCTTCCCAGCCCTCAGTTTCTATGATTCTGTGCTACTTACTAATAAAAGAGTAAATATCTCTTGAAATGGTAGGTTTCTGGATCCCTTTGTAATCTAGAATACATGACATTGGGAATGAAGTATTCCTGGATTTTCTTTTTAGGGAAACTGCATATAAAGATAGTAAGATTAAGAAGAAAACGAAACATTTGATCCCACTTATGGAGTCTTCAGGGGTTGTGGTGGCTCAGTGGCTAAGACACTGAGCTTGTCAATCAGAAAGGTTGGCAGTTGGGTGGTTCGAATCCCTAGCGCCGTGTAACAGAGTGAGCTCCCATTACTGGTCCCAGTTTCTGCCAACCTAAGCAGTTCAAAAGCATGTAAAAATGCAGGTACAAAAATAGGGACCCCTTTGGT
The DNA here is from genome assembly GCF_900518735.1 of Pseudonaja textilis. The sequence continues at coordinate 5,436,673 of NW_020769358.1, read as the reverse complement.
GGGAAGGTAACAATGTTCCCTGTGCCTTCAGCACTTAGTCATGCCAGCCACATGACCACGGAGACGTCTTCGGACAGAGCTGGCTCTGTGGCTTTGTAATGGAGATGAGCACCGCCCTCTAGAGCCGGAAACGACTAGCACGGATGTGCGAGGGGAACCTTTACCTTTATCTTTTGGGTGTCTTCAGATGTGTAGCACTTCATTTATGCTCTTCAACAGCTTTTTAAGGTGTCCCAGAGAGAGGGGAAGAAAAAGAGAATGAAAACAATTATCGCCACTGAAGTCTTCTTTCTTTGGAGCGTACACAACAATACAGTCTTGTCTAGGAAGGTTTGTTTTCCACTTTTCCTCCCTGGAGTGCTCCTTGTTGTCATTCAGAAGATGTATGCACACACAGGTTTGGAAAGCTAATAGGTTAAAAGCCAGCCATTCCCACTTGACAAGAATAAGTAAACATGTTGTGCTGATAGCAACATCCTGAGGGCCACCACACCATATCTTGAGCGCAGTGGACTGATCCAGCGAGCTGCAGCTCATGCCTTTCAATTACATTTGCCAGATGGAGAAGGTGTGACCAGATTCTTGATTTTTAGCCAAAATTAAAAGGCGACGGTGCCTGCTTCAACCTGTCAAACTTCAGGCATTTCGTTTTGGAGGGAAGGGATTCAGGTGAGCAGGGATGATCTCAGTTACGCTTCTCTTCTCTTTACTTTACTCCCTCCCCTGAAGGCACAACGGGCTTTGCCATCACCACGATCTGCAATCATCTGGGTTCATATCCCAAAGGTGCTTTATTTTCAAAAGGCAACTGGACTTTTTCCTGGGTTTTTTCACCCCTTCTGTTATGCCCTTGGTAGAGTTGGACTCTGAGGGAGAGGAGGAACAGTCGACAGGGAATGGAGGTGGGGCTCCCGAGGTTGTGGAGGAGGCTGAAGAAGGGCAGAGGCCGGCTGGGCAGTCAGAGGAAGAACCAGGCCCATCCCCTCTGCATCCTAGGACATGAAGGGAGAAACGGAGAAGGGAACAATGTGGCTTATGGGAGAGGAGGCGGCCATGATCCTCCTCAATGGCTGCAGCTGGGGAGACTAGTATATAAGAGAGACGATTACAACACAGCATTGTCAGAAGCAAAGCATGTGTTATTTTGGGCTGAAGTTATCTTGGTTGGCATCCTTCCAACAGACTATGCCTTGTTATCTCCTTGAATTTGGTAATTACTTATCCTGATCCGTTGTGGACATTTTGTCATTGTAGTTTCTTTGGGTTTTTTTATTTCACCTCTATCTGCTCATTAAATTCAGACTATATTGCTTTCTTTTGAAGGCTATTTTTGAGTACGTTTTATCTCCAGCTGAGAATTATTGAACAGTGGGGCCAAGTTGGAGGCATTAAAGGACATTTATTTATGTTTTGGATTTTGTTACGTGTGTGTTACACTCCGGGTCATCACACCTTGAAGACATTTCACTTCTCATCCAAGAAGCTTCTTCAATTCTGTTGAAAGAAGTTATGAACAGGAGAAGGTCCTTGGATGAGAAGCAAAACCTCTTTAAGGAAAACAACAACAACAAAGCCCAGTTGTCTTTTGAAAAAGACACCTTGGGACAACCATGGCCTGGATGACTGAGAATCTCCAGAGACCTGTGATTCATAATATTTTCACTTGATAATCCAACCATTGGATCATTTGCAGCAGAGGTGGTATTCAGCAAGTTCTGACTGGTTCTGGAGAACCTGTAGCAGAAATGTTGAGTAGTTCAGAGAACCAGCAAATCCCACCTCTGACTGGCCCCGCCAACCCCATCTATTCCCTGCCTCCCATTGAGTCCCAGCTGATCGGTTGGGTCTTCTTTGGTTGCCCTGCACAGGAGAACGGAGCTGGAAAGCAGGTTAGTTTGTGGGGAGGCAATGGAGATTTTACAGTATCATTCCCCTGCCATGCCCACCAAGCCACACCGTGCCTACCAAGCCACGCCCAAAGAACCAGAAGTAAAAAATTTGGAATCCCACCATTGATTTGCAGGATACTTACCAGCAATTGATGATCTCACAGCCCAAAATGGGCAGAGACCCACCAATTCACCAAAGTGAAATTGCATTTGTGGAGACAATAGGTGATGAGAGCATTAAGTATGCTACCCATAGAGGAGGAGGAAGAGGAGGAGGAGGAAGAAAGGAAGAAGGAGGAGGAGGAGGAGGAGGAGGAGGAGGAGGAGGAGGAGTTGCCATGACCCAGCCACCCAGTTCCTTTTTTCCCTACTAAGCACCAACTGAAATACTGATTGTCCTTTGCTGGCAACTCCTCCTCCACAGCAGATCGTTTTGGCCGGAATGTGCAAATTCCACATGTCAGCCTGCATTTAATTTGTAGGAGCAGAAATGAAAAACAGACAACCCTAAGGCAACTTAAGTAGGCCAAGGGCAAAGAATGGGAAACAAAGGTCTCTGATAACCCAAGATATCCTAGGAGACAATTGCAGACAGAATCTGCTGGGAATTCACTTCCCACTAAAGAAGTAACTTCTAAGTAGACATGTTAAGTTCCAGCTGGATCCATGGAGGGGACAGTGGCTGAAATGAGATGCTTTCCAAGTGCCAGGCTCTCCAATGTCTTTACAGAACACCAAATAACAGAGTCGGAAGGGACCTTGGAGGTCTTCTAGTCCAGCCCCCTGCTCAAGCAAGAGACCCTATACCATTCCAGATAAATGGCTGTCCAGTCTCTTCTTAAAAGCCTTCAGTGATGGAGCATCCCACAACTTCTGGAGCCAAGTCATTCCACTGATTAATTGTCCTCACTGTCTGGAATTTTCTCTTGAATTTTAGGTTGGATCTCTCTTGGATAAACTCCCAGCTGTTACTTCTTCTCTTCTTCTCCTCACATGTAGAACAGGTCAACCCTCTCTTCTCTGTGACAGAGATCTTTCTAATGTCCTCAAATGTTAGAAAATTCATGTCAGCCCTGGTCCTTTTCTTCATTAGGCTAGACATACCCAGTTCCCACAACCCTTCATCGTACTCTTTGCTGGTCTTAGACCGTAATAAAGTTCTATTCTATTCTATTCTATTCTATTCTATTCTATTCTATTCTATT
>NW_020769358.1:5415309-5433569 GCF_900518735.1 Pseudonaja textilis | reverse complement strand
CTATTCTATTCTATTCTATTCTATTCTATTCTATTCTATTCTATTCTTCATTCCTATATTTATTTATTTATTTTATTTTTTTATTTGTCAATTGCTTACAAGATAATAGGTATAAGTAAAAACATAGCTATGAATACATGCATACATATAAGAAAAATAAAAAATAAAAGAAACAATAGGCACGTTGGTATGCTTATGCACGCCCCCTACGGACATCTTAGGAAAGGGGTGAGGTCAATAGTAGAAAGTCTAAGGTTAAAGTTTTTGGGGTTTGGGGAAGAAACCACAGAGTCAGGTAGAGTATTCCAGACATTGACCACTCTGTTGCTGAAGTCATATTTCCTGCAATCAAGTTTGGTGCGATTAACCTTGAGTTTGTATCTATTGTTTGCTCTTGTGTTGTTATGGTTGAAGCTGAAGTATTCATTGACACTAGGACATTGCAATGTATGATTTTATATACCATACGTAGATCGGACTGAAGGCGGCATAGTTCTAGGTTTTCTAGGTCTAGAATTTCGAGTCTGGTGGCATAAGGTATTCTGCAATGAGTAGAGGAGTAGAGAACTCTTCTTGTTAAACATTTCTAAACTTTCTCAACGGTGTTAACATCAGGTATGTAATGTGGGTTCCAGACTGATGAACTGTATTCGACTATTGGTCTAGCAAATGTTTTGTAAGCTCTAGTTAGTAGTGTGATATTACCAGAGAAAAAGCTACGTTGGATTAGGTTAACAACTCTTAATGCCTTTTTGGCTATGTAGTTACAGTGGACTCTAGCACTTAGATCATTAGAGATGAGTATTCCAAGATCCTTTACAGAGTTTGGATCATCAACAAGGTCTTGACTATTCAGCCTGTATTTTATTTTCTGATTTTTTTTGCCAATATGTAAGACAGAGCATTTATTTTTTGAGATTTGAAGTTGCCATTTGTTTGACCATTCTGATACATAGTGGAGGTCTTTTTGAAGGGTAGCAGTATTGTCTGTGGTGTTTTAATTAGCTTTACATCATCAGCGAAGAGAACACAGTTGCTCTTGATATGATCACAGAGGTCTTTATGTAGAGTATGAAAAGAGTTGGTCCTAGAACACTGCCTTGGGGGACACCACTGTTGACAGGTACATAATTTGATAGGACGCTCCCAATTTTGACCATTTGTTGTTTGTTTGACAGGAATGCTTCTATCCAGTTATGCAGGTGTCTAGAGATACCGTAAGATTTTAGGTTTTAGGAGTAATTTGTTGTGTACCACTGAATCAAAGGCTTTACAGAAGTCTATGTAGATTGCATCTATTGCTTTGCCCTGATTGAGTTCTGTAGTCCATATGTTTTTGCAGTGTAAGAGTTGCAGATTACAGGATAGTTTTTTTCTGAAACCAAATTGTTTATTAGAGAGTAGGTTGTTTGTCTCTAAGTGGAGGATAATGGATTGGTTAATAATTGATTCCATGACTTTACAGGTGACGCAGCATAAAGAGATTGGTCTGTAATTTTCAACTAGGCTGGAGTCTGGGGATGACTGTAGCTTGTTACCATAGTTTTGGCAAGGAGCTGGTCCTGAAAGGTTTTTCGAAGATTATGCTTAGAGTTCAGCTATAGCAGTGGGTAGCTTTTTAAAGAAGTATTCTACTCTTCATTCCTATATCCTATCCTATCCTATCCTATCCTATCCTATCCTATCGTATCCTGTTCTTCATTCCAATATCTAATCTAATTCTATTCTATCCTATCCCACTCTACTCTACTCTACTCTACTCTACAGAAGAGTAGAGTAGGATAGGATACAATAGATTCTGTATTCTTCATTCCAATATCTATTCTATTCTATTCTATTCTATTCTATTCTATTCTATTCTATTCTACTCTACTCTACTCTACTCTACTCTACTCTACTCTACTCTACTTTATTCTTCATCGTACTCTAACTTTGGGTCCCCTAATCATCTTCTCTGCACTTTTTCCAGAGTCTCAACATATTTTTTTAGTAACATGGGGACCAAAAGTGGATGCAGTATTCCAAGTGTGGAATTACCAGTGTAGTATAAAGCGGTACTAACACTTCATATGTGGGATGACTCGGAGTGTGGGCATGAAAGCAACACAGCCAGAGAACATGTCTAACTCCCTTTTATTGCTCCAACTTTGCCCCCAAATGTCCCCACATTTACTACAAGCCCTGGAGTAAAGCTTCCACACGCACCTTCAGCAGCCTCCAGCTGCAAGTAGTCCAGTAAACAAGGTTAGCCAAACAGTCACCAGGACCAGCAGTCTAATAAGCCAGATTAGCCAAACAGTAATTTCTAGGTATCTTCAAGTGCACACAAGGCTCCACAGATTCAACACTTGTTCCTGACAAATGCCCCTCCCACTGGCGCCCCCTTACACCTCAGTCTCCAGGTGTGCCTTGTGAAAGGGGGCGGGGCACTCTCCTCCCTCAGAGTTGGCTTAGTCTGCGTTGTTCTCGCCTTCTCTCTTCTCTCCCTGCTTTCGGATCAGGAGGGGGTGGTCCTTGCTCTTCTCCTGAGCTCTGTCTCTCCTGCTCCTCCCTCTCTGCAGGCCTTTCTAATCCTGAAAAGCCCTGCCTGGACTGGCTCTGCTCTTCCCCAGTTTCCTCCAAGGCCAATGGAGCTGCCCTCTCAATCTCTGTTGGCTCTTGTTCCAGCTCATCTTCCCCTGCAGATTCAGACTCCAACAGGGGCATGGACAATATGTTTGTTCACTGTGCTGGTGCTGACATTTATTCATACGCTCTGTGCTTGGGACACAAACGCCTTATGTTGTGATGGTAGCTCTTGGAAGCAGAGCTGAGAAGGGATGAGGTCTTCCTAAATTTGCCTTTGGTCTTGGGTCAAGGTCATAAGCTAAGGCTTGTGGTCACTCCCCATATGAAAGCATGGATGTCCTAAAATAATGCAGTGGCCCCAGCCAGTGTACTACATTGTCCTAAAGAGAGGCGTGATAAGAACAGGATGGAATTCTGCAGTTTGGACCGGTTTGGGCCTTTATCGTCTCAGCTGATCAGCACGGAAGAGCGGTTTGCTGCTCCTCAGCTGTGTTACTTCCCCAAAGTAACATAGCAGGTAAGGATTTTTGCATCGCTGTTCACCTGCGCATGCAGTGCATGTCAGGCAAAGCGCGCAATCACCAAACCGGTTGTTATATCGCAGCATCCCACCCCTAGATAAGAACCTGTCAGAGTTAACAGGTAAATTATAAAATATAATGTACTCTGATTTAAAAACCTGGCAGGAATGGGAATGGGAAACTCAAGTCCCTCTCTTCTTCCGAAAGATTAACCATGGTTTGCTTCTGCTCAATCTCTCCTTTTCCATACGCCATTCCAGAGTTGGGCAATGGTGGTAGAAGTTTAAAGCGAAGAAGACCCTCCCTCTGAACTTTAACAAAAGAGAAAAGCTCCCCCGCTATTTGAACACTTATTTTAATAGGTAGATTGCAGCTGTCAATCAGAAAGCACCTTAGCTGGTCTGTTATAAGGACTGCAAATCAATGCATTGATTGATTCATTGATTTTCCTGCTTAAATGGGGAGCAATTTTCTCCTTGATTAAAACTAATTGCATGTACTTTTTATTTCTAAACCACTCATACCAGGAATACCAGGCCCTATAATAAATTGAATCTTCTCTGTCTTTTATTTTCATCGTTAGCCTGTCCATCTCTATACAATTATTTTTTTAATAACCATGCCTTCTGGTGGAACCCCTTTTTCCTTCCAGAGTTGTGCGTAGGAAATCCTTGCCGCTGTTAATATATGTAACATAATATGTCTATCTGTTTTGTTGCATTTTTGTGTTATTATACCTAATAAAATGGCAACTGGGAGAAGAATGAGGGAATATGTAAATATGTAAATATACCATGGAGAAGATTGAGATGTAAGGATAAAAGATATTGATTTATAGTAAGAGTAAGATGTAATGGTAAAGAAATAAGTAAATACATATACTGAAAAATGTGAGGAAATGCAAAAGATGTCTTGATGTTGAGAACGATGTATAAAATTTTGTTTTATGTTTTTTAAAATTTGGAAAATTAATAAAAAATTTATTTTAAAAAACCTGATTGCATCAAAATAACTGTGCGTAAAATAAAACAGTAACCAAGCCTTCAAACCATTTTGAAGGTTACGTCTTACTACGTTTTCTTCTTGCCTGTATAGGTTTGGACTACATGGTTTCTGTGGTTTTTTTTTTTTTTTTTTGCTGCCATATTCTCTGCCTGCCACACCCATGCGGCACCCAGTTCTCCGGTGACCTCAGAAGCAAACATATTTTCCATGCAGCTCATAGTCTGACTCATTTGAAACTTGGAAAAATTGGGTGGGGATGACTTGGTCGGCAGCATTTGATACAGAGCGCAACAGTGGGAAACAAAAGTCCTGGAAAACAGTGGGTCAAAAGCCACCGAGATGGGAGTAACTTAGATAATATTTGCCATGGTGCCCTTGTGTTCAAGCACACACAGGGTGTTAGGGCTTGAACAAGCAACAAGAAATACAAAGCCTCCAAGGAGAAAGAAAACGTGCCAATTCCAAGCTTCAACCATAACAACACACAAGCACACAATAGGTAGAAACTCAAGGTAAACCACACCAAACTTGATTGCAGGAAACACGACGTCAGCAAGAGAGTGGTCAATGCCTGGAATACTCCACCTGATTCTGTGGTTTCTTCCCCAAACCCCAAAAACTTTAACCTTAGACTGTCTACTGTCTACCTCACCCCTTTCCTAGGAGGTTTGTGAGGGGCGTGCATAAGCGCATCAACGTGCCTTCCAGAGGTGGGTATTCAGTAGATTCTGACCAGTTCTGGAGAACCGGTAGCGGAAATTTTGAGTAGTTTGGAGAACCAGCCAATACCACCTCTGACTGGCCCCACCAACCCCATCTCTTCTCTGCCTCCCTTTGAGTCCCAGCTGATCGGCCGGGTCTTCTTTGGTTGCCCTGCACAGGAGAACGGAGCTGGAAAGCAGGTTAGTGGAGTGGGGAGGGAATGGGGATTTTGCAGTATCATTCCCCTGCCACGCCCACTAAGCCTCACCCATCAAGCCACGCCCACCAAGCCTTGTCCTAATGTTCCCTTTTATTTATATCCATTTCATGTATTAATAATCATGTTTATACATATTTGTTATCTAATACAGTGGCCCCCAACCTTCTTTGTACCACGGCCCGGTACCGGCATCACAAAATAATCCATGGACCGGTACCGGCATCAGCACGCACGACCAAGGCAAGGCGAGCTGAGTGACCAGCCAGCCAGCCGTCCCCCACTTCTCCCCGCCACCTTCAACTCCTCCTTTGCACCTTCTTGCAGTCGATGGGCTTTTCGGGCTCTTTCTTAATCTCCTCCTGAGTAACACGAGACTCCACCGCCATTGGGACGGCTCTTCATTCGAAGCCGCCCCCACCCTTTCGACAAAACTAAGGCGCGAGGATTCCTTCAGCACCCAAACGCCGCTTTCCATCCAACCGACGACTGACAAGCTCACCCAGAAGCACTTTCTCAAGCGCCGTCGAAACAAGATGGTGGCGCCCAAGCAAAGTAGGCAGCCCGGTACAAAATGATCCACAGACCGGTACCGGTCCGGGGCCTGGTGGTTGGGGAACCCTGATCTAATATATGCTCGACAAACAAATAAAAAATAAAAAAGAGTGCCACAGATGGTGTTTAGAGGTGGTATTTGGATTGACACACCAGGGATGCAACAAATAAACCTACCCATCGTTCCATTCGGTCTATATGCTCACATGGCTTAGTAATCAATGATCGGGTACTTATCATAGAACTATTATCCAGAGGCTGCAAAAATCCAGATCATCACGAGATGCAAATCTTTTGCCACAACCTAGCAATCATCTGGGTTTTCCCAATTAACATCTGGTCATAACTCAATAAGGTTTCAGTTAAATTTGTGAGTCCCAATGGGAGCCAGAGAGCAAACACATTAAAAGCTTTCCTGTCACTAGTTAAACATCTTATCTGGCCGTTCTCCTGTTCCATAACATGAACGTTTACAGGTTACCCTATCATTTTACATATGGCAACCAGAGGCATTGCAGCCAGAGACTTAACTAAGGCCAGCCATTTTGATTACAGAACAGAACCTAGAACTTCATCAGAGTTGAAAGGGACCTTGGAGGTCTTCTAGTCCAAACCCTGACTCAGGAGGAGACCCCACACAATTACAGACAAATGGCTGTCTAATCTCTTCTTAAAAGCCTCCAGTGATGAAGCACCTACAAGCCATTCCGCTGGTTAATTGTTCTCGCTGTTAGGAAATTTCTCCTTAGTTCTAGGTTGTTTGTCTCCTTGGTTAGTTTCCTTCCACTGCTTCCAGTCTTGCATTCTGGTGCTTTGGAAAATAACTCAACTATTTTCCACATAATTTGGAAAATAACTTGGAGCAGAGGGAAGCATTATTTCCTCATATTCTGTGTGTTGTTCCAGAGCAACACCTAGTGTTCAAAGCGGGCAGCCTACAACGCTTGTGTCAAGGTTTGAAGTGCACTTTTGCAGTTGCAACCATTATTGCTTCTCAGCTTGCCAATGAACCAGGGGGGAGGGAAGGGGGTGATGGAATGGAGGGTCCGGACATCGACAGCAGTGGGAACCAAGGACGCTCTGGCGAGTGTTTGCCAAAGCCAACACCTTTTTCTCATAACAGTACAATGAGACTCAACTGGACAATGTGACCCGTTCTAATAGGGGGAGGGAGAATCCACACATTTAATTATGTGGGTTTGTGCGGGAAATACTTAGATTTGGTTTTGCCCATGTCTGAGCCGAAATGATGTACTCAATCAAGTTTTGCATTCGGAGATTGGATGGTCTCACCTGTGCTTGCTTTTGGTTGGGTTCGTCATTTGGAACGTTGACACTGCAAACCTCTCCTATAAACAAAGAAAACTTGATCTTTTATCACACTGCAACCCAATGAAGAAATCGATGGAGGGCAAATCCAGCCTTCTTATGCTCTAGAACAGGTCACATTATAGCTGCTTGAGAAAAACCAGCAAAGGTTGCCCCCAACCTCACCCCACCTCTGCCACAGATTTCTGCCTGCGAAGTGGAGAAACCTTATTCTCCGGCAGAGTCAGCTACAACAATGTGTAACCCAAAGGAAGCTGTGATATCCAATGCACTTTTCTCTGAGAGTGGCTGTGTTCATTGGCATGGTGCAGGGGGCAGAGGTGGTATTCAGCCAGTTCGGACTGGTTCTGGCGTACTGGTAGAGGAAATTTTGACCAGTTCGGAAAACTGGCAAATATCACCTCTGACTGGCCCCGCCCACTTGCCCCCTGCTGTTTCCCATCCTGGCTAGATTAGCAGCCCTTGGACCAGATTGCTGAGCGGTGAGATCTCATGTGTGCTGACAGCTTCTGGTGCAGAATGGTGGGAATTCCTTAAGCCTCTTATCGTATCTGCTGGGGATAGACACTTGCCAATTGCTTCGCCTGTTGGTGCTCTTACTGAGCTGAGACAGCCAATGGAGTCAAGTTTCTTTTTGCAATCTGGAGAGTACACTTCCCAACACTTTACTAGCAGCTTTTCTCCATAAAGAAGAAATGGTTGAGGGTCGCTTTTTTGCAGAAAATCACCAGGAGTGTTGCAGTTGTTATCACACTTAATCCTTATCCTCCCTGCCTCTTTTCAGGATGAAATCTCTAAAGCAGTGTTTTTCAACCTTGGCAGTTGAACAGGTATGAACTTGAAGTCCCAGAATCCCGCAGCTGGCATGCTGGGACTTGAAGTCCACAAATTTCAGGATCGCAAATTTGAAAACACAGCTCTAAAGCATATCACAACAGGATCTATAAAATCAACATTCCCTGTCTAATTTGAATAGATTCTGCCTTTCTACTAGTAGCAAAATGTAAAATAATTTGGCAAGAGCCGGCTTTAAGTGTTATGCAGACCCAGGATACAATACAAATTTAGAATAGCCCTTTTCAAGGGTGGGATTCTACCTGGTCAGACCGGTTCTATAGAACCGGTTGTTATGATTCTGCCCAATTTGGATAACCAGCAAATTGCACCGCTGGATGGCCCTGTCTCTCCCCTCCCGATCCACTCACTCCTTACCTGGCAAACTTGCTTGCTAAGTTGCTATTTTTCTTTTTCTTTTCCCCTGACCATCAGCTGTTCTGCTGTGCCAGGAGATTTAGATTTGCTAGAAAGCAGGAAATTGTTGGATTCCTTGCTTTCTAGCTAATCTAAAAGCAGAGCTGAACTTTCGTTAGGACTGAAGCTTCTATTTTTCAGCGCAAACTCAGGTAGCAGATTGCAGAAAGATAGATCTCTAAGTGAATCTCTGATTCTGTGAGCAACTCAATCTGCCTGCCTGCTTGGGTAAAAGTTGCTCTTTTTTAAACAAAAAATCCAATATTAACATAAATATTTATAATATTTACATACAAGCCATGCCCAGCCAGTCACGTGACCACCAAGCCATGCCCACAAATTAGGCCACACCCACAGAACTGGTTGTTAAGACATTTGAATTCTACCCCTGGCCCTTTTACTATTGCAAGGAAAATATATTGTAAAGTTAGCCTATTCCACTGAAAGGATGCAATCCTCTCTCAATTGTCAGTCCTTCCCCAGGTTATATTTTAAGAATCTTGAGCTATTTCTGTGGTTATTTGTAAACCGTTTGTCTCATATTTCTACTCTGATTACAGGATGCCGGGGCCAGGAAGCAGGCTGCAAGCCAGCCCAAAGCATCAGAAACTTAATCTATAAACACACTGTGTAGAAACAGTGTTTATCCAACACCAGCAGAAGGGTTGGCTATTGGTGACTAAAAAAAGAAACCAGCCAGAAGGATTAAGCGATAGGCTTTATTACTTGGGGATGAAAGGAAAGGAGAGCCTGCAAGGATTTGCAGAAGATAACAAACAAAATAACCAACTGCAACCAGGTACCAATCTTTTTGTTTATAATTAACAGATTTAATTAACAGTTTAACAGAGTTGGAAGGGACCTTGTGTAGGTCATCTAGTCCAACCCCCCCCCAAGCAGGAGACCTAACACCATTTCTGAGAAATGGCAGTCCAATCTCTTCTTGAAGGTCTCAAGTGATGGCGTTTCCACAACTTCCGAGGGCAACTTCTGTTCCATCGATTGACTGTTCTCACTGTCAGAAAGTTTCTCCTTATTTCCAGGTTGAATTTCTCCTTGATCAGTTTCCATCCATTGTTCCTTGTCTGGCCTTCAAATGCCTTGGAATATAAGCTGTCCCCCTCCTCTCTGTGGAAGCCCTTCAAATATTGGAACTGTCAGGGTTCCAACGGATGCCCTAATTAATTCATGAGCCAAGTTTCAAAAGAAATGAGTTGACAGGAACATGCTATCATGTCTCCCCTAATAGTAAGTGTAATTTGAAGAACGAACTTCTCTTCTTATGTAGCTTCCTCTGGTCTTCATCCTACTAAAGTACAGGTAGTAAAGTAAGTACAGGTAGTAAAGTAAAGTATAGACTTACAACCCTTCGTTTAGTGACCATTTGAAGTGTATGTTCCAGCATAACTCTAGAATGTCTCAAGCAATTTCAACCAAACTTGGTACACAGATGACTTACCCTCTGGAAACAAATACTGTGGGGGTAAGACACCCCTAACACTTCTCAGTGTGTGTATGTGTGTGCCTTAAAATGGCTTCTACTGTACAGCACAATGGACTTGCCATGGTTATAGCTTCACAGTATTCCAGTACTCCACCAGGGGGCATTCTGTCATCCCTCCAAGGAAACGTCAGCCGATTGGCCAAGTTCAATCAAAAAAATGAAACACCAGCATAGACAAGAAACTCCTGAGGAGAGGAATAGAAGACTTGTGAGTGAGACGCTATGCGAGAGACAGTACAACAATGTGAGTCCCGACTACAGGATTTTCCTGTCTAATACAGGATTGGGATAAATAAATACCTGGGCAATGCTGGGTTATCGGCTAGTTTTCTATAAAAAGAAGAAGAAGCTTCCCTGTGTGTGCATATGAATGTGTCTCTGTGTGTGCACACACATACATATTGCTCTATATCAAATAGCAGTAAAATTATAAATTATGCTACAAAGATGGGAAGGTGGGAACAAGGAGTGAGTAAGATGGGATCGGCTATTAGTCCATCAACCATCTCCAGCGTGTTGGAAGGAATATCCATCTGGTTCAGTTCCAAGCTGGGAGAAAGATACTGGAAACATGGAGGCTGGTTGGAAAGATGGTTTAATGATGAAGCAGAACCACATAGGTGGTTCTGGGCAGCTGACAAAATGGAGTTGAGAGTGGGTGGCTTTTATCCCTTCCTTGGGGTTTTGCACTTGAGCTTCCTGTTCCTGTGCAAAGATATGTATTCTATTGGCTGTTGTCAGACTCCTGTTGGGGCCATGTAGGGATTTATGTAGGGGTCATAGCTGGCTCTATAGGCAAAGTGCAAATCCTAGGTGTTTGTCTGAGCGGAAGTTTAGTGGAAGTTTCTGAGGGTGATGCAATGTCCTTAGGAGATTGTGCAATATAGTGAGCTCTGTGCCTTCTGCTAAATGGTAATAGGTTAATCCTATTATGTCCTGGACGATAATCCCATCATCCTGGAGCTGAAGGTCTTTTGTTTCGTAGATAGGCTGGCCCAGTCTTTCTTTACGGGCCCAAAATATCTGCTGGGGACGGGGAGACTGAGTCTGCTTTCTGTCTTTTTTTAAGAGCATGTTTCTCTATTTCTTATTTTTTGGGAAATATATAATATTCTGCCTTTTTAATATTTCTCAAAATATTTCCTTCTCCTAGGAGAGGGCTGGGTGCTAACTTTCTACAAGCGTCTATAGAAACAGGGTGACTAAATCATAAGCCAAAGAACTTAAAATCAGGAGGTTTGAGAAAAGAAAAGAAAAGAAAAGAAAAGAAAAGAAAAGAAAAGAAAAGAAAAGAAAAGAAAGGGGAGTCGAACTAGAAGTAGTTTGTGTCAACACAGCTTACTCTCCACACTTTTCTGCCTTTGCAAACACTCCTTGCTTCCACCATATGCATAAACAGCTTCCTGCACAGGTTTTGTGTCCTGTAAGTGTCTCATCTTTGTCTCTGAAGATCTCATCAACTCAGTCGAATCACAAATGTCTTGGTCTTTCTCCATTTATCTTTTTCTTCATATATTTGTTTTCTGGTTTGATCCTTATTCATTCCCTCTCAAATCCCTTTGAAGTCCTTCTATCCTGGTCACTCACTTTGGTGTTTGGTCCCCAATCATTCAACCCTTTGTTCTCAGCTATCTTGTTCTGCTGCTGAAGTTTGCAGATGACATAACAGTGATTGGCCTCATTCGTGACAATGATGAATCTGCATACAGACAAGAGGTTGTACAACTTGCCTCGTGGTGTAACTGGAACAATCTGGAACTGGATACACTCAAAACCATAGAAATGGTGGTCGACTTTAGGAGAAACCCTCCCATACTACCACCTCTTACAATACTAGACAACACAGTATCAACAGTAGAGACCTTCACATTTCTGGGTTCTATCATATCACAAGACCTAAAATGGACACCTAACATCAAAAATGTCATCAAAAAAGCACGACAAAGAATGTTCTTTCTGCGCCAACTCAGAAAGCTCAAACTGCCCAAGGAGCTGCTGATCCAGTTCTACAGAGGAATGATTGAGTCTGTCATCTGCACCCCCCTAACTGTCTGGTTTGGCTCTGCAACCCAACAAGACAGACACAGACTTCAGAGAGTAATTAGGACTGCTGAAAAAAAACAATGGCTGCCAACCTGCCTTCCATTGAGGACCTGTACACTGCACGAATCAAAAAGAGGGCTGTGAAAATATCTAAAGACCCCTCACATCCTGGACATAAACTGTTTCAACACCTTCCCTCAAAATGACACTATAGAGCACTGCACACCAGAAAAACTAGACACAAGGACAGTTTTCCCCAAATGCCATCACTCTGCTGAACAAATATTTCCCTCAACACTGTTCAACTATTTACAAAGTCTGCACTACTATTACTATTAATCTTCTCACCGCTCCTTATCACCCATCCCTTCCCACTTGTGACTGTATGGCTGTAACCTTGTCACTTGTATCCTTACGATTTATATTGACTGTTTCCTAGTAGATTTGATTGCTTATTGTACCCTATGACTATCGTTGTGTTGTACCTGATGATTCTTGACTCTTGATGAATGTAACTTTTCTTTTATGTACACCGAGAGCTTATGCACCAAAGACAAATTCCTTGTGTGTCCAATCACACTTGGCCAATAAATAATTCTATTCTATTCTGCATGTTTCCATGCTGAACTGGAAGAAAAAGAAACTTTTTCTTCAGTGGCCGATGAAGAAGCCATGGAGGAGGAGAAAAGAGCAATTTAGAACATCAATTATATGCAAAATATCATAATTGATAGAAAATCCTAACTCTTTTGTTTCCAGAAAGGTCAGTGGGGAACCACCGTGTGAACAGAAGTAACAGAGCAGCCATGAGCAATCTAAGCACTCATTCTTCCCACAATCCCACTCCAGAGGGGGACAACCATTATGTGACCCCAGCACTGTCCGAACTGCAGAGACTGGTATGGGCCAGAGGAGGATCTGACAATCATGTGGACCAAGTGTGGCCAAACCTCTACCTTGGAGATGCGTAAGTAGGATGGTTGTTTAGGAGCATTACCTACAGATCACTCTTTTAGTCAAAGGGGTCCCGAAAGTGCCTTCACCTCCAGAGATTCAACAGGGGTAAGGAAAATTGGGCTCGTTGGTGCATTTCTCCCTCCAGTAGGAGAGAGTGCATAAGGCACAATCATTAAAGCCAAGATGGTGGTGTGTGGACAACACAACCAAGCATCTGGTTTTTCTTTGCATCACATCTTGACCACACCAGAGGTGGGTATTCAGCAGGTACTGACCAGTTCTGGAGAACCGGTAGTGGAAATTTTGAGTAGTTCAGAGCACCAGCAAATACCACCTATGACTGTCCTCACCAACTCCATCTATTATCTGCCTCCCACGAGTCCCAGCTGATCGGCTGGCTCTTCTTTGGTTGCCCTGAACAGGAGAACGGAGCTGGAAAGCAGGTTAGTGGGGTGGGAAGGGAATGGGGATTTTGCAGTATTCTTCCCCTGCCACGCCCACCAAGCCACTCCCACCAAGCCACTTTCATCAAGCCACGCCCATAGAACCGGTAGTAAAAGAAATTGAATCCCACCACTGATACAGAGATGGGGGGCGGGGTTAGGAAAAAAAGAGGACATGTTTAGCTGCCCTCAGGATCCCCCAAATTCAATTTTTTTTCCCAGCAAAATCTTGGAAGTCTTCAATTCCATGGAAAATAAACGAAGGGCTGAGTCGCCATCTGTGTGCAATGAAACTGCACAGACCTGGAATGGTGGCACGTAAAAAAAACAACCCACCACATATTGTAGGAAAGTGTGCTAATATTTGGTAGCCCAAAATCAGAGGAAGCCTTACAGTACATTTTCTCACTAGCACATTTTAATGGAGGCATTAAGAGGCAAGTTTTTGTGAGCTCCTTGAAAGCTTCTCCATTTAATTGTGTTTGTTAGTCTGAAAACACATTACCAGCTTCCTGCCTTCTGCATACCCTGCTAATTGTTTTCATCATCCATACTGAAGGATCATTAAACAGACCTACACTTGAGGATAATTAGAAATCAGAGCCGCTGTGGCTTTGTCAAACCATTCCAATGAAAACGCTAGCGATGATGTTGAGAACATCTGGTCTGTAAACTGGCAATGAAGGAGAATTCCAGGCCCAGGAGCTAGTGAGGGAACACTGTCAATCAACCCATATTTCATGATCAAAGCTGTACATTTTTCACTTTGATCAAGAGAAGTTGCCCGGGGCTTACAAACATCACAGCCCCTGAACAAGCTAGGAGAATTCCTGAAGGCCTTTGTCCCGGCATTAAGAGGAAGAAAAGCAAATTCTGCTTGCTTCTTTTTCACTCCAATAGCTACCCAGGAAGGATGCGACCAAGTTGGAGGCGATGGATCTATCACTCCTGGACGGAGTGGGTTGTAGGTAGCTGAAATTCAGTTGGTAGGAGCCCCGATGGGCTTTGGCATGACATTCAACGATGACCAAGAAGAGATTTATTTCGCTTATATTTATATCATCATACTCTTTAAACAACCCCATAAGAGGAGTTGTCTGGGCAACTGAATGGAGCTGAGTGTTTACTGGCCGGCTACCCTTCCTGTCACCAATGTGGAGTTTTGCTCAGCGGATGTATCCACAGTGTGCCCAGAGAGAGAAATATCTGCCCCTACCTAGGATTGAATTCACAGTTTCCTGATTGTGAGGTGAGAGTTCCACTTCTAGGCCGAACCACTCTATTTTATATTTATATATCAGACTTTTAAAAAGCCACCTGCCTTGCCAAGTGACTCTGGTACCCAAATAAGACATAATAACTTATATAAATCTCTGAATCCAAGGTAAAGTAACCTTTAACATTCAGAATAACTCAAGCCATGGCAGCATGTTTTTCTGTGGGGCCCAAGTGTTGTAAAGTGGTGGTAGATACGAGGCAGACACAGAGCTAACAGCAAAGGGCTTTATTCAATGAATAAAGGGTTGCCGCAGCTGCCATGGCTAGCAGGCAGTCAGCTGGCAGCAGCAGCTGATGCCGTTTGACAGCTCCTTTTATAGCCGGCTGTCAAACGGCATCAACCAATGGGAGCGATCGGCTCTCCCGCCAGAAACGCGGACCGGATTGGGAACTGTCGTCAGTTCAGTGAATACAACACCAAGTGAGTTGGCAGAGCCAGGGCTTCAGAAGTTTGCGAAAGGCCAGGAGAATGGGGAGGGGGAGGTACCTCACCCCTGGGGGCGGGGGAAGGGGAGGGAGTCTGTTCCAAAGGATGGATGCAGGGGTGGTATTCAACCGGTTCGGGTGAACCTGATGTTAAAGTTACATCTGGTTCTCCAAACCGGTATTTCCAACGACTGGCTGTCCCCTCCCCTCCCTCTCCTCTCCACCCAGGAGTCTCCACGTGGTCCATTTTTGATGGAGATAAGGGTAGGGTCTGCGCGGAGGCGCTGGGAGGGGGAAAAAACAGGCCTTCTGGAAGTCCGGAAATGGGCCTGTTTCCAGCTTTCAGAGGGCCTCCAGAGCCTGGGGAGGCTGTTTTTGCCATCCCAGAGGCCCGGGGGAGGCCCCTGGACCCTTGGGAGGGTGAAAATGGCCTCACCCGGCCTCTGGAGGCTCACCAGAAGCCAGAAACAAGAATTTCCAGTAGGCCCCACCCATTATGGCCCCACCCACCCGGCAACTGGGCATTGAACCAGTCACTGGATGGAAGCGGTTGATAGAGAAGGCTGTCTTCCTGAATCCTGCCAGTCAAAGTTCCTTAATTGATGGGTACTACAGCCTAACCTCCCTGCCTGACCCATGGGCCGATGTAATGGGCCGAAGATGGTTCTCCAGTTTTCCTCTTTTCTGATTGTCTTTTGACAAGCTTTGATTGTCTTTTGACAGATGGGCAGCAAGAAGTAAATCCATTCTTCGGAGCATCGGCACCACTCACATCCTTAATGCAGCCGACGGGCCCTACAGCGTCAACACTGGAGCACGTTATTACCGGGACCTTCCGATTCAGTATTACGGAGTGCAAGCTTTCGATGACAATTCGTTTGACATAAGCGTCTTCTTCCACGAGGCTGCCGACTTCATACACCAGGCCTTAAATTCTGCAGGAGGTAAGAGGAGCCGGGGTGGGTGTTTGCTACCGATTTGCCACAATTCAGGCGAATCAGGAGCTAATTTTATCATTTTTAATTACCGGTTCGATCTGTATCAACCATCAGCACCAGTCAATGATATTTGTGATACATCGTTAAATGTTCTGTTGGTTGAGTTTCATGTTTAATAAGAAGAATATAATACCAGGAGATGCACAAGTTGAAGAGAAACAATGAGGCAGGAGCAGCGAAGGTCAGCTAGATTACTTGTGAGGAGGCAGCCTTGCCTTCCCTGATGGGCTACACCAGAAGCTGGCTGTTTAGCACAGCAAAGAGAGGCAAGCGATGCTGAGAACAACGTATTGATTTCCTAGCTGTGTGTTTTCTAGTCATTGTGATTCTTGCTTTGCTTTGGATTGAAACCGTGTCTTGATTTGGGTCGTGCCTTGTGAACTCTGGACTTTCCTTGCCTCTTGTCTTGTGGATTTTAGTTTGCCTGGTGGGTTTATTTTGAGTGAGAAACTTTCAAGGGCCTTGTGGACTCATTGGCCATTGCTCAGTGGACAAGCCTTGGTCTGCTGGTGGCTGCACTTCATTGGGACAGTTCTGGGTTTTTTGGTGAAGGGATTTGCTGGAGAATATCAAGAAACTCATTAAACCACAGCTATGTGTGTAAGTGGGTGAGCAGGACAGCACAACTATGAAGAACCAAAGCTCAAATTCCAGGAATGATATAATATTAATTTCGTGCAAACGCAGCCTGAGATTGTTCACCATACAAAACAGTTTAGAGAGATTTGAAAAGGGATGTCTGAAAGATTAGGAGAAAAAAAAAATCAAGATGATGATTTTGTTAGTTCAGTCGAAGTTCTGCATGTTTTTTTATGTGTGTCACAGCGCATAAAAATCAAGGAAGCTTTGACGCCACCATCACAACCTTCATCTTGACTTTTTTGACCATTCCTTGTGGACTGAAGTGGGTATTCAGCAGGTTCTGACCAGTTCTGGAGAATTGGTAGTGGAAATTTTGAGTAGTTTGGAGAACCGGCAAATACCACCTCTGATTGGCCCCACCCCCATCTATTCTCTGCCTCCTGAGTCCCAGCTGATTGGCTGGGTCTTCTTTGGTTGCCTTGCACAGGAGAAGGGAGCTGGAAAGCAGGTTAGTGGGGTGGGGAGGGAATGGGGATTTTGCAGTAACCTTTCCCCCAGGAGTGGGGAGAGAATGGAGATTTTACACTATCCTGCCCCTGACATGCCCACCAAGCCACGCCCATCACACCACACCCACAGAACCAGTAGTAAAAAAAATTGAATCCCAACACTGCTTGTGGACACCCCTGGTGGGCTGTTAATTGTACATGAACCATGTGCATTCAGAGTTGCTTCTGTTTTGTCTTTCCAGGCAAGGTCTTTGTCCACTGTGCTATGGGGCTAAGTCGTTCGGCCACTTTAGTGTTGGCCTACTTGATGATCCATGAAAACCTGACACTCGTGGAAGCCTTGAAATCAGTGGACTCTCACAGAGGCATCTGTCCAAACACCGGATTCCTCAGCCAGCTCCGAGCCTTGGACATCAAACTAAACAATGAAAAGAAGAGAGAGAACCCTATGGTGAAAGGGGACCGAAGAACTCTGCAAATGTAGGAATTCTGCGCTGTTGATGGTTTCATTTGGAGTGGTTCAATCAGCAAAAATTTTAACGGAGACTGTGATGACCCGGGACAAGGCACGAAGGTCACACAGCCAGCAGAGAGTTCAAACTCCCCTTTACTGCGCCAAACTTCCCCTCCAAACACTCTCACATTCTTGGCAAGTCCCAGAGCAAAGCCTCATAAACATACACACACGGCCGGCTCTGGCTGCACCCCAGTCCAGCAAAACAAAGGAACAGGGAAATGAGTCCACAAATATAAGGAAGAAGCCAGCAGTCCTGCAACCTCCAAATGTCTATACCGGCACACCAAACTCTTACCAATTCAGCATTTGTTCCCGACAGACACCCCTCCCCATAGCATCTCCTTAAACATTAGTCCCCAGGTGTGCCTTGTGAAGAGGGATGGGATGCTCTTCTCCTGAGTAGTTGGGTCAACCTGCACTGTTCCTGCCTTCTCTCCACTCTCCGTGCTCGGGGATCAGGAGGGGGTGGTCCTTGCTCATCGCCTGAGCTCCGTCGCTCCTTGTGTCCACTGCTTGCCCTTTCTCGGTCATCCTGCCCCCATTCCTCCCTGCTAACAAGCTGTCCCAGTTCTGAGGGTCCCTGGGTCAGGATAGGGACAGAGTGTCACGGTGAAAATGTATTTATGTGGTTGCTGAGAGTCAACACTAACCAGATGGCATGCAGTCAAATCATTTGATATGAATTAAGTTTAAAACTTGATTGTCCTATTGGCCTTAATAAGATATGATCTGCATCAGGAACTCTGCCTTCCTGGAAGCTGGAAGGATTCCCTCATCGTTTTGTCTTTTGGAGAGAGAGAGGGAAGAGAAGGAGGAGGAGGAGGAGGAGGAGGAGGAGGAGGAGGAGGAGGAGGA
>NW_020769358.1:5397856-5412357 GCF_900518735.1 Pseudonaja textilis | reverse complement strand
AGAATAGAATAGAATAGAATAGAATAGAATGTAGAGTAGAGTAGAATATAGAATAGAGTAGAGTAGGGTAGGGTAGGGTAGGGTAGGGTAAAATAGAATAGAATAGAATAGAATAGAATAGAATAGAATAGAATAGAATAGAATAGAATAGAATAGAATAGGATGTAGAGTAGAGTAGAGTAGAATATAGAGTAGGGTAGAGTAAGGTAGGGTAGGGTATGGTAGAATACACTAGAACAGAACAGAATAGAATATAGAGTAGAATAGAATAGAATAGAATAGAATAGAATAGAATGTAGAGTAGAGTAGAGTAGAATAGAATATAATGTAGAGTAGAATATAGAATAGAACAGGGTAGAATAGAATAGAATAGAATAGAATAGAATAGGAATATAGAGTAGAGTAGAATAGAACAGAATGTAGAGTAGAGTAGAATATAGAGTAGAGTTGGGTAGGGTAGGATAGGGTAAGGTAGGGTAGGGTAGGGTAGGGTAGGGTAGGATAGCATAGCATAGCATAGACTAGAGTAGACTAGACTAGACTAGACTAGAATAGAATAGAATAGAATAGAATAGAATAGAATAGAATAGGGAATGAAGAATAGAATAGAACAGAATAGAACAGAATAGAACGGAACGGAACAGAACAGAACAGAACAGAACAGAACAGAACAGAATAGAATAGAATAGAATAGAATAGAATATGGAATAAAGAATAGAATAGAGAATAGAATAGAATAGAATTCTTGGCCAAATGTGATTGGACACACAAGGAATTTGTCCTTGGTGCACATGCTCCACAAAGGAAAAAATAAAATACATTCATCAAGAATCATAAGGTACAACACTTAGTGATAGTCCTCAGTTACTATAAGCAATTAAATCACGCATAGGTTACTAATACACAATCAAAACATACTACGAAAACAAATAAAACAATATAAATTGTAAAGATACAAGCAACACAGTTATAGTCATAAGTGGGAAGAGATAGGTACTAGGAAGTGTTATTATAATCTAGCAGTAGAGGAATAATAGTAATAAAGTCCTAGTAAATAAGTTGACAGGGTTGTGAGAATTAGTTGTTTAGCAGAGTGATGGCATTTGGGAAAAAAACTATCGTTGTGTCTAGTTGTTCTAGTGTGCAGTGCTCTATAGCATTCCAACAGGGGCATGACAGAGTCCTTCTCAAGGATTTTGGAAAGGCAGATGTTGTTCTACAATGGTGTTACAATTCCCACGCAGGATTTACCCTGATCCAAGAAAAGCTGCCTTTTAGCAATTGACTGATGGTGAATTTGGGAATTGCCCTCTTTAACAGCCCTACTCCAGAGCATCCCCTGCACTAAAACTACCTTTGGTATTAGGGCAATGAATATCAATATGGCCCCTCCTCAGTGGTGGGATTCAAATAATTTAACAACAGGTTCAACCAGGGTCAGGTTGGCTGTCGTGGGAGGCGTGACCCTCCCCTACCCTCTAGCTCCATCGCTCCATCTGACTTCGCCAATTAACAGAGCTGGAAGAGACCTTGGAGGTCATCTACTCTGACCCCCCCCACCCAAGCAGGAGACACTACACCATTTCTGACAAATGGCAGTCCAATCTCTTCTTGAAGGTCTCCAGTGATGAAGCTCGCACAACTTCCGAAGGCAACTTCTGTTCCATGGGTTGATTGTCCTCACTGTCATAAAATTTAGGAACTGCCCCTAAATTATAAAGTTCTGGCTTGAAAGTCTATATGAAATTTAGCAGGGACCTCCATGAAGCGAGCAACCAAATGTCAAATCTTGGCCATAAATGTTCCTTCTGATATCTGGACCAGCAATGGGGATAGGAACCATGACTAGAAATCTCCCAGATACTTCTTCCTGGTCTAACTGTGCTCATTCAACCACCCTCAGCTTCAGATTCAGATTAACGGAGTTGGAAGGGACCTTGTAGGTCATCTAATCCAACACCCCCGCCACCCAAGCAGGAGACTCTACATCATTTCTGACAGATGGCAGTCCAGTCCCTTCTTGGAAGCCTCCAGTGATGAAGCTTCCACAACCTCTGAAGGCAACTTCTGTTTCATCAGTTGACTGTTCTCACTCTCAGAAAATCCCTCCTTATTTCCAGGTTGAATCTCTCCTTGTTCACTTTCCATCCATTGTTCCTTGTCTGGCCTTTGGGTGCTTTGGAAAATAGATTGTCCCCTTTCTCTCTGTGGCAGCACCTCAAATATCGGAAGACTGCTATCATGTCTCCCCAGGTCTTTCTCCTCCCTAGACTATCCAGGCCCAGTTCCTGCAACTGTTCATCATATGTTTGAGCCTCCAGCCCCCAAATCCTCCCGGTTGCTCTTCTCTGCACTTTTTCTAGAGTCTTAACATCTTCTTTTATAGTGTGGTGACCAAAACTGGATGCAGTTACTCTAGGTGTGGCCTTACTCAGGCTTACTAAAGCTTAACCCATTTGTAAAATTGGATTGCTGTGTGCCACACAGCCCATGGGGGAAAGGGGGGAGACAGGCAGCCGCTCGACATAAACTCGATTAGTAAATATGATCACGGGCTTATGCTAACATGTGGCAGACAAAGGAATCCCAAAACTCGCAGCGAGGCAAAACCGCCTTCCCTTGCAGAGACACTCTTGCCTTTGTTCAGAAGGGAAGGCATGACAGTCTCCCTGTTTTGCTTTCTCCCTGCTTTGAGAACTTGCAGTTCCTGGCACGGTCTCTTCCACACCCTCACGTGGGAACTGTGACACCCAAAGCTCTTTGGAAGGTCATGCCGAGCTGAAGCTATTTTAGATGATGGGCTCTTTTCCAAGCCGGGCTCAGCTGCCTCTCGCCCTGAAAATATTTGGAAGTCCGCTATTGGGGTGGGGTGTGGGGACACACACTCACACACACACGCATCATGTTTATAATTAACGCCATTAAAAATAGCCATTGACTCAACCGCATGCAGCTAACCGGGCAAAGAAGCTGTTGTGTAACCGGCAACCCAGAAGGAAAACGCCAGAAGAATGTCATGAACTAAAACGGTCCCTAAGCAGGCAGAGAGGAGCTGGGCTCCCTGAAAAGGCAAGTACTTTTGAGCATGCTAAACTGCTAAATAAACTGTTATTTGCCTAAGGTGGGTGCTCGCCTGGGGTAGAGCCGTGTCTTTCCCCCGAGAGCTGAATGACAACTGCAACTGCATGCTGCGTTTTTCTGCTTACGAGGGGCACGCCGAAAGAGCTGGCTCGGTTCCTTGCCAGTTCCTGCTCACCAAGCGGTCCTCGGTCGTTAGGGCTGATTGAGGTCCCTCTGAGTAGGTGGGGGGGTGGGGGAAGGGCCCAGGCAGAATGTCTGAAAAGTGCCACCTAAGTATGGAGTAAGATCAAGAGGAGTGTAATGATCGGTATTTAAGGAGGGATCTCAGTTCCAGGAGTGGAGTGACAATTTTGCATCTCCAGGTCCATCTAGGGAAAAAGTTGAATGCCTTTCCTGCTCTAAGCTGGTTTTGATACCTCTGGCTGTCCAGGCAGAAGCCTTCTCATCAGTAATGCTGCAGGATTGCAACCTTTTCGGGAACAGGAGGGGGAGTATCATGTGAGGTCCATCCACAGGAGGTCTTCGCACCTTGCCAGAATCAGTTCTCCGACCTCTCTTAGGACATGGTCTGCATTTGACAGCTGGGTCGATTTATTACAGATACAGCAGTGATTTATTTGAGATTAAGCAGGACATGAGTGTTTTCTCTGAAAAGCAGCAGAGCATGTTGACCATGGGCTGGCTAGCTGGAAACAGCCTGGGGACAGAGGCTACCTAGGCAGGTCTTGGAGCTGCTGATCCAGTTCTACAGAGGAATGATTGAGTCTGTCATCTGCATCTCTATAACTGTCTGGTTTGGCTCCGCAACCCAACAGAACAGACACAGAATTCAACGGAGTTAGAACTGCAGAAAAAAACAATGGCTACCAACCTGCCTTCCACAGAGGACCTGCATCCTGCATGAGTCAAAAAGAGGGCTGTGAAAATATTTACAGACCCCTCACATCCCGCACATGAACTGTTTCAACTCCTACCCTCAAAACGACGCTATAGAGCACTGCACACCAGAACAACTAGACACAAGGACAGTTTTTCCCTAAATGCCATCACTCTGCTAAACAGCTAATTCCCACAACACCGTCCAACTATTTACAATGTCTGCACTACTGTTACTATTACCATTAACCCTCACATCTTTCCTTTCACCCATCTCCTCCCACTCATGACTGTATGACTGTAACCTTGTTGCTTGTATCCTAATGATTTTTACTGATTGTTTCCTAGTATGGTTTGATTGCTTATTGTACCCTATGACTATCATTAAGTGTTGTACCTGATGAGTAGGCCTCCCCAGACTCCAGAGGCTTTCCTCGAGCCTCTGGGAAGGTGAAAATGGCCTCCCCCAAGCTCCGGAGGCCCTCTGGAGGCTGGAAATGGGCCCGTTTCCAGCCTTCTGGAGCCTCCAGGAGGCCCGAGACTGAACCTCCAGGCAGGCCCTGTGAAACAGGCCTGGGAGGGGAAGGGCGGGCGGGGCCATCCAGGGGTGGGATTTGCCAGTTCACCCAACTGCACAGAATCTTAGCTAGAAGGATCCCCCAAACCCGTAGCAGCCCACCCCTGCATGTTACCCGTAGATTTTCTCTGCATTAACTAGACATTCCCAGTTCCTGCAACCATTCTTCATATAGGACTAGAACTCCCAGTCTCCCAATTTCTAGTCTGCTGCCTTCAAACCAGAGATGGGTATTCAGCAGGTTCTGACCAGTTCTGGAGACCCGGTAGCGGAAATTTTGAGTAGTTCAGAGAACCAGCAAATACCACTTCTGACTAGAGATTTTACAGTATCCTTCCCCTGCCACACCCACCAAGCCGCGCCCACAGAACCAGTAGTAAAAAAAAAAAATTGAATCCCACCACTGCTTCAAACCATTACACCAAACTGGCCCTCAATTTATAAGCCACATATTAATTAATCATCAGGATAGCTCAGTTCAAGAGCCATCCGTAGATATATTCTGGACGTTAGAGAAGTCTATGAATATATGCCAGAAATGAAAGATAAGGTCTATAATAAAAATGGATGGTTTGGACCTTTTTCCCCTCTTTTTAAAAGCCACTTTGGCCATAGTTGCTAATAACTGGGACATATATTTTTCTTTTTCATGGATAAATAAATGATGGAACAGGCTTAATGTATTTTTTAAGGATCAAAAGCTATCCCAGAATCTTAGTCACTTCAGCTAACCAGCTCTCTCTGTCAATGTTATATGTAGCCCCCAGCCATAAAAAGATAAGTGAAACTACTTCAGAGACTTGTAACAAAAATCAATCTGGATGACCTATTTGACAAACATATTCAACATTTCTACAGGAAACACGATTGCTATCAAACCTCTCTGGATATTTGATAGGACGGGTTATGGCAGGATTGGAAAAAAAAAAATTCTCTTTCAGAAATAAGAGGTTTTTTTTTCCCCCCAAGCTAATAATTCAGTTTATAATTTCTCCAACATTTGTGTTACGATTGGCCCCAGCCCGACTTTATAAGCGTTGCATAAAAATGATTTAAAAAGCAGACTGCCCTTCAAATCACCCCAACATTTCTTTCTTCACTAAAAAAAAGAAAAAGAAAAAGGCAGGAATATGTTAATGGAGTTGATCAAAGCTAGTTGAAATACCTTTCTAAAACATCTGTTCCAATTTCCCAGGGCTCTCCTTGATCCCATTTTCAGCCGAGTGCGGCTTCCGTAGAATTTTAAACTGGAATTATTTAGTACGTGTTTAGATTATCCATAGCCTACTTCATTTTATATAAGTAATGAGTAACAACAACAACAATTATAATCTGATCAGAAGGAAAGCTGGCCCATTCTTAATTTAACATTTTTACTGAGTTATAAGATCAAATAAGATACAAAACACAAAAATAAATAGAAAAGCAGTGAGGGGAAAAAGAAATGAGGAAGGATTAGGAAAAAGAAAAAGTAGTATTAACTTCCAACTCTCTCTGTTGCGGTAAAATAAGGCATAAACAACATCAAAACACAGCTTTTGCTTTTTCATACTGATATAAACTAGCTATGTCTATAAGGATCTGTCAGTCTAATTGGTAAAACCCAAAATCAAAGTTTCATTCTTTACCACTTCAGGCACAAAGTTCAGAAGCGAGCTCCATGTGGAAACAAAAGTACTTATATTATTTTCTTGAATCAAAATAGTCAATTTTGCCATTTCAGCCAACTCCATCGACTTCTGCAACCATTTGTCCATGGTGGGAATCCAAATGGCCTTCTATTTTTGTGTGTACCATAGACTATTGTATGCTCGTTCTTAACCTACATGCCCAAATAAGGTTTTAGAGAATTTCCAAGGAGTGATCAGAGTTAAGAATTTTGAGAGTTTTTAACTGAAATTTAGTTTCACAGCAGATGAATCAAACAGCAATGAAAAACAGCCCATTAAAAAGGCTGTAATTTATTATTATTTGTAATGTTGGTTTAACATAGTGCATCAACAAAACATTGACAATAAAACAATACACAGGGAGGAGGCATTAAAAATGCAGTTTGGAAATATATTTAATTTCATCCATTTCAAAGGATTACTCAAGATTATTTGTTAATTAATTAGTTAATTAATTAACCTAAAGAAATGTATTTTCAGCATTTTGCTATAATAACTCTAACACTAACAACATAAAAAAGTGGAATTAATTTTTGATGCTGCATCATTTTTATCAATTGCCCAGAGATAATTATGCAATTTTTCCAATTTCCTGAAGAAATTTCAACTGAGGTTTGTAACATGTACTAATTTAATTACATCTCTTCAACGCATTATAGAAAAGCTTTGATTAAATATCAAAGCTTTAATAAATAATGGTCCTTTGAAAGGTCATACTATCATTTAGTATGCAGAAGGTCAGAAAAATAAGTTTTATTACACTGACTGATTTTCCTCCAAAGAAGATTTATGTAAGTTTAGAACTTTAAGAAAAACTTCTTTTTTATTTGCAATTATGTAGGAAAAAGGTGATTAGAATGTTGATTTTGGAAAGTTTTTAAATAGTCTAAGAAGCCAGATTGATTGGAAACAAAAATTTGGCAAGTTATAAGAATATTCCCTGTGGTTTCTTGAAAATCTTACTGACATCTATAAAGATTTGAGTTTAAATGTAAAAAAACAATATCTTCTTGGAAAAATGTTCTGAATGACAGAAAAACACGATAAGGGGAAATCTTGAAGGCTGGTTACTAGAGGCAGCCAAATAGAATTAAAGATTATAACTAAAAGAGAATTCCTAGTAATACACAATGCAGTAAAATATTTTAACTGGGGAAGCATTTAAGGATCTTTGGAAACAATGTACCTAGAATTTAGAAAAGTTTAGACTACCTGATAAGAGCTTAAAAGAAGAGAAAAAAATATAGCTGAAAATCAGTTTGTTTTAGATATGGATTTAATATCGACAGGATACAAGAATCATATTGACAAAGATGTTATTATATAGGACCTAAAAATGAAACTGGCTGAGGTTTTAATAACTGAAAGGAACACACAACTAATAAATCAGAAGGGTGACTTGAATATGTGAAGTTTAACTCACAAAAGTGGCGGATAATTTCCTTACTTTGGATTGACAAAACAGATGTGTTATAAAGACAAAAAAAAACCCAGCTTTTGGGACATTACACGAAAGGAATAATCAAGGCCTTTAAAATTAAAAATGAAAATGTGTGAAGTTGGCTTATTTGATCAAAATTAAACTCCTTTTCTCCTCTTTTTTCCCCCCACAGCTTTTAATGGCTCTCTCTTGGCTAGGATGGAATGATGAGGCTTTATTATCGCATGTATTATACATCTGTATTATGCAAAGTAATAATGTACTATAATGCTATAATATAAACCATTCTTTGGATGCCGCCTACTGAAGCAAGTGTAGAGAGAGCGTGCTTCAAAAGAGTGCATAATTATAATGCAATTTATAATTACTTGTGTTCCACCTACTCAAGGGATACTATGCTGATATAAATTTGGGGTTTAATCCAGGAATGGGATTCAAGAATACCAACAACCGGTTCTCTGCCCGGTTGCTGAGTGGGTGTGGCCATGGTGGGCATGGCCTACTGGAAGTTCCGGAAGGGCCCTTTTTTAGCCTTTCCCAGAGTCCGGAGGCTTTCCTCGGGCCTCTGGGAGGGAGAAAACAGCCTTCCCCAGACTCTGGAGGCCCTTTAGAAGCTGGAAACAGGCCCGTTTCCAGACTTCTGGAACTTCCGGGAGGGCCATTTTTCAACCTCCCAGAGCCTCCGCACTTGCCTGCACTTGCCTGCATCTAAAACGGGCCGTGTGGAGACTCCTGGGAGGGAAGGGGCCAGCCGGTTGGTTCAACTACTGGTTCGGTGAACCAGATATAAATTTAACATCTGGTTCACCCAAACTGGCTGAATCCCACCCCTGGTTTAATCCAAATCAACCCATCACAGAAAGCTCTGCTTAGAAACCCACGACAGCTTTCTCAATCTCTTTCCAGTGAACACAATCACCCTTGCGACTAAGGCAGATGAAGTTTCCCCCCGGTGTAAATATTTCTAGGACTAAACAGGTCTTGGGAACATAGAACTGGAAAGGATTCTTCAGGTCTATGGCGTCCCATCTCCTGTAGGAATCTATTTAAAGCCTGATAGTTTCCTCCTGAATCCATGACATCTCCTGTCTCTCTGCATCACTAATTCCACACTGAAACTGCTTTTCCTGTAAGGACGTTTTGTCTAACATTCAATCAAAATCTGCCTTCCTGTTACTAAAGTTAAATCCATTATTTCCTGTCCTATCTTCTGAAATAAGAAAAGACAGGTCTGGAGTTTCTTTTGTGAAAATTTCTTCTAGCACTTTGAAGAGCGTTAGCATAACCCGCCTCAGTCTTCTCAAAGCTGAATGTTTCCAGCTCCACAGAAATCAATATCTAGTCCCTGGTGGTTGCCATCTTCTGAAGCTTTTGCAGCTTTTATGAAAAGTTTTTTTTGTTTTTTTTTTGGTGGAAAGGCTTTTTGTCAGCTGTTTGAGGGTGAGACAAGGAGTAACAGGTGGAGGATTAGAACTAAGCAGAAATTTCCTGATGTTTGAAATTCTGTTTTATATAAAGCACCACAGAGCAAACAAGGAGTACAGTCACCATGTGCTTTACCTCTCAACTATATAACTGTAACAGGAAACAGGAACCTCTACTGAGAACAAAAGAGCATAGAGTATATACCATAGATCCAAATTTGTAAACACTGCCATCTACTGGCTAAATACTAGAGTTGTTGCATAAAAATACCTTCCAACAATGAATTCCAACCCCTGTCAGTGAGAACAATTAATTAGCAGAAGGACTTAACCCCAGAAGTTGTGGGTGCTCCATCAGGCAGGTTTTCAAGAGGAGACAGGAATGGTACATGCTTGATCAGGGGGTTGGACAAGAAGATCTCCAAGGTTTCTTCCAACCCTGTTATTTTATGTTCTATGTTTTGAATTCTTAGAAAGGATGACCCAGAACATGACTTGAACAGAATGTAGTGTAATTTTTAGGTATGTCCAGATTCCAGAATAATGAGAAAGACTACAAAGAAACGAAGCTCTTCCCTTCATTTATTTTTTTAAATTATGTTGATTTTTCACTTTTCATAGCCTGTCCAACACATGATACCCTTGATGGGTTACAAGAAGCTAACATAAATGAAGCAGTAATAAATACCCAAATAGTAAAATTACTATTAATAAATCAGCAACCATAATCTGCCCAAGATGGAGGCCAATGAAACATAACACAGAAGGCCAACTTGGTTTAGTGGTGAAGGAGATCATGAGTTCTAGTCCTGTGTTAGGCACAAAAACCAGCTGGGTAACTTCGGGCCAATCACCTTGAGACAGTAAGTTCTAGTCCCGCCTTAGGCATGAAAACCGGTTGGGTAATATTGGACCAATCACTAGGAGACAGTGAGTTCTAGTCCCGCCTTAGACATGAAGACTGGCTTAGTGACTTTAGATGAATTGCTCTCTCTTAGCCCAACTGACCTCACATGGTTGTTGCTGTGGAGAGAATAGGAGGAGAAAGGAGTATTAGGTATGTGTACCACTCTGAGTTATTTAAAAATAATAATAAAGGTGAGCTAGAAATAAATAACAATCATAAAAGCTATGACTGAAAGTCTGGTGACATAAAATGTTAAAGACCCCCTAACAACCATGAGAGAAGGAGCTTCACTGACCGTTAGGGTTGAAACTCTTGAAAGTTTCTCACTTCCTGAAATGGTTTCACTGGATGGGGAAGTTCGATTCTGGCAAGGGGGAACTGTCAGGGACAGGAGCTGTGGGTTCTCTGATATCTTCATGGGACACCAGATCCTTTTTTTGGTAGCCAATGGAAATGGAAACCTCTTGGAAGACCCACAATTATTCTTCCATGTGACTGAAATTTCATAGTCCACCTTCTCAGAGGAAAAAGAGAACAGGCTGTCCAATCTCCCTCTCCCTCTCTCTTTCTCTCTCTTTCTTGCTTTCTTTCTGTCCCTTTCTCTCTGTCTCTGTCTCCCTATCCCTCCTTCTGTCTCTCTGTCTCTTTCTCTGTCTCTCTGTCTCTCTGTGTCTCTCTGTCTGTCTCTCTCTGTGTGTTTGTGTGTGTGTGTGTACATTTGTGTGTGTACGTGTGTGTGTCTGTCTGTCTTTGTGTCTCTCTCTGTCTCTACACACACACAGAGAGAGAGAGAGAGAGGGAGAGGGAGAGAGGGAGAGAGAGAAAGAGAAAGAGAGAGAGAAAGAGAGAGAGAAAGGCATAATCAGATGACCCAAGTGGCACAGGGCCCTAATGCAATGATGGCAGTACTAGAGCTTTAATTGCCTTCAGAGTAAAAGAGAAAGAAGGAAAGCTGGATCAAGGCCAATGAATCCTCAGCCTTTCCTTTGCTTACCTGATAAGACATCAAAACACAATAATAAGTGATAAAGGAGAAATGGCATTAAAAATTCACTTGTCTTCCAGGTCATTCCCAGGATAGAGCCCACATTTATATTAAATATAAACTTTTTTAAAAAAAATTAGTCAACACTAAATAGCAGTAAGCAGTGTAAGCAAATTATAAGTTTCTAAGTAGGGCAACAGAAAAAAAATGCAAATTTTCCTCACTTTTTATGCATTTGTAATACAATTGTTATGCTATAAGGGATAAAGAAAACACAAAAGATATTGAAAAGTAATATCCCTCCCAAAGATTACAAGGCAAAATAAGCCAAGGGCTTGACAGCCAGGGAAAGAAACGCTGAGGTGCCCCTCTTCCCTCAATGCCCTAAGCAGGTATTTATTTTCCTTCGTGGTTAATCCAGAGCTGCAAAGAAGGGATGTAGAATATGCGTTGTGTGCCTTGTAGTTTACAAAGTCCTGAAGAATCAAGACTTCTGATTCTTCTGTTGGAGTCTTTCAACCAAAATGAGCGTACAACTGTCCCCAAAGCCAATTCCCTCTCATGAGCCAGGGGTGTGCTGCTACCGGTTCACACTGGTTCGGGCGAACTGGGTGTTAATTTTATATCTGGTTTGCCCAACCAGTAGTTCAGCTGACTGGCTGGCTCCACCCACCCCGCTCTGCCCTGATGCTCCCAGGAGCCTCCATGTGGCCCATTTTGGATCCCAGGTAAGTGCTGAGCCTGTGCTCAGGGAGGGCAAAAAATGGGCCTCCTGGAGGCTCTAGAAGGCTGGAAATGGGCTTGTTTTTGGCCTCCTGGGAGCCTGGGGAAGCCGTTTTCGATCTCTTGGAGCCTCGAGGAAACCCTCTTGAGCCTGGGGGAAAAAACGTCCCCCCCACCATGGTACAGGAGGCCAATTAGACCACACCTACCATGGCCATGCCCACCCAGCAATTAGGCAGAGAACCGGTTGCTACATTTTTTTTGAAGCCCACCCCTGCCCATGGCTCCTATCTTTTAGGTGTGGCATTGACTTGCTTTGTTCCACCCTGATCTCCATAAATCCACGGAGGAACTCTTCTTTCCAGTCTCTTTCAGAATGTCCTGGTATTCGCTACACACAGACGACTTAAGACGCCCCGGGCTGCAAAGAACGTCCAGTCGCTCCCTGAGCTGCCAGCAGAGCTATCAAACTCCAGAACTGGGAGAGTTGCAACGCCTGTTATGGACACCAGTTCCTTGCCGGGGAAATGTCAACGAAGTCTGGCCTAACCTTTATATTGGAGATTTGTAAGTGAACGGGGTTTTTTTGTGGCTTATCCTGAAAAGTATTGCAGTTCTCCAGTCAGAGAGGGGAAGGGAAGATGGAAAAACAAGGTGGCCATCTTAGCCTTCTTACTTGGAATTAAGCCCCACCCTCCTTAACCAGGTTTACTTGTGACTACTATTTCACAGGCAGTCCTCGGCTTACATAACAGGGCCCCGAGTTTCTTTTGTGAAGTGAAACATTTGTTAAGGGAGTTTTGCCCCACTCTACGATCTTCCTTGCTGCAGTAGTTGTTAAGTGAATTGCGGCTATTGATATGTTAGTAACCTGGTTGTTAAATGGATCTGGCTGTTGTGGTTCACTGGCACCCTGTGCAGACAGCAACAGAATCGGACAGTGGGGAAGAACAGGGGCCAGTCTGGGGAGGACTCAGACGAGGGTCCTGCGTCCAATGCAGAGTTGGGGCCAGGACCATCTGGGGGTGGGGTGCTGCCTCCGGAGCCTCCAGGGTCTGGCAGCAGTGAGGCAGAGGAACAAGGGGAGCCTGTTCCCAGTGTGTGTGTGTGCAGAGCTGTTAGAAGGTGAGAGCAGTTGAAGCAGAAGGAGCGACTGAGGAGTAAGGCTGGGAGGTGATTGCCCCTCCCATAAGATATAAAGGACAAGCAAAGGTAGGAAAACCTTTGCAGAAAGCAAAGTCGTTCGCTCTGTTCGGATTAAACCTTGAAGCTCTGTGTGGACTTTGTACTTCAATTGTTTTTTTAAATTTGGCACGTTAGTTGTTGGCAGCAATTCAAAGGAGAGAAAGGTGGGTGCTTATCTCGAGGGACTGTTTGAGACTCATTACGGGCTGGGAATGCACATAATTCCCAGCGTTGAAATAAAACAAGAGTTGGTTTGGACTAAGCGTGTGCTTAATTATGGCCTCAAGAAGCCTTGCTCAGAGCACTGGCTTCCGACATGAATGATGGGTGGCTGCCACAAGAACTACCTCCGATACGTTTCAATGCCATCGTACATTTGAACGATCGCTAAATGAACGATTATTAATCAAGGACTACCAGCATAGTTCTCATCACTTAAATATGAGCCAGCCTTGTGCAGCAGCTGCCAAAAAAGCCAACACCATCCTAGGCTGCATTAACAAAGGGATAGAATCAAGACCATGTAAAATGTTAATACCACTTTATAATGCCTTGGTAAGGCCACACTTGGAATACGGCGTCCAGTTTTGGTCACCAGATTCTAGAAAGAGTGCGGAGAAGAACAACAAAGAGGATTAAGGGACTGGAGGCTAGAATATATAAAGAACGGTTGCAGGAACTGGGTATGTCTAGTCTAATGAAAAGAAGGACTAAGGGTGACATGATAGCAGTGTTCCGATATCTCAGGGGCTGCCCCAAAGAAGAGGGAGTCAAGCTATTCTCCAAAGCACCTGAAGGCAGGACAAGAAGCAACAGATGAAAACTAATCAAGGAGAGAAGCAACTTAGAACTAAGGAGGAATTTCCTGACAGTGAGAACAATTAATCAATGGAACAACTTGCCTCCAGAAGTTGTGAATTCCCCAACACTGGAAGTTTTTAAGAAGAGATTGGAGAGTCACTTGTTATATGGTATAGGATTTCCTTCCTGGGCAGGGGGTTGGACTAGAAGACCTCCAAGGTCCCTTCCAACTCCGTTATTCTGTTTTTCTGTTAATAACAGAAATGGAAGGACACCCTCAGAGGTCATCTAGTCCAACCCCCCCCCCCCACACACACACACAAGCAACGCCCTCTGCACAATAAGAAAATTGCAGCCCAGACAGATAAAAGGGAAGGAATCCCTTGACTGCTTTTATGCAAGTCTTGATTAGTGCTCTTGTGCCTTGTGCCCATGGTCTTATTGTGATTTTTATTGTACTCCATTCAGCTGAAAACCATAGCAAGCAAATGGATCAATCAATAAATAAAGCAATACAAGCATCTGAGACTTTCCGGCACCATGCTGAGTGGTTGTTTAAAAGCCTGGTGCATGAAGCACAACCTGTTTCGCTCTTGCAAATGGAAAAATGAAATCAGATAAAGTCTCTCATCATCAAACACTGTTCCCCAATCCTGCTTCTCTTTTGCAAATGGAGGAGAGGAGAGGAAAGAAGAAAGGAAGGAAGGAAAGAAGGAAGCTAAGAAGGAAGGAAGAGAAAGAAAGAAAGAAACAGAAAGAAAGAAAGAAAGAAAGAAAGAAAGAAAGAAAGAAAGAAAGAAAGAAAGAAAGAAAGAAAGAAAGAGAGAGAGA
>NW_020769358.1:5380101-5397756 GCF_900518735.1 Pseudonaja textilis | reverse complement strand
TATTGAGAAAGAAAGAAAGAAAGAAAGAAAGAAAGAAAGAAAGAAAGAAAGAAAGAAAGAGAGAGAGAGAGAGAGAGAGAGGGAGGGAGGGAGGGAGGAAGGAAGGGAGGGAGGGAGGGAGGGAGGGAGGGAGGGAGGGAGGGAAGAAGGAAGGAAGGAAGGAAGGAAGGAAGGAAGGAAGGAAGGAAGGAAGGAAGGAAGGAAGGAAGGAAGATTTTGCTAGATACATTTCTACACAATACTTGGAATGAGTGCTTTTAAAAAGAGTTTTTTTAAACTCTTTTTTAAACTCTTTTTTTAAACTCTTTTTTTAAAAGAGTGTTTTAAAAAGAGTTTTTTGTTTGCATACAGAATTATTTTATTCCATCATTTTCTCTTGTAAAACAGACTTGGCAGGTTTCAATTGCACTACTTAGAAACTAGGGGCTTAGCAGAGGAATTTCAAAAAGTGAAGAGGTGAACTGCAATCATCTCTGTGTATGTGTGTAAATGTGTGTTCCACTAAAAGAGAATATTGAGGGCTCAGGATTGAACAGTGACATCATTGGTGCTCTCTGAGCTTAGTTATTTTATTGCAGACACTTCATTACCCAGCTAGATATCATCATCAGTGCTTGGTGAGTAGGCTATTACCTAGTTGGGTAATGAAACCTCTGTAAAAAAAATATCAACCAAGCTCAACCAAGGACCCTAAATAATTATGTTCCCCTACAGAGTTAATGGGTGCAGTGAGCATGCCAGAGTCCCTTTGGGATTAAATCTGAGTCCCTGTGTTTAGTTAACCAAGTCCGTTGGCCCCTTTTAATGTATCCATGAACATGTAACTCCTCTCCAAAGTGAGGAGAAATGTAGAGTCATAAAATTAAGCCAGGCATCCTTGTTTGCAGGTATATCGCCCGGAACATAGAACAGCTGCGTCGGATGGGCATCACACACATCGTGAATGCTGCCGCAGGAAGATTCCACATTGATACAGGAGCCAAGTTCTACCGAGACCTGCCGGTTGATTACTACGGGGTGGAAGCGGATGATGATCCAAAATTTGATCTCAGCATTTATTTCTACCCGACTGCCAAATACATCAGGGCAGCGCTGAACTCACCCAGAGGTAAACAGAGTGGACTGCATCTCCTCAGATGTCCTGGTAAACATTTCCCGTCCAGCATCTAGCTTGAGCCGCAGTGGTGCAGTGGTTAGAATGCAGTGCTGCAGGCTATTTCTGCTGCTTGCCGGCTGCCTGCAATTTGGCAGTTCAATTTTCATCAGGCTCAAGGTTGACTCAGCCTTCCCTCCTTCCGAGGTCAATAAAATGAGGACCCAGGCTGTTGGGGGCAAGAGGCTGACTCTGAAAACTGCTTAGCGAGGCCTGCAAAGCTCTATGAAGTGGTATATAAGTCTAGATTCAAAAAAATTTACTACCGGTTCTGTGGGTGTGGCTTGGTGGGCAAGGTGTGGCTTGGTGGGTGTGGCTTCCTGGGTGTGACAGGGGAAGGATACTGCAAAATCCCCATTCGCTCCCCACCCCACTAACCTGCTTTCCAGCTCCGTTCTCCTGTGCAGGGCAACCAAAGAAGACCCAGCCAATCAGCTGGGATTCAATGGGAGGCAGAGAATAGATGGGGGTGGGGCCAGTCAGAGGCGGGATTTGCCGGTTCTCTGAACTACTCAAAATTTCCGCTACCGGTTCTCCAGAACTGATCAGAACCTTCTGAATATACCACCTCTGATCCAGGTGCCATCGCTGTTGCTAGTATTGCCTTATCATGTCGGTGGACGGACCTTTCACCTCACACAAGCCGACATCCATCCATCCATCCAATTCCACACAGCCCATACGCGCATTCTCCCGCTAGCCTTTCATTTGTTCAGCCACCCATTCTCACATATTGATGTTTCTTCGTGCATGAGTATTCCTGGCACGTTCCCTCAACCGATGCCTAGATGCTCTTGTTACAAGCACAATGCTTCTCCAAGCCTTATTGGGATGATAAAACGAGGCTTTTAAAAAATGGTTGCTGGGGAAATAGGTGTTTAGAATAGAATAGAAATAGAGCTGGAAGGGACCTTGAAGGTCTTCTAGTCCAACCCCCATGGTCAAGCAAGAGACCTTATACCATTTCAGACAAATAGCTGTTTAATCTCTTCTTAAAAACCTCCAGTGGCTTCTGGAGGCAAGCTATTCCACTGGTTAACAGATCTGGGATTACAGAATAACAGAGTTAGAAGGGACCTTGGAGGTCTTCTAGTCCAACCCCCTGTGCAAGAAGGAGACCTTTCCAGACAAATGCCCAATCTCTTCTTAAAAGCTTCCAGTGATGGAGCACCCACAACTTCTGGAGGCAAGTAGATCCACTGGTTAATTGTCCTCACTGTTAGGAAATTTCTCCTTAGCTCCAGGTTGCTTCTCTCCTTGGTTAGTTTCCATCCGTCACTCCTTGTCCTGCTCTCTGGAAACTAAGTCGACCCCCACTTCTTTGTGGCAGCCCCTGAAATACTGAATTCCTGTTCTCATGTCTTTATCCTCCCCCTTTATTTCTGTGCCAAGGGTGGGGTAAAATAGTCCATTAGCTTGAATAGAAGGGAGTGGGAAAATGAGGATTGCAGCGAGGTAGTATCTACTGAAATACAGGCCATCCTTGACTTACAATCATTCAATTATAACTGTTCAAAGTTATAACATCCCTGGAAAAAGGATGTTGGTACTTACCGGACACGCCCGTTCTCTTTGAGCTGTGAAGAGCATCCAGTAGTGGGAGATGCTTCAGTCTCTGCATGTCTAGGCTGGGCTTAATTTGTGGAACGCTCCTCCTCCTCCTCCCTGGGACTCCTCCCCAGCGTTCCCCAGTTTTGGCAAAGACGAGAGAAATAACCGCCCTCGTCCTCAATGTCCTAACAATTCGTTGTCCGAAACAGGACCCCACCAGACGGAAAAAAGGGTGGGGCTGGATGCTCTTCACAGCTCAAAGAGAATGGGCGTGTCAGGTAAGTACCAACGCCCTTTCTCCCATGAGCTGTTCAGAGCATCCAGTAGTGGGACATACCAAAGCTTGGCCTGTCCTATGGGAGGGACTCCGTCTGGCCTGGAATCTCCTCCTGGTCCCTGTGGACCCGTTGCAGAACTCTTCTGCCAAAGGAGGCCTCAGCGGATGCAAATGCATCTATTTTATAATGCCTAGTGAATGGCGATGGAGAGGTTGCAGCTCGACAAATTTCAGTTATTGGTGCCTGTGTGGCCCACGCTGCCGATGTCACGGCGCTCCTTGTTGAATGAGCTTATCTATCACTTATCTGTTTTTGTAAAGCTTTATGGCACCTGATGGCATCCCTTTCTGAAGTTTTAGAATTCCCTTTAGCCTGCTTAGGTTTTATGCTGAAATTTGGCTTTGATCTTCAAGGATGAGGTCTGAGAGCTGCTACCGTCTACCATTTCGATTGAAGTTGGAATTGCAGTATGCTTTGTTATACAGTGCAATACTGTGAAGGCGGCTGGCACACCCAGGGGCCTGATCTGAGGACAGACCGGTTGCCCTGATGATGTTTTTATTGCCCCCTTTCCTCTCTTTTTTTTTGAATAATACCTATCTATAATGAGTCATATCTCAGTAATAATATTTTATTGATATTAAAATATTATACTGAAGAGAAAATTATTATTATTATCATTATTATTATTGTATTATTATATAACCACTAATATATATATATCTAGCAATATGTATATGAATATTAATTAAGTGGCACGATGTTAAGTGCTGAGAAACCAAACAGCCAAATTGAGAACGCCTAAAGGCCCAGATTGATAAGGATAGAGGCCTTCAACAGCTTCCCTGCAGAGGCGGACATAGGCCTAGGTGCTTGCTGTTGTGCTGCTGGGTTGATTGGGCTGTGAGGGTTAAGCCAACAATTTAACTGTAAGAATAGCCTCGAATGTAGAAAAAAACCAAGACGAGGGTATAATGGTCCCCAGTGTTCCTGAAGGGAACCTCTGCTCAGAACAGAGTTACCTCACACAGCATGAAATGGAATACAGGCGTGTGGCCACAAGGTCTTGTAAGAAAAGATGGCCTCCGACCATTAATCTTTTGGCGCACTCCCCAGCAGCAAATTCCCGCCATGTGAAGGAATAGCCTCCGATGGCTTTTCCTATAAGGCTAAATGGCGGGGAAGGGTGGAAGGCACTAAGCATTTGAATCCTCCACCCCAAGTGGCATTCAGAGGGGGAAGGAAAGTGACACAACTCTGTTGGGAGCAAAGAGCTCACGCCTCTGTTCGGGTAAAAGAAACTCTGCGGCAATCTGTCGGAATGGCAGAGGTAGAAAGATCGGTTGTGGGGAGGGGGCACTGAGCAGCGCTGAAGCCTCCCACCACTTTGGGGCACGAATTGGTGCTTCCCTGTAATGCAAGTGATCTCTGTAATGCGAGCCAACGTTGAGAGATCGCAATGTGATTAGAAGGCTAAAGGATTCTAAAGACAAGCTGATTAACTTTCAAACCTGTTAGCAAGGAAATAATTTTTCCTGTTTGGCCAAGGAAAAATCACAAGCACTGCCTATCTCTCACGAGGCTGAGCCAAAACTGGGGAATGCTGGGGAGGAGTCCCGTGGAGGAGGAGGAGTGTTCCAAAATTAAGCCCCGTCTAGACATGCAGAGACTGAAGCATCTCCCACTACTGGATGCTCTGAACAGCTCATGGGAGAAAGTGAAGTACTACCAGTCCTTGTACTTACAACCATTGCCACATGATCAAAATTCAGGTATGTAAAATCGGGCACAGTTCATTTAGCTGCCGCCTTGCTTAACAGAAATTCTGATTCCAATTGTGGCCATAAGTCAAAAGTTTGGTCGTTCGGTCGCTAAATTGTGCCTGACTCTTTGCAACCCCATGGACCACGTCACCCCAGGCTGCCCCATCCTCCACTGTCTCCTAAATTTACCCAGATTCATATTCATTGAGTCAATGACATCATCCAACCGTCTCATTGTCTCATGTTGTCTTCTCCTTCCCGCCTTTCCCAACATCAGGGACTTCTCCAAGGAATCCTCTCTTCTCATTTGGTGGCCAAAGTATTTGATCCTCAGCTTCAGGATCTGTCCTTCCAAAGAACAGTCAGGGTTGACTTACTTTAGGAAAGTCAAGAACTTTCTGTAATTATTGCAATAACTAGGATTACAACCAGGCTCCTTGTCTATGTATATTACAGATACTGTACGATTGGAAGACCTTTTCACTTGACACCAATGGGCATTTTTTTTCAGACCAACTGCTCAATTGGAACAGGAAGGTGAGGACAGATGAGGATATTGTGTGGATGTATATTGATTTCTCTTTAGTTGGCTAGAGTAGGATTTCTTAACCCTTAAGTGGACTTCAGCTCCCAGAAATTATGATATTGATGACTCTATTTCCTCCCAAAGAAATGGTCCCAAAGAAGTCTGTAGAGTTTTTCAGCCCTTCAGGTCATGGTTGTCCCTAAGGTGCTTTTTCAGGAGGCAATTGGATTTTCTTGTTTTTTCTTTTCTTTTGAAGACGTTTTGCTTCTCATCCAAGAAGCTTCTTCAGCTCTGACAGAATGGTGGGGGAATGGAAGGATTTGTCCTCCTTGCAGACAGCTGGTCATTTGCATCCTTTTAGAGGGTCGTTGAGGCCACTTGGAGGTTTATCTGTGTCCTCAGGGTCACCTGAGTGGTGCTCCTGCTTCCTGTAGTATGCAATTTTTTTTCCTCTGGAAATCCATTCCTACTTCCACACCATTCAAAGGGCATTCATCCCAAATAGTATAGCTAAAAGTCTGTAGAGATTCTCAGTCAACCAGGCCATGGTTGTCCCAAAGGTGCTTTTTCAGGAGGCCACTGGACTTCCTTGTTTTTTTCCTTTTGAAGACATTTTACTTCTCACCCAAGAAGCTTCTTCAGCTCTGACAAAATAGTGAATAGTCCTTCCGTTCCCAATTGTCCTGTCAGAGCGGAAGAAGCTTCTTCAAAGAAAGAAACCAGAAAGTCCAGTGGCCTCCCGAAAAAGCACTTTTCGGACTTCAAGGACAGACAAACTTTTATTTACTTCAGATGAGTCTTTTTTAAAAGCAAGTTTGTCTTTTTTAAAAGCAAGTTTGGAAACTTTTTTTCAGTTGAATGCTCCCCTTCAACCTATTTTTTTGGGGGGGGGCGTGGAGAAACCACTGGAAATTTAAGAGATGAAAAAATGCAGGGAAGGTCAAGAGTGGCTCAACTAGGTAACTAGGTTCTCTTTTAGTACAGAAAGTGCGACTGAACATTTTGTTCAAATCCAGATTGTTCTTCTTTTACGTTAGAGCCAGAGGTGGTATTCAGCTGGTTTGGACTGGTTCTGGCCTACCGGTAGAAGAAATTTTGAGTAGTTTGGAGAACCGGAAAATATCACCTCTGGCTGGCCCCGCCCACCCACCCCCACTATTTCCTGTCCTATATTCCCTTGCTTTTAGCTCAGCTGATTCGTGCGTTAGAGCAGATTGCCGTGCCTCAGCTGAGCTAAAAAACAGCTCTCCTCACCAGCGCTGACAGAGGGAGGTTTTTGATTGCTGCGTGCGTGAGCGTGCGAAGTGCTGCCTCTCGTAGAACTGGTAGGGAAAAAAAAATTGGAATCCCACCGCTGGTTAGAGTAGTTGGGTTCATTTGGGGAAATCTTCATTTGCCAAACCGAAGCATTAACACCGAAGTTAAGGCTTTCTGAGTTGGACTGTAATATTTTTTGAGTCTGAGTGTCACTGCCATTGAGTAACGCATAGATTTACAACGCCAACATTCTGAGT
Organism: Pseudonaja textilis; assembly: GCF_900518735.1. The sequence goes on along the minus strand of NW_020769358.1, from coordinate 5,390,971 downwards.
GTCAACCTTTGTAGTTTCAGAAGGACATAAAAGTGCACAGATCCTATTTTTAAAAACAAAATGCTAGACTTAGCACGTGGGAGCAACCTAATTCCTGATTATCAAGTCCAAATTGAAAGGTCTTCTCGCTTCCTCCCGCCTCCCAAGCCGGGGATTTCCCCTTTGCTAAATCTCTTCCTTTGCTGATGGTTCTAGCTATATTTTTAGATAGATGGGACTCGACTTTCTTCTCCTGCTGTTGTGGATAGTACAGAGACCCCAGAGGAATTTATTCCCAGTTGATCCAACGAAACAGGAATGCTCCAGAGGTGGAAGGTTCAGGTGTCCTTGTTCCTCAACTTTGGGAAATAAAATTTGCCTTGCAAGGAAAAATGAGATGGGAAGGAAACCAGGTATCATGGAATATTTCGGGCTTTGCTGGGATGGCCAGGGATAACACTGTGATGACCCGGGACAAAGGCACAGTCAGCTGAGGGTTCAACTTCCCCTTTAATGCTCCACCTCATCCTACACTGAAGCCAGCCACCTTCAGTCCCCCAAAAGCCAGTAAACAACAAAGGAAGTCCAAAGAGAAGGTGCAAGCTCCAGATTCCAGGTATATAAAGGCCAAAGGCAAGTCCGCAAGGCCAAAGGCAAGAGCATGAATCAAACCGCAGGGGAGTGTAATCCAGAGCACACAATTGTTCCTGGCAAAGACTAAACTCCCCACGGCTTCTTCTTAAGTCACTCTGTTCCAGGTGTTCCTTGTGAGGAGGGGTGGGGGAGGTGACCTACTCTTGAGTCGCCTCACAGCCCTTCTCCGGGCTTGCCTAAGCTCTACTTTCCATGCCCTTGGATTGAATGGAAGAGGCAGCTGTTTCTCATCAGAGGGGATCTACTGCCTATCAGTCCTGCTGCCTGTCAGCAGCCGATCCTCCCCTGTCTCTATGTCAGTCAACCACCTTCCCCAATGCCTGAGGGCCTCGGACAACATCATCCTCAGACTCTGGCTTCTCCAAAGATGCCAAGGTGGTGTGTCATCCCTGTTAGACCATCCTGGTTCCAACTCCTCCTCCTCCTCCTCCTCCTGACTGGGCTCCCGTGGGACCATGACACTGTGATTTCTGTTCAGACAGATCAGCAGTGGAATCCTACCTGTTCCACTACCAGTTTGGTGATCATGCACACACCTAATGCACCTGTAGTTTTCCCCACACCAGCTGAGACCTGCAGCACCAATCAGCTAAGAGAATAAAGAAGAGAAAAAGTACAGGGGAAAGTTGGAAGACCGATCCTGTATTTTTCTTTTCTTTCTCCTTTCAGCTGACTGTCAGTTGCTGGGGATTTTTTTACTACCAGTTCAGCTGAACCAGTCCAAATCGGTAGCATACCACCATTGAGACAGATGCAACAACTACAACACACAAGCTCATGAGGTTTACAACATAACACCAATACTTACTGCAACACCAGCAGTACCAAAAGGGCCCGGAAGAGTTAAAAAGATGTGCAGTCTTAACGATTAATATCCTTGAAGTCGCAGGTTCAATTTCTGTTTGTTTGCTTTAATTTATTGCCTTGGAAGCATGCATATTTGCACAGAAAGGAGCTCAAATATTAAAAATTAATTATCTGCTTATGCATGACCTCCTATCATCATTCCTGCACATTCAACGTAGCTTTTAAAAACATAAATTTCTTGTCTATCAATCATTTCCGTCTCCAGGAGAACTCTGAAAACAGCAATTCATTTCTCAGGAACTTGGTGCTGAATAATTCAGTTTTTGCTGGCCTTGTTTACTCTTGTAAAGAGGGTTCTTTGCTGTATTATATATTACCTTCGCTCTGACTCCTGCCCAGTCCTGGACTGGCAGCTGACCTCAAAGCCAATTCTTCCAGGAATAATAATAATCTGTTCACCAACAAAGTGAAGACACAGCTGCCATTTTTTTAAGCTGCTTTTGGCCTTCACATGCTTTGAATTATTCCCAGGAACCTAGGCGGTTGCAAGCATCAGCATAATATAGATGCAGGACTTTTGCAATTAACAGGAAGAAATTTGTCAATGTGCAGATTTTCTAAGTGGAGTCCTAGGTGCCTATAATCACTGCCATAATCTTTCAATTTCAGTGTTCAGATCTTGATACATTGCGTTCTTCTCCAACTCTTTGTCTTCTATTCTACACTGCTCAAAAAAATAAAGGGAACACAAAAATAAGACATCCTAGATCTGAATGAATGAAATATTCTTATTAAATACTTTGTTCATTACATAGTTGAATGTGCTGACAACAAAATCATACAAAAATTATCAATGGAAATCAAATTTAGCAACCCATGGAGGTCTGGATTTGGAGTTACACTCAAAATTAAAGTGAAAAAAAAAAACACTACAGGCTGATCCAACTTTGATGTAATGTCCTTAAAACAAGTCAAAATGAGGCTCAGTAGTGTGTGTGGCCTCCATGTGCCTGTATGACCTCCCTACAACGCCTGGGCATGCTCCTGATGAAATGGCGAATGGTCTCCTGAGGGATCTACTCCCACACCTGGACTAAAGCATCCCACAACTCCTGGACAGTCTGTGGTGCAACGTGGCATTGGTGGATGTAGCGAGACATGATGTCCCAGATGTGCTCAATTGGATTCAGATCTGGGGAACAGGCGGGCCAGTCTATAGCATCAATGCCTTCGTCTTTCAGGAACTGCTGACACACTCCAGCCACATGAGATCTAGCGTTGTCTTGCATTAGGAGGAACCCAGGGCCAACCACACCAGCATATGGTCTCACAAGGGGTCTGAGGATCTCATCTTATACCTAATGGCAGTCAGGCTACCTCTGGTGAGCACATGGAGGGCTGTGCGGCCCCCTAAAGAAATGCCACTCCACACCATTACTGACCCACTGCCAAACCAGTCACGCTGGAGGATGTTGCAGGCAGCAGAACGTTCTCCATGGCATCTCCAGACCCTGTCATGTCTGTCACATGTGCTCAGTGTGAACCTGCTTTCATCTGTGAAGAGCGCAGGGCGCCAGTGGCGAATTTGCCAATCTTGGTGTTCTCTGGCAAATGCCAAACATCCTGCACGGTGTTGGGCTGTAAGCACAATCCCCACCTGTGGACGTCGGGCCCTCATACCACCCTCATGGAGTCTGTTTCTGACCGTTTGAGCAGCCACATGCAAATTTGTGGCCTGCTGAAGGTCATTTTGCAGGGCTCTGGCAGTGCTCCTCCTGTCCCTCCTTGCACAAAGGCGGAGGTAGCGGTCCTGATGTTGGCTTGTTGCCCTCCTACGGCCTCCTCCACGTCTCCTGATATACTGGCCTGTCTCCTGGTAGCACCTCCATGCTCTGGACACTACGCTGATAGACACAGCAAACCTTCTTGCCACAGCTCGCATTGATGTGCCATCCTGGATGAGCTGCACTACCTGAGCCCTTTGTGTGGGTTGTAGACTCCGTCTCATGCTACCACTAGAGTGAAAGCACTGCCAGCATTCAAAAGTGACCAAACCATCAGCCAGAAAGCATAGGAACTGAGAAGTGGTCTGTGGTCACCGCCTGCAGAACCACTCCTTTGTTGGGGATGTCTTGCTAACTGCCTCTGCTTTCCACCTGTTGTCTATTCCATTTGCACAACAGCATGTGAAATTGATTGTCAATCAGTGTTGCTACCTAAGTGGACAGTTTGATTTCACAGAAGTGTGATTGACTTGGAGTTACATTGTGTTGTTTAAGTGTGCCCTTTATATTTTTGAGCAGTATACTATCATCTGGTATTGCCACATAAATTATCCACTCTTTCTTCCTTTCAACCACAGTTAATTGTGGCCCACAATATTAGGAAACCCCACAATATTTTAACCAGGTCATTTTGGACTACTCATTCCACTATATGCTCCCATCAATTTTTCATTTACTGGTCCATGATCATTTTTACCGAAATCCCAGTTGAATCGTTTGGTGACTGTGTTATATTGGTGTTTGTGATCAGTTTCTGCATTCGTTCAATGTTATTGCAAGAGCTGAGTCTATCATCTACTATTTCTTCTGCTTCTTTGCAAGATCTTCACTTTGAATCATTTGATGGTTTTTCAATCATGGTCTTAATTGCATAGCTTGATCTTGTGCAGCCAAAATCAATCCTTCATCTTTTAAAAATGTTCCAATAGTACGCTATTGTCAGGTCCTTATCCCCTTTCCCCTCAATTGCTTGTAGAAATTGGTCAAATTGTGGTGCTTTTGCTTATCAGCATGATCCAGAACAAAACAGAATAAGAGAGTTGGAAGGGACCTTGGAGGTCTTCTAGTCCAGCCCCCTGCTCAAGCAGGAAACCCTACACCATTTCAGACAAATGGTTATCCAATCTCTTCTTTAAAACTTCCAGTGTTGGAGCATCCATGATTTCTGGAGGTAAGGCATCCCACTAATTGTTCCACTAACATTGTTTGTGCTTTTATTACATTATTTCAGTATTCACTTTTTGTTTCCTCTATATTTAGTAAGTTCCGATTTCTAGCTTGCGTTTGTTTGTTCTACATCTGCAAAACAGAACCAGTTAACCAGGAAATGATAGCAATGTTGAGGACCACTTTTAAATTATTTAAAGTCTTGTTACACTGGACCTTGCCTTACATGGTAGGTTATAAAGTTAGTCTACAGAGCTCGAAGGCCTGTATTTATTCATTAAACATTGGACAGAAGATAATTTTTCTAATGTATCTTATATTAGCTGTTGTTAACACTAAGGAGGTTTGCAGGCCATTGCTGAAATGACATAGCATCTTCCAGCCAGCCTTGGGTCAAAAGTAACAGTATAATTTTTCTTGAATTATTCTATTCAAGGTTGAACTCAGCCTTCCATCCTTCCGAGTTGGGTAAAATGAGGGTCCAGATTGTTGGGGGCAAGAGGCTGACTCTGTAAACCACTTAGAGAGGTAAAGCACTGTGAAGCAGTATATAAGTACTATTGCTTGGGAAGGAAAGAAGGAAGGAAGGAAGGAAGCAAGCAAGCAAGCAAGCTGTAGTGGCACAGTGGTTAATATAGTATTGCAGGCTGACTGCCCACAGCCAGGAGTTCAATTCTCACCAGCTCAAGGTTAACTCATCCTTCCATGGCCATTAAAATGAGGACCCAGATTGTTGGGAAGGCAAGAGGCTGACTCAGTAAACCGCTTCATGGGCTGTAACGCACTGTGAAGCAATATATAAGTCCAAGCGCTATTGCTATTTCTGTTACTTCAAGGATTGCTTGGTGTTGCTGTGAAAAGGTGATCAGTCATTAGTAGGGAAATATGCACAGCCTGGGAACTATGAAAGAAAGACTCTCTGGGAGCACCGTAGAAACTGCCTTAGGAGAAGGAGTAACAGGGAAGAGCAACAAAGATGGTTAGGGGACTGGAAGCTAGAATATATAGAGAACACTGGAATTGGGTATGTCCAGTTCCGTGATGGTGAACCTATGGCACGCGTGCCAGGGGTGGTGCACAGAGCCATTTGTGCCAGCACGCAAGCTGCAGGGCAAACTTACCTCACCATGCAAGCGTGCACCTCATGGCTGATTTTCAGCTGGTTTGAGACCTTTTTTTTGGCCTCGCAGAGGCTTGAGGAAGGCTTCTGCGGGCCAAAAATTAGGCCCATTTCTTCCCTTCCTGTTTTTCCAAAAATAGCGGAAATGATGAGACGGGCCTAGTTTTTGGCCTGCAAAGCCTGCAGAAGCCTTCCCGAAGCCTCTGGGAGGCCGAGAAAGGCCTCAAACCAGCTGTGAGGCGCAGTGCAGGTAAGGGGGAGGCAGTGGCAGGTGGGCAGGGATTGTGCGTGCATGCGTAGAGGGTGTGGGCAGGCATGTATTGCCTTCTGGGTGTCTTGCACACAAGCAAGAGCGTGCAAGCACACGCACAATTTTTGGCACAGGAGCCCAAAAAGGTTAGCCACCACTGGTCTAGTTCGATGAAAAGTAGGACTAGGGGTGACATGATAACAACGTTCCAATATCTCAGGGGCTGCCACAAAGAAGAGGGAGTCAAGCTATTCTCCAAAGCACCAGAAGGCAGGTCAAGAAGCAACAGATGGAAACTAACGAAGGAGAGAAACAACTTAGAACTAAGGAAGAATTTCCTGACAGTGAGAGCAATTAATCAGTGGAACAACTTGCCTCCAGAACTTGTGAATCCTCCAACACTGGAAGTTTTTTAAAAGTTGTTGGAGAACCATTTGTCTGAAGTGGCGTAGGGTCTCCTGCCTAGGCAGGGGTTTGGGACTAGGTCCCTTCCAAGTCTATTATTCTGTTAGGGAAATTAAATAAATTCAATATACAGGATATCTACCCAAGACCAGAAGGAAAAAGAGAAGTTGAAGTATAGATGAGAAGATGTGTAGAAGTAAGAAGAAATGGAGGAGAATGAGAAATTGCTGAAGCATTTTCATTCTGTCCTCTGCTATGAATGAGAGCTACGTCAGCTGAATGCGCGTATTAGTGAGTCTTAAGCCTTGAACGGATGACTAACATTAATAGGTGACAGAACTATTCCAATAACTCTCCAGATGTCATCATTATTTATTAGCACAGAACAGATGACTTTGACTGAGGTGACCATGTTAAAAAAAAAAAAAAAGGATTATGACACAGATTTATAACATGTTCCACCATTCTAGGAAGACCTTGTATTGCCTCTTTGTATGAGTATATCTGTCAGTGTTCCAACTAACAAACTCCAAACCAGACAAGCATTTTCTCAAAGTTTCATTTTGTTTATTAGAGTTGTCATATTGGTCGCGGTGGCTCAGTGGCTAAGACGCTGAGCTTGTCAATCAGAAAGGTCGGCAAGTCAGCGGTTCGAATCCCTAGTGCCGCATCACGGAGTGAGCGCCCGTTCCTTGTCCCAGCTTCTGCCAACCTAGCAATTCGAAAGCATGTAAAAAAAATGCATCAGCATTCTGTGTGCCTTTGGTATTTAGTCATGCCGGCCACATGAACATGGAGACATCTTTGGACAGTGCTGGCTCTTTGGCTTTGTAATGGAGATGAGCACCACTCCCTAGAGCTGGAAACGACTATCACGTATGTGCGAAGGGAACCTTTACTTATTGGCACTTCTGGGAAAACCCAAATTTGAGAGTTCTGTGTTTCCCCTGAATTTTCCCAACTGAAAATCAAAGATCCATCCCATGCACCCACCAGACCATCACATGGTCCAATAAAACATCGTCCCAATTAGAGACCTTCCTCCAGACACTCCCATCCAGGTGCAGGGTAACATGTCCTTGACTTTCTGAGAAAGAATGTTGCTGAGTCTAATCTTCCACCTCTCCACAAAATCCCCCCTCCCAAATTCCCAGGCACAAAATGTGACAGCCTCGAAGCTTCCAAGTAAAACGTGGCTTCCAATATCATAATGTTGTTGTTGGGGAGTGATTGGAGAGGCCGGGACCCAGGGACCTGGTGACATTGATTAACAAGGAAAATTTGCTTGCTGTCAGTATTCCAGCGATTGCCCTAATTAAATCATGAGCCTCGAGCCAAACTTTAAAAAACTTCAAAGGATTTATTAGGAGTGACATGCTGGCATGACCTGTATGAAGCCAACTCTGAGAGACGTAATTTACAATCACCTGTGACCCTGTTTTCCTCCCACCCCTCTGGGTGTATCATAATTCAGATTGTCCAACGGAACACATTCATGGGCTGGTTGTCATAAATCATGTTCTCCAATGGAGGATTTTTGAGCCCTGTATATCCGGTTGCCTCAGTTACAAGCTTTGCGAGATAAGCTTGAAATGTGCTTCTGAGCTCATTTGCCGTATGCTCCTTCAGGGTTGCCCCCCCCCCCCGTTTCTTATGCCCACTTGGAAACCGGCATAGGAATGTTTTACAAGTTGACAGTTGTGGCTTTCTTTTTTTTGCAGGGAAAGTATTGGTGCACTGTGCCATGGGGATAAGCCGCTCAGCAACCCTGGTGCTGGCTTTCTTGATGATCTACGAAAACAAGAACCTCGTGGAGGCTTTAAAGTTGGTGCGAGAACATAGAGGGGTCTGCCCAAACACGGGGTTCCTCAGCCAACTCCGGGAGCTCGACCTCCGGTTAATGAGCGAAAAGGGGAAAGCAAAGGGGGTCCCTTGAAACTTTAGATATAAAATACTCGGATGGTGGCAAGTCTAAGAAGAACAGTTGCATCCCCCCCAGAAATACCTAAATACCTAAACATCATTGCTGTGACGTTTACAGGCAATGTCATGAAAACTCTCTTGTTGGCGATCTCGTTCAAGATTAAAGGTGTGCTGGAAATGTGGTATCTGTTCCATGTTTGATAATGGAATCTCCAGGAATTTATGGCTGGAAGGTGTCGTTGGAAGCATAGAATCTAACTTCCCATTCTCTAAAGGAACTCAAACCCTGCCCATCCTGTGCTTGAATTGTTCAGGAAAGGATCCAGTGATTCCCAAGTGAAACTCTGGAAAGAATTTGACCTGAGATATAGAAAGCAAGATAACACTGGATTGGCTTGTTCCAAACCTGGTGGCAATTCCCTAACGATTCTGGCAAGCTGGGTTTTTTTTGTTTTTTGTTTATAGAAACTTCATATATCAAGGATTCTTTAGACAAGAACCCCTGGGCAATGCTGGGAGAAATAGATGTGTTTTGTTTGGTCTTCAGATGGGTGAATCCAGACACAGGAAGGAGTCATGATTTCTTAGTCCAACGAACTGCCAAAAACCCCATATTTAGGGGTGATGCTGCATCTACTCACCTTTCTTTTCTCCCACAAAGCTATCATCAGTATAGAAAACTAAAGGTAAAGGTTCCCCTCTCATATCCGTGCTAGTCGTTTCTGGCTCTAGGGGGTGGCGTTCATCTCTGTTACAAAGCCGAAGAGCCAGCGCTGTCCGAAGACGTCTCCATGGTCATGCGTCCAGCATGACTAAATGCCGAAGGTGCATGGAACGCTGTTCCCTTCCCACCAAAGGGGTCCCTATTTTTCCACTTGCCTTTTTTACGTGCTTTCAAACTGCTAGGTTGGCAGAAGCTGGGACAAGTAACGGAAGCTCGCTCCGTTATGCGGTGCTAGGGATTTGAACCGCCGAACTGCCAATCTTTCTGATCGACAACCTCAGCGTCTTAGCCATTGAGCCACCATATCCCTTAGACGAGCTAGCTTGGAGGACTAGCTAGTCGTTTATTTTTACCCTTCTTCCAAGAAGGGAAGGGTGGCAGAATTTCTCTTCTTTGTTATCTTCCTACTGTACCTGCAAAGCCGACAGATGTAGCTGTCTCAGGCAGTGTTTCTCAACTTTGAAGACTTCGAGGTGTGTGGACTTCAACTCCCAGAATTACCCAGCAGGGCATGTCTAGGGACGTTTACATTTTACTTTTGATTTGATTTGTCAATCGCTTACAAGGTACAGGTGTAAGAATAAATATAGTTTTGAATACATTAGATACTTATAAGAAAAATAAAAAAAACAATAGGACAGGGACGGTAGGCACGATTGGTGCGCTTATGCACGCCCCACTACAGGCCTCTTAGGAAGGGGGTGAGGTCAATGGTAGACAATCTAAGATTAAAGTTTTTGGGCATGACCAATTAGATTTTGGGATAGCCGGTGGAGCACCCTAATTATCATATAGAAGAGGAAAAGAGGCTATGAAAAAGGGAGCTAATTCTTATCCTGGAGCCTCTTTTTTGAAGTTCTTCTGGATCTGCCAATTTTGGAGCATAAACAAAGGGATAGAATCAAGATCACATGAAGTGTTAATACCAGGGGTGGGTATTCAGCAGGTTCTGACCAGTTCTGGAGAACTAGTAGTGGAAGTTTTGGGTAGTTCGGAGAACTGGCCAATCCCACCCAAGAACCAGTAGTCAAAAAAATTTGAATCCCACCACTGGTTAATACCACTCTATCATGCTTTGTTAAGGCCATACTTGGAATACTGCATCCCGTTTTGGTCACCCCAATGTAAAAAAAGATGTAGAGACTCTAGAAAGAGTGCAGAGAAAAGCAACAAAGAAGATTAGGGGACTGGAGACTAAAACATACAAAGAACGGTTGTAGGAACTGGGTATGTCTAATCTAATGAAAAGAAGAACTAGGAGAACTGGGAACTAGGGGAGACATGAGAGTGTTCCAATATCTCAGGGGCTGCCCCAAAGAAGAAGGGGTCAAGCTATTCTCCAAAGCACCTGAAGGAAGGACAAGAAGCAACGGATGGAAACTAATCAAGGAGAGAAGCAACTTAGAGCTAAGGAGGAATTTCCTGACATTAATCAGTGGAACAACTTGCCTCCAGAAGCTGTAAATGCTTCAACACTGGAAGTTTTAAAAAAAGATGTTGGATAACCATTTGTCTGAAGTGGTGTAGGGTTTCCTGCCTCAGCAGGGGGTTGGACTAGAAGACCTCCAAGGTCCCTTCTATTCTATTCCATTCCATTCCATTCTATTCTATTCTATTCTATTCTGTTCTGTTCTATTCTATTCTATTCTATTCTATTCTATTCTATTCTATTCTATTCTATTCTATGCTATTTCTAATTCCATTCCATTCCCTATTCCATTCCGTTCCATTCCGTTCCGTTCTGTTCCGCCCCGTCCCATCCCATCCCATTCCATTCCATTCCATTCTATTCCATTTCCGTTCCATCCCATCCTGTCCCGTTCTGTCCTGTCCCGTCCCATCCCATCCCATCCCATCCCATCCCATCCCATCCCATCCCATCCCATCCCATCCCATCCCATCCTATTCTATTCTATTCTATTCTATTCTATTCTATTCTATTCTATTCTATTCCATTTCCATCCTGTCCCGCCCCGTCCCATTCCATTCCATTCCATTCCATTCCATTCCATTCTATTCTATTCTATTCTATTCTATTCTATTCTATTCTATTCTAT
>NW_020769358.1:5365712-5379044 GCF_900518735.1 Pseudonaja textilis | reverse complement strand
AAGGAAGGAAGGAAGGAAGGAAGGAAGGAAGGAAGGAAGGAAGGAAAGAAAGCTTTTGAGCTGGACACCAGAGTAGATTAAACTACCTTACAATTTAGTCTGGTCAATTTGTCCATTATATATACATGTAGTCCTTGACTTATAAATGTTCATTTAGTGACTGTTTGAATGGCACTGAAGGAAGTGACTTATGACTGGTTCTCACGCTTATAGCCATTGCAGCATCCTTGCAGTCTTATGATGAACGTTCTTATGCTTGGTAACTATTTAAGCAAAGTCAGTGGAGTCAGGCAAAGCCAGATTCACTTAACAAGGCAATAGTTCACTTAACACATAGGACCAAAAAAGGTCATAAGGTTGAGCAAAAGACATTTAACCGCTGGCTTGCTTAATGACGCAAGTTTTGGGGATCAATTGTGGTCATAAGTCAAAAATTACCTGCATTCAATAGGAAAAAGATTGTCTACTTCCAGGGAAACAACAGACACAAAACACACAGGCAGGTTGCGTAAGATCATCAGGGTGGCACCTATTCCCATCTATGGAGGGAAGCTGTGCGAGAAGGCATGACACAGAATCACAGCAAAAACGAGCCACAACTTAATTGGAGATGTGCGATACGCGACGACGGTGGAGCCGTCGTCTCAGTGTTTCAAAAGTTGGAGAACGCAGCCCAGCTTTAATCCAAAATGGCAGGACACGTGTGATCTTTCAAACTCGATTCCTCTCCTGGTGATTAAGCTAGTAATTGGTGCAGAGACCTTGATTGTGTTATAATCACAGCCAATACCGGAGGGCGTCACTTAATATTCACACCACAACTAGCAGTGGGCTGCAACAAGCAAAATGTATACTGCAGACCTCCGAAATTGGCTCCTGCCTGGTTTGGCAACCGTCCCAAATTAACTTTGTACCCATTAAGAAATTGTGTCTGCAATCAAGAAAAAACTACCACAGAATAGCACAGGAAGCATACTGTGCCTACAAACATTTCTCTTAAAGCTTACATGCTCTGCATAAGGTCAGTGTGACTTTGCACCCCACTAATGTCCCACAAGCTGCCTAGATTTTTGCAATAACTCTTCTGAGAGGCTCGGGTGGCTTTTGCAACCGGAGCGGATTTAAATAGTCTTCTTCCAACTGCCCTGCCAGGCCTGGAAAAAACCAGCTGTGTTAAATCACTCCTATAATCATCAGGCAATGAGTGCATCATTGCAAATTGGCTGGCAATTTTATCCAGCGTGGTGTTGCTTGTTGCGTACTAATTGCACGAGCACAACCTCCCAGCTGTTAGGAAAGCTGGCTTGTGTGCCATTACGGGCAGACCAAGAGTGTCAAACCTGGATTGTGAAACAACTTCGGGTGGAATGAAACGGCACACCTTGGGAAGGCGAGCTGAATGGGTGTTGGAATTCATTGTTGCTATGTATTTCTATGCAACAACTACAGTAGTATTCAGCCAGTAGATGGCAGTATTTATAAGTTTGAATCTATGGTATATACTCTATGTCCGTGATGGCGAACCTATGGCAAGCATGCCACAGGTTGCATGCAGAGCCATTTGTGCGGGCATGTAAGCCCCAGCCAAACTTACCTGCCCTGCACATGAGTGCGCCTCCCAGCTGATTTTCAGCCCATTTGAGGCCATTTTCACCCTCCCGGAGGCTCTGCAGCCTCGGGAGGCCGAAAAATGGGCCTTCTGGAAATACCAGAAGTGCCAAAACGGGCCTGTTTTTAGCCTCCTGAGGCTGCAGAGGCTTCCCTCAAGCCTCCAGGAGGGCAAAAATGGCCTCAAATCGGCCAAAAATCAGGCACATGCATGTGCAGTGCAGGTAAAGGCGTGGGGCACATTGCATTGTGGGTGCCGGCATGTGCGCACATGCACTTTCGCACATATGTGCATTTTTGGCACACCACAACAAAAAGGTTCGCCATCACTGCTCTATGTTGCTTTGTACAGAGTAGAGTTTCCTGTTTCCTGTGACAGGTATGTAGTTGAGGAGTAAAGCACATGGTGACTGTACTCTTTGTTTGCTCTGTGTTGAGCAAACAGTTCTGGGAGTTGAAGTCCACACATCTTAAAGTTGTTGAGAAGCACTGCCCTTACCTGTCTGTGGGCTCCTTCCAGTGACACAACCTGGATATCCCAGGAGACCCTTAAAACTGCAGAGCAGATCAAAGCTTGTCCAAGGCTAATGTGCATCTGCACGAGACAGGAATCAAAAAGTCAAATTGGTAGCCACAATGGCCTAACTCAGGGGTTTCAAACACAAGGCAGGATAGTCTCCTTTGACTCAAGACTGAGAAAACATCTACTCATCATCATCTCCTCCTGGATAAGGGTTGGAGGAGCAAACCCCAGGCCATAACACATCTCAAATCTTCTCATGCATAGCACAGAATGAGTTCACACCACTGTACAGCTGTAGCTAAAAATAAATTCTACTGTGCCGGGTTCAGTTCTCACCTCCATCCTTAATTAACCTGGAGGATTAAAATGGGTTATTCAGCATCTCTGAGAGCATGAATCTGCGCTACACACGTGCATATCCAAATGGGTTGTGACAGTTATTTCCCTAAAAGAGCTGTTGTAGCTACCAAAAATTTGGAAGGCTCCTTCCAGACAGGAAAAATTACCCCCAAACCCCAGAATATTTTCTCCGTTATATTTTCCTAGCTTCGTCCTTTGCTACGTTCTGCATCTCCTGATCTTAGGAAAAGCTGAAGGTACTTAAGATACCCAGATAAATGGAAATAATATTATCAGCAGACTCAATGATTCCCCCTTCAACTTCCTTTGCTAGCGTCTAAGAGGTCAGAAAAGCACACGGGTGTAAATTATTTATACTCAGTGGCCAAACTAGGATATCCCCCTATTTGCCAAAGCACCTGAGGTCAGAACAAGAAATAATGGGTGGAAAATCATTAGAGAGAAGCAACCTAGAACTGAGGAGAAATTTATTGACATTGAGAACAATTTAATTAGTGGAATGAGTTGCCTCCAGGGTGCTCCAACACTGGAAGTTTTTAAGAAGAGACTGGGTAGCTATTTGTCTGAAATGATAGAGGATGCTTGAGCAGGAGGCTGGACTAGAAGACCTCCAAGGTCCCTTCCAATCCTCTTATTCTGTTTTGTTCTGGATCATGCTGATAAGCAAAAGCACCACAATTTGACCAATTTCTATGAACCACTGAGGGATGAACACCCTTTAAATGGTGTGGAAGTAGGAATGGATTTCCAGAGGAAAAAAAAATTGCGGATTACAGGAACCAGGAGCGCCACTCAGGTGACCCTGAGGATACAGATAAACCTCCAAGTGCCTCAACAACCCTCTAAAATTCTGCAAATGACCATCTGTCTGCAAGGAGTTTCAATCCTTCCCGTCCGCACCATCCAGTCAGAGCTGAAGAAGCTTCTTGGATGAGAAGAGAAACATCTTCTAAGGAAAAAAAAAACAGAAAGTCCAGTTGTGTCTTGAAAAAACAAGCACCTCTGGGACAACCATGGCCTGGAGGACTGAGAATCTCTACAGACTTTCAACAGCAACATACTTTAAAGCAGGCTTTTTTTTTTTGTAAATTTTATTGGTTTTTAAAAACAAACAAAAACAAACAAAACATAAAAACATCCAACTTTCTTCCATAAGTATACAAGCAGTGTGTCAGTTGGTTTACAAAATTTTTGTGCATCCATTTCATAATCTCAATTACAGTTACATTGCATAATTGCTCATATTATCAATGAAAAATTGAATACCCTAGTATCATTATTAATCAATCATTTGACTGTAATTTTGTTCATTCATACTTTGCGTGATAACTATAATTTACTTAGTTTATTTTATAACAATTCATATAATCCTCCCAAATCTATCCTAAAAACATTTTGTAGATATAATAATAAAAAAAGAAAAAAAAACATCTTTATATATTCATTATTTTCTAAAATTCTACATATTCCATTATTATATTTTATTATCTAACCATTGATAGAAAAGGTTCCAAATTTTGTAAAATTGTTTATCCTCTTGTTCTCTAATTTCAAATGTCAATCTACTCATTTCAGCACATTCCAATGTTTTCTTAATGATTTCCTCCTGCGACGGTATTTTCTCGTTTTTCCAGTTTTTAGCAAATACAATCCTAGCCGCTGTTAATACGTTTACAATGAAATATTTCAAATCTTTGCTTATATGTATCAGGTAAAATTCCCAATAAAAAATATCTCTGGTTTCAAATCTATATGGTTTTTTTTTTTGTCATCAGATACCTGGCTCATATTATCATATGTGGTGGAGTTGTGCGGATGCTAGAAAATACTGGACTAAAATCCACATGTGGTTGGAAAAAAAGTAGGCATTTTTGTGTCCCGGTGAGGAAAAAAGGGCAGAGGAATCTTTTGATGGACTTCAGGAATGCCAGCTGTAGAGTCTGGTTGACATGCAAGCGACACACCAGCAGGTCAAACGTCCTTCTCAAGGCTCAATTGAGATTCCTGGGTGACTTACATGGATTACGTATGGATTACTGAGATTCTGTAAGGGAAATGCTCAGAATGCTTCTGGAAAGCTACTTAAGAGTTTACTCATTCTGGAGGGACAGCCATCCCGCAGAAAAGCCAACTTGATCCAAATTACCTGAGGATTTTGTATAGGGGTGTGTGTGTGTGTGTGTTTGTACACTTGAGTCCATGTTGATAATTTCTACCTGCCTAAGCAAGACCTTGAAGTTTTCTTGGCAAGGTTTTCCCCCCACACACACAAAAAAGGGGGTTGCCCTTGGCTTTCTAAGGTTGAGAGAAAGCAATTGGCCCAAGGTCATTCAGCTGGGTTTAGGCCTCATAACAGAATAACAGAGTTGGGAGGGATCTTGGAGGTCATCTAGTCCAACCCACTGCTCAAGCAGGAAATCCCATACCATTTCAGATGAATAGTTGTCCAATCTCTTCTTAAAAACTTCCAGTGTTGGAGCATTTACAACTTCTGGAGGCAAGTTGTTCCCCTGATTCATTGTTCTGGGAAGGGAGAGAAGGTGGGAGGGAGGGAGGAAGATAATAAAGATGGATGGATGGAAGGAAGGAAGGTAATAAAAGATGGAAGGAAGATAATATAGAGGAAAGAAGCTGTTCCACTGGTTGATTGTTCTCACTGTCACAACATTTCTTCCCAGTTCAAGGTTGCTTCTCTCCTTGATTAGTTTCCATTCATTGCTTCTTGTCCTGACTTCAGGTGCCTGGAAAATAAGTTGATTCGCCTTCCTCATGTAGGACTTGATCTTACAGTCTCCTGGTTTCTACCCTGGTGCTTTAACCACTACCCATCCTGGCTCTTCCTGAGTTATACTGATGATCTGTTTTAGCTCCGTCGGAGCTGAAGAACTTCATTCAACAGCTTTTCCAAGGTTAGGGATAAACAATGGAAACAAGGAGAAAAGTTGATAATAGCAGACCCCCAACTTTTAAGGAGGTTTTAAAACATATCTTTATTTAGCCTACACTGCAGTGGTGGGATTCATCCTTTTTTTTTTTTTACTACCGATTCTGTGAGATCGTGCTTCGCGCATGGGCAGCATTCATAAACTACCAATTTTAAGCTTCGAAACTGGCCTTGAATTCAACGCTGGTGAGTAAAACAGCTGAGGCGCAGCAATTCTGCTCTGCGGCGCAACTCAGCTCAGTTCAAAAATAAGGAAATAAAATACAGGAAAGGGCTGGTTGCAACTGGTTCTGTGGGCGTGGCTTAGTTGGTGGGTGTGGCTTGGTGGTCATATGACTAGCTGGGCGTGGCCAACTCAATATCACTCACATCGAGGCACGCATCTCCTCGCCTGGCCTCTCATGACTGTGGAGATGCTGCAACAGTCGTAAGTGTGAAAAACGGTCATAGGTCACTTTTTTTCAGTGCCACTGTAACTCTGAATGGTCTCTCCACAAAAGCAAAGTACCAGCAAAGGAGGGGAAAGAAAATTCCAGAAAGGTTTCTGAGACGGGAAATCTAGTTCTGCCAAGAACATAATAAGGGTTAACGGAGAGGCAGTTTCTGTAAGCAACACCAGAATGTTTCCTTCCTGTCTTCCTTACAGGATTAGGCCAGTAATTTCTTCTACCAACCGGTTCTCTGAACTGCTTAGAATGTTAACAACTGGTTCTAGCGAATAGGTGCGAACCTGTAGAATCCCAACCCTGCCCTTAAGTCTTTTCTTTTCTATTACTATTACCTTTTTGGTATTTATACACCAACTGGGAACTGTGGTGATGGATAGTTCTAATACTTAGAAAGACAGGAAATAGTTTTAAAATGTGGATGTCCCTAATATTTATTTCAATTGCATTTTGGACCAAACCAGCCCCTTCCTCCCCCTCTCCCACTCCCCCCCTCACACACACACACGTGCTACCTTGTTTATAAAGGATAAATACATCCTCTAACATTGCCTGAACATTCAAAGCATCTGAAAACACAAGGAGAAATTTGTCATTTTTATAGCTATTGTCCGTTTAATCTTCAGTTACCGTACTTTTTTTCAGTCAGTTCATCTATAATGAGTTTCAGTTTAACGCAGATTGTTGGGGGGAAAAAAAATCTGTCTTGGTAGGTATCTTGCAACTTTCCTGATGAATTTTGGAGGGGCTGTGCAACATTATTGCATGGTGAATTAGACAATTGGATCATGATAGGATTAATTATCACATCATGCCTTAAAGTAACACCAGAGGATTGTTGAAAATTAAATCCAAACCTGGTTCACACTTCGCTGCTGGAGTTTTGGGCCCTGGGAACTCTCCAAAATTTTGGATTTGGGTTCTCACTGTGTTGCTTGTCACTTACACCTAAACACATTTTTTTTTAAAAAATAAAATCTTTCTTGAGATATAAGTTAAACAATTGAAGTTTTGAAATATGTGCAGTTGCGTTGTTCTTGCCCAGATTCTGAAGAGAAGAATACAAAGAATCTGAATGGTGCCCACACTGGATTCTTGGGCAGGGTGTGTTGGGATGACCATCCCCTTGGCTCTCTTCACCATCTGGGACTCTGCATCTCAACAAGGAAAGCTTGTCTAGATGCCAAGGTATTTGCTCACTCATTCTCTGCGAAGCTGTCAAATCCTATAAATTCATCAGTGCATGCTGTCAAAGGCAGACATATGGTTTGCAAACCTTCCAACTGCATTCAGAAGAGATTATAGTACAAACACTTACTTGCTTACGGTTTCACCATTTTAGGCCATCAAGCTGTGCAGTTTAGCAAAGTAGGAACATTTTGCAACTCTGAATTAGTTCTTTCCGGTATCCTGAAAGCTACTTCTTGGTGGTGTAGAACACGAGTGAGTTTTCAAGGGCACATTGACCTCGCTGCCTAGCATGCAACAGAATAAATGGAATTATCACCTTTTTTTGTTTTTCCGATTTTCTCTGCATGCGTAAGACTCTGCCTCCTGGCCCTCTGAGTGTCAGCAGCCTCAATAAAAACACCCTTTTCACAATTTAAAAGCGTCCCACTCAAGCAACTGTAATCCTATATTTTTCCACCCTATTTAGGGAACCAAAAAACTCTTTCACTTTCTATGGGTCTGAGATCCGAATATTTGATTCGCTTTCCTGTCTCATTTTTCCCCCCAATTATTACTATGTTCTAGGAGAGCAACTTTCAGACTTGTGGACATGGCTGGCTGAGGAATTCTGGGAGTTGAAGACCTACAAGTCTTAAAGTTGGCAGGTTTGGAGACCAGGACTCTAGGATAACATCAAGTAATGTAATCAAAAGAGGCATACCCAGGGAGATCGGTTGGGGAACGGTTTAAAAAAAAGGGCAAAGAACTCATTAAAAAGGGGGCAGGCCTTGCCACCATCTTGATTTTTGACCTTCTCTGGGGACAGACATTCATCCTCAAGAAATTAAAACTCTCCCATTTCCAGAATGGGGAAGATTGAAGCTCAAAGGTCTGGAAGAAGGGCTAAAGAGCAGGGCTATCCATGGGACATAGTCAAAAAATTCAGAATAGTTACCATCAGAGGTGATATTCAGCCGGTTCAGACTGGTTCTAGTGTACTGGTAGCAAAAATTTTGACTGGTTCAGAGAACTAGCAAATACCACCTCTGGCTGGCCCCAGCGCCTCCACTCTTACATCTCACCTCTTCTGTATTCTGTTGTTTATTAGCTCAGCTGATTCGCGCTGCAGAACAGACTTTTTCTTTTCAGATGTAGCCAACGCACTCATATTTAGAAAGTAGTAAAAATATGATGCCCAATGCACAACTCACGAAAAGGATGCAGATGACCAGCTGTCTGCAAGGAGTATAAATCTTCCCATTCCCCACTATCCAGTCAGAGCTGAAGAAGCTTCTTGGATGAGAAGTGAAACATCTTCCAAGAAAAACCAGAAAGTCTATGATCTGGATGACTGAGAATCTCCACAGTCACAGGGTGCACAATATTGCTTTAAGTCCTTTTTTTTTTTTCAAATGGGAAAAATACTTTTATTTAATGTATTTCTGTTCCCCACAGCGAGGAATTATTTGCTCAAGTGGCTGGCTGTGTTTTGCTAATTGTAACACATGTTCATCGAACATCTGTTTCATTCAGGAATAACAAAATGTATTTTCATTGCATCTTCTCCCTTTTCGACTGTCAGTTACTTTATAATTGTAATGTTATTATTTCAGCCAATGTTCGGGCCATTCCTTAATTGTTGCATGTCGTATTTATTTTTAGATTCCTATTATCATTTCTTGGGCCACCTCAAAGTATCAGCAGCACAACTACAGAGTCTCACAGATGCCAGCATATGAAAAAGAGAGAGCCATGCATGCATACAATAAGAATCCTATTTCTGTTTTTCAAAAAATAAAAAATAAACCCCAGAACCATTGTTTGCACACAGCTGTCTCTGTGCTCTAGTGCTACTCTTTTTAGAACTCTCTGGCTGTTTCAAACTTTAAGCACCAATAGAAGAGACTATTTGTAGTTCAAGGTTGAACTGTGGGCTCCTTGGTGCTCTCTGAGCTTGGTTGTTTTCTTGCAGATGTTTCCAACTATGTAAATCATCAGTGCTAGTGATTGTGGAATTTCCCCCTGTTTTTATAGAATAGAATAGAATAGAATAGAATAGAATAGAATAGAATAGAATAGAATAGAATAGATATTGGAATGAAGAGTAGAGTAGAGTAGAATAGATATTGGAATGAAGAGTAGAGTAGAATAGGGTAGAGTAAAGTAGAGTAAAATAAAATAGAATAACTTCATTGTTACTTTGAATATACACTAATTGGCATACATTAAAAATGAAATTTCATTGTATTCAGCTCTTAAAGGGTCACCATCTCCAATTTTGCTCTACATAAACATTACAAGATAAATAAATAAATAAATAAATACAAAAGTATGTATATACCCACATATATTATATGATATTATATGGAGCAAATGTCTATTCTACTGTATGGGCCCTATATGACAGGCCAAGTTAGTACACATAAACAGAGATCAAACCCTACGCTCACTCTGAAGATATTTCCTAGTTGGGTAATGAAACATAAACAACCAAGCTCACAGATCAGCTCACAAGAAACCCATCAGCTCACAAGAAACTGAACCACGTCTCAGTAGCAACAACTAGCCATTCAAACAGACCGGAATCAGACCACGTCTCAGAAGTAGCTGAACAAACAACACTAATTTCCATCACACAGACAGTACTTCAAACCAAAGAGCATGTCTCTGTAACAACAGCCAGCCAATCACACGTCTGAAGTCAGACCACAACCCAGAAGTAGCTGAACAAACAACATCCACACTAATTTGTATCACATAAAAGGTATTTCAAGGCTGTGACAGACGAGCACAGCTCAGTGTTTAAGCCATTGAGCCACTATGTCCCTTGGTCAATTGAGATCGTCTTAATGTCAAATCCGGGACTGGGTGTGATGGTGTCTTAGCAGCCGCTCCTGAACCCAGTGTCATTTCAGATTCTCATATCCCCTTTTGAGAACCTTTCTGACTGTCCAATGCCACCATTTCCATTAATATTAATATGTTATGCTTCCCTTGGAGATTCTTCTGAATAGATGCAGGTGCCGTTTAGTTCAGTTTAGTTTATTGTCATTGCACTCCATAACAACAAAATTAAATGCCATCTTCAATCTACATTGTAACTATGAAAATAAAACACAAACACACATCCTTCACATTCTATACAATTGAATTGAAAACCCCTGATATTGCATTAATATTGCACTCTCAGTGGCTAAGACGCTGAGCTTGTCGATCAGAAAGGTCGGCTGTTTGGCCGTTCGAATCCTTAGCGCCACGTAACAGAGTGAGCTCCCATTACTTGTCCCAGCTTCTGCCAACCTAGCAGTTTGAAAGCATGTAAAAATGCAAGTAGAAAAATAGGGACCCCTTTGGTGGGAAGGGAACAGCGTTCCGTGAGCCTTCGGCATTTAGTCATGCCTGCCAGATGATCACGGAGACGTCTTCGGACAGCGCGGGCTGAGCCACTTTGTAACGGAGATGAGCACCATTCCCTAGAGCTGGAAACAACTAGCACAGATGTACCTTTATACAGTAGAATTCAATAGAGTTACTGCCCTGGGACAGAAGCTGTTTTTCAGCCTATTTGTCCTTGTTTTTATTGTCCTGTACCATCTGCCAGATGGTAATAGTTCAAAAAAAGGATGCCCAGGATGAGATGGATCTTTGAGAATGTTTTGATTTTAAACTTGGTAAAACTCAGATGGTTTCTACTACCTCCTAGATATTGCAGCTCAATTATCTTCAGTTATCCTTTCTTTTTCATTAAAACAGGCAACCTTACTGGTGTGTCTTTAATTTCATGTTTAAGTCCAAAGCCCTGTAGCCTTTTTTTTTTTTTGTCTCTGTATGACAGTTATTCTAACTGTGTTAGGGTTTAATTTATTCTTTTTTTTCTTTAGGGACAGATATGCATCAACTCTGCATCCAAAAATCTTTCAGTGTGATGAATTGGGTTTTCTTCCATACCATAACTCACCTGGGGTTTTACGTACATTTTTTATGGCTAAATGATTTTGCAGATAAGTACCTGTGTTAAAGTGCTTCTCCCCAGAAATCATTCAGAAGGCTTGCATCAAGAAGACATCTTCTCAGGCTTGCTAAGTTTTGCTTCTCTCTGTTACCACAACTTATTCCTCTTGAATAATATGTCTATTATTCAAATATTGTTCAAATTCCTGATTCGTCTTTGTTGTCAGATCTTAAGCTTTTCGCTTTTTCATGGGTGTATTTTGGTTGTGATTCAATTTGCTTTCTATCGAAGAAAAACACAGTCTGAATTTCTCAAACCACTTCAGTCCTGCTTCTTTAAGAGAGAGTTTGAATCTATGAACATTACAAAATAGCGTGGTTTTATTTTTCAT
This sequence comes from Pseudonaja textilis, assembly GCF_900518735.1. The sequence goes on along the minus strand of NW_020769358.1, from coordinate 5,367,650 downwards.
TCTGCGTTTTGATTGGCATGGGATCACAGACACCTGAAACAGAAATAAGTCCCAGTGCCTGGCTAGCATGAATTCAAGCCCAGGGAAAGGTGTTTCTCTTTTCTTTTCTTTTTAAACAATTGCCACACTTCATTCTGTTTCTGTTTTGTGAGCTCAAATATTCAGTCCAATTTCTCAGTACTTTTCTTAATAACGGACTCATCTCTGGGACCAAATCTCATCCTATTTCGTATGATTGTTGCAGAGGTGGGTTGCAAAGGAGGTTACCACCGGTTTGGTGGGCGTGGCTTGGTGGCCATGCTTTGCGTGCGCACAGGTGAAGAGTCTTTCCAGCTCACCTCCTGCAATCCTGCTCTCTTCCTGTCGCTTCAGCAGTTGGCGCGCGGCCATTGGCTGTGCTGCACAAAGCAGCTGCATTTCAGAAGCAGGGAATAAAAGTCAGCATAGGAGCCTGGGCAGGCAGGTAGGTCCAACAGCAGCTCCTCAGAGAGAATCACTTTGGTCTCCTCTGGCCTTTGGCGCTACCGGTACACCAGAACCAGGCCAAACCGGTAGAATAGACCAGTGGATTGTTGAGGTGTTTGCACTGGACTATAAATAGTCCTCATTTACTGACTGCCTCAGACAGCAACTGTTTGCATTTACAATGGTGCTAAATATAATTTTGCAAACAAATTTATTACCTTCATGGGTCTCTCTCTCTCACTCTCTCCATCTCCCTCCCCCTCTCTCCTTCACCCTCTCCCTCTCCTCCCTCTCCTTTCCTTTCCTCCTCCCTCTCTCCTTCTCCCTCCCCCTCCGCCTCCTTTCTCTCTATCAACTACAGAGGCCTTCAGGAAAGCCTTGCCAGCTGCAGAAGAAATGGGCCGGCAAGGCAGGTGTCGGGGGTGTGTGAGGCCTGGCTATAACTGTTCAAAGGTAAGTAGTATGGCAGCTCCACCACCCCCATCCTCACCCAACCTTAATTTTTACCCATGCACTCTGGAGTGGGCGGGATCTTAATTAGGGCTTATTTTGGGGGGTAGGTTTTATATTGGGCATATGTGTAAAAATCAAGGTAGGGTTTACTTTTAGGGTAGGTCGTATTTTCAAGGAAACAGAAAAATAGGATTAAACATTTTAATAGAATGAATTGGTTGTATAAGTGTTGGAGGAGCAACAGAGACTTAGAAAACAACCAGTCATGATGAATTTGTACAATGCTGATATCCGCAATCTTCTCCTGCTATCTCCTGTACAGGATTATTTGCAAAAGTCATTGAGACACAAATATTGTTTTCCTTTGTTCTTTCAGTATAAAAACTTGGCTGCAGCATTTCAACCACTGGCAACAAATTTTAGCATGGATGCCGCCTAATAAGCATTGTTCTTCCTTTTAAACATAATTGGACGTCGAAAGAAGGGAGAGAGAGAGAGAGAGAGAGAGAGAAAGAGATTGCAATAAATAGCATTCCCCAATCTGAATAATGTATTCTATGAGCCAAGATAAATTTGGGGACATTTGGTTTAGTTCTAGAAAGACAAAAGGACTTGGTATGATTTTGACAGGAAGAGATAAACAACATCATGCTCTGCATTTTAATATTCAAGATACTCAGGGAATTATCATCAACAAAACAATAAAGGGGAGAAAAAGGAAAACATTTCATACAAATCATCTGGATGTTGAAAGATATCTTGGAAAAGTAGAAAAGGTTCCAATGACTTCAAATATGATGATGGTTACTCATTTAGACAGTTTTAAAAGGAGACTCAGTAAATCCATTGAAGATGGGCTGTTGATCACTATTAGGCATAAATAGCTATTAATGATTATTTATATCTATCATTTATCTATTTACAGTATCTATCCATCTATCTATCCATATCATCTATCTACAATATCTGTCTGTCTATCTATCTATCTATCTATCTATCTATCTATCTATCTATCTATCT
>NW_020769358.1:5342651-5365702 GCF_900518735.1 Pseudonaja textilis | reverse complement strand
CTATCTATCTATCTATCTATCTATCTATCTATCTATCTATCTATCTACCATCTACTGTATATCTATCTCTATATCATCTATGTATCTATCTCAATTTCTATGTATCATCTATCATTTATCTATCTACAGTATCTATCATCTATGTCATCTATATCATTAATCTACAGTATCTATCTATCTATCTATCTATCTATCTATCTATCTATCTATCTATCATCTATCTATCATCTCTATCATGAACCCACATATTAGCATCCTCAGATGAAGTCTTCATGTACAAAATGGGAAGAACAATGTACAAAATCTCCAAAAATTTGGGCTTCAGTATCCTCTGGAAGGCCATCTAACCTAGTTCCTGGAGGGAGGCTTTTTCTAAATTTGGGGGCCATAATAATAATTTAAAAACACTTCTTGGATTCAGCTTTCCTCCTGTCACAAAACTAAGGGAATTTGGTAGTAGGCTAATAACCATGCCCAAATTCCCCCCACCCCCGATGGATCCAAGTTATAGTAAATTTTCCAGATGTTTAGAAATTGAAATCAGTTTGATTCAACTGATTTTGTAACCAACATGCAAACAGTCCAGTGCTGCTAACAGCATATCATGAGTTTGAAAGTATCTACAAAGAGGGGGAAAGATTTCTCAGAGATCTTATGTCAAAGAATCAGGATCATGCATTAATTTACAGTTCAAAACATTTATTGTTCAAACCTGAAAACAGGAATCTGATCAACTAAAGTTCAACTCTGAGTCGGGATGAAATTAGGGTCAACCGAATTCAAGGGGAGTTGGACTTAGACTATTTGTGGGAACGTAATGACTCTGGGCTGGTGACTCATTTAACTCTACCGCTCCCAGCTCTGCCTGCTGTATCCCTATAATCTAGCCCATTTAAAAACAAAACAAAAACAAAAACCTAAGTACTCCACTTCTCCTTTTCACATAAAAAGGAATTCTACTCCATTATCCTGTTATGGATTTCTCCGTGGTTGAAATCCTCAAATCTACCCCAAGTTGAAAGGATCCCTCCATATCTCTAACCAGAGTAAATGAGGCTGCGCTGAAGGATATCTTAAATGACATACAATCAATCACACAGCAAGGTGTTGGATTCGGTGGTGGGATTCAAAAAAAATTACTACTGGTTCTGTGGGTGTGGTTTGGTGGGCGTGGCTTGGTGGGCGTGGCAGGGGTAAGGATACTGCAAAATCCCCATTCCCTCCCCACCCCACTAACCTGCTTTCCAGCTCCGTTCTCCTGTGCAGGGCAACCAAAGGAGACCCAGCCAATCAGTTAGGACTCGGGAGGCAGAGAAGAGATGGGGGCAGGGCCAGTCAGAGGTGACATTTGCTGGTTTTCTGAACTACTCAAAAATTTCAACTACCGGTTCTCCAGAACTGGTCAGAGCCTGCTGAATACCCACCTCTGCCAGAGCGTGACTCAAGGATTGGTTCCATGCCCGGATGCCCCCTCAGGCATCTGGAGAGCCTTCACGGTGTCCGCCTAGAGCCACAATCTGCTTCTCCAGCCTCATTGCTGCCTGTCACGGCCAAAGGTTTCAGGTCACATCAGGGAATAGTTTTAGTAGCAGATGTAAAGATTCTTCTCTTCGAGTGATATCATGCAAAGTCAGTCAGCAAATCCTGCACTAAAAATAGAGGCCAGTTTCAAAGTTGGTAAGATTCCCTTTGTCGTCCCTTCACACTCTGAGGAGCCACGCTGTCTACCAGTCCTGGAGAAGCTTACAGGTAAGCCGAGCCGAGCCGAGCCGAGCCAAGCGAACAGGGAATTTGCTTTGCCAAAGGGATGGACTCCGTTCCCTTTAAAATTCTAGGCTAGGAAACCTGGTCAGAGGAATCTCAGCCATCTCTCATGGCAAGGAGGCAGCGGGGAACTTTTTAAAACAATTTTAATGCAAGCACCAGAGGGATAAAATGAGGTCATCTAACATTCCAAAATATGAAGCCGTTTTATCCCATCAGCTGCATTTTTTCATAGTTAAGTGTCCACTGATTTCTAAGCAGACCTTAAACCTGTTGGGGTGTGTGTGTGTGTGTGTTTGTCATCTCTAGCTATCGTTTTTCTGTCTCTTACCCCTCCTTCCTTGTTTTCTTTCTTTAAGCACATTAGTTCCTTAACCCAAAGGCGCTTTTTTCAGGAGGCAACTGGATTTTCTTGTTTTTTTTTTCTTTTGAAGATGTTTCGCTTCTCATCCAAGAAGCTTCTTCAGCTCTGACTTGGATGGTGGGGAAGGGAAGGATTTATATTCCTTGCAGACAGCTGGTCATTTGCATCCTTTTAGAGAGTCCTTGGGGGCCACTTGGAGGTTTATCTGTGTCCTCAGGGTCACCTGAGTAGTTAGTTCTTTAGCTGACTTCTTCTGTAAAAGAGTTGCGTGCATTGGCCCCTCTGGCAGTCGTGGGGCTGCCAGCCTTGCGATCCCAACCAAGCCGATTTTCATATTAGCTCCTTGCGCTGAGAGTAAAAGTACAAATGCAACCCAATCCCTCCAGAGGAAATAAATATGTCCTGAAAATAAAAATAGTGGGGGGTAGAAACACACTGCAGATCAAAAGGATTTGGTTGTTGTGTAGGAGTGTGTGCTCTGGGTTGGTTCAAAAATAGTTTTATCTTTCCAGGACAGTAACCTTCATAGCACCTGAGACCAGAGAAACATTTTTTTAAGAAAGAGAAATGTTGACATTTATAATGTTCTCCAATAAATCAGGCAAGACTCAAGCTAGGCAGAGCTTTTAGTTATCCCTTTTTTTCAACCCCCCCTCCTCCCCTTTCTAATTTCTGCACGGATTTTCTGATTTTCATGACAGATTTATACAAGATTTATACCCCGTTCCCTGAAATAATTCGTACTGAGTTTTCCCACGCATTGCATCATTTTGATCAAAGGATCTTCTTCTTCTTCTTCTTCTTTTTTTCCCAATCCAAGCTCAAGCCAAATTCTTTTTCCAGTTCCACAGAAAGATCAGGTTGGAGGAGAGCCTCAACGTTTCTTCAGAGAGGCCCATTCGGAATCTGCAAAATATCCATTTACAAATCTCTCCAGCCTTCCAAAAAGATGGCAGCTTGGTCCCACACTTTGCTTTTAAACATGTGGGCTCCAGGAGCTGACTTGATAGGCAGAGGCTGGAGTTTTAAAAAGCAAAGCAAACATTTGGGACATTCCCGTCTCTCTAATTAAAGACCGAATACACTCGCACGCAGATTTTTGGAACTGACAGTGTGTTACCACCTGCCCCTTCCGAGATACGGACATCCCGATTGCCAAATTATTTAGCACGTCTCTCCTTTATTTTATTACACGTGGTCCCAGGTTCCAAAGTTAAAAATATGGCGGGGAAAACAAACTTGAAGAATTAATAATGAAAGAAACTGGACAATGTTTTTCAAGGGAGCAGCTCATCCTCCAATAGTACCTCAACAGGAAGAGAATTAAAATGTGTGATAAATTTGATTATGAACGCCAAATGCTTTGGGGTGCACAAAGGGCAGTTTAACAATCCAGGGGTGAACCCACAACAGGACACAATACTGTACTTGCACCAGCTGGTAGGTAAAAATGCCTTCTGGCTTGGGAAAACCTCTGTAGCTTTCCTCTTCTGCTCTTTCTCTCTCTTTATCTTGGGTTGATGAAGAAGCAGTGAGGAGCATTTGAAGCAGGTTCTTTCCAAAATTATTTAATCCCGAGGAATATCTTCCAAAGTCAGGGAGATATTCACATTTTTTTAGCAAGGGGCTTTCTGCCCTCATGACTGGCTGGGTGGGTGTGGCCACTGGACGTTGCTTCTTTGCCCTAATTGCCCCCAAACAAGATAATATACCAAAAAGTTGTTTATTATTTCGGGCATTTAATACTTAAATAAAAGACTGGGTGAAGCCAGGCTGAATAGCAGTGACTGTGAGAGGGATCTTAGTGGAGTTTCTGGTGAGTTATGTGATTCTTATTATGTGGGTATTTTCCCTCGACAAGCACTTTATCTAGCTTGACACTTTTACGAAGTGTGAAGTGCTCATGGATGAATGCCCAGAAAAGAAAAAAATCCGAAAAAGGTTCCATTTATTATTCTAGGCTGCTTGTCTTTTTGAGGTTATTGGGGACTCTCTGAGTACCACAGAGTCTTAGCTAGGGGGTCCCCTGAGCCCCTGTGAGCCCCCAGAAGCCCACCCCTGCCCAAAGCCCTAAATCAATGTTTCACAACCTTGGCAGCTTTGAGATGGGTGAATTTCAGCTTTCAGAATCACTCAGCCAGTATGGATGGCTGGGGAAATTCTGGGAGTCCACTCACCTTAATGTTGCCCTGTCTGGCCTTCGTAATGGTCACTATTCTTCAATATGGAGAACCCAGAATCTTCTCCTTGGCCCCGGAAAAAGCTAATCTTGTCATAGACAATTCTCTGAGGTGAAAATGGGTGACAGAGCAGATATTCAGATGATGCCCTGGGATGAAAAGGGATCATCTGTAGAGCTTTCACCATTTCCTACAAGTCTGAACAACCATTAAAAGTTCAAGAGTTTTGTCCAAAACAAAGAAAACTCTACCGATTGCACTGTCCTCCTCTTCCTGCGCTCAAAGGAACCTGGAGAATGGGTAGATGATCAGAGCTACATTTGCTATGAGATACATGGCTCGCTCATGTTCCCCTCCCATGTTAAAGGCATGATGGAAGTGGACAGCTCTTTTCCATCACCTCCACCCCGCCCCCCAATTTATTTCCTTCAATCCATCCACAGGAGAGGATCAGGGTAGTCACATCCAGATGTTCAAAAGCCCCATCCCTTTTTCCCATGCCAGTGGTGGAGCTTTGATCATAGTTGTCATGGACACCATTTGGATCTCCCCAGGTGCCTTGACTCCCATGGGAAAGAAGTTGTGTTGGTGCTAATTATTCTTTCATTCCTTGTACAAAGACTAATTTAGTGCTGTGGTTCGTCGGCATCCTGTGCAGACGGCAGCAGAATCAGACAGTGGGGAAGAACAGGGACCAATTCCCGGAGTCTGGGGAGGACTCAGATGAGGGTCCTGCATCCGATACAGAGATGGGGCCAGGACCATCTGGGAATTATGTGCTGACTCCGGAGCCTCCAGAATCTGACAGCAGCAAGGCAGAGGAACAGAGGGAGCCTGTTCCCAGTGTGCACTTGCACAGAGCTGCCAGAAGGCAAGAGCAGCTAAGACAAAAGGGGTGATTCGGGAGTAAGGCTTGGAGCTGATTGCCCCTCCCCTAAGGTATAAAGGAAGTGCAAAGGTAGGAAAACCTTTGCAGGAAGCGAAGTCATTTGCTCTGATCAGTTTGGACTCTGAAAGCTGCGTGGTGAATTTGTGCTCAGTTTGGTTTTGGCTAATTGGGACTTTAGTCGTTGATAGCAAGTCAGATAAGGTGCGTTCTTATCAGACGTTTTTCGAACAATTTCGGCAAGCGTCCCTGGGACTAATTATAACCGGTTAAGACTCATTCCAGGCTGTGAATGGTGATAATTCACAGCCATTGAACTAAAATAAAAGAGTTTTGGATTTTATATGAGTATGTTGGTGTCTCAGGAAGCCTTGTCAGAACCTTTAGGGAAGAGAAGATCACTGAAGGAAGCAGCTCATCCTCCAATAGTAGCTCAAATAATAACTGAAGCATTTGTTGCAATTAAAGTAATGATAGGTTGTAATTGCTTATTATGAGGTGGGCATAAAACATCCACACTGTGTATAGCTGTTGTGAAGCTGCTGAATCATTCCCAGCTTCCGGCTTCCTTGTCTCTTTCCCATAGAGGTCATCAGCAGATCTGCACATAATGGCTTTAAGCAATATTTAAAAGGGGGAGTCAGTCCTCTCATTTCTTCTTAAAAACGCAGTAAACAAGGAAGGAAAGAATCATGAAAATCCAAACAGATTTCACTGCAAGATTGGGATGGAAATCAATCAATCAGAATAGAGCCGGAAGGGACTGTGGAGCCCTTCTAATCGAACCACCTGCTCAACAGGACCCTATACAATTTCAGGCAAGTGGTTTCCAATCTCTTCTTGAAAACCCCCAAATGGGCATTTCTGCAAAATAATAAGATCGCAAACAAAAGTAGCCTGAGGCTTTAACTCCCCAAAGTTAGGAGGACTCATCTAAAGCTTCATGTTTGAGGATGTGTTGATTCTTTATATTTGGTTTCTTTGTCATGAGTTGTCCTTCTCTGCTTCATGTACTGGCTCAGCTGGTGGGCTAGAAATGAAGAAATGATGAGTTTAGCCCTCTCTTAAGAGCATAGGAGATGCCAGCTGCATGCCTTTGGGCTAATCACCAGGAAACAGTGAGTTCTAGTCCTGTCTTAGGTATGAAAGCTGTCTGGGTGCCTTTGGGACAATCACCAGGAGTTCGGGAGTTCTAGTCCCGTCATAGGTATGAAAGCCGGCTGGGTGCCTTTGGGCTAATCACCAGTAGTTGGTGAGTTCTAGTCTCATCTTAGCTATGAAAGCCAGCTGGGTGCCTTTGGGCCAATCACCAGGAGCTGGTGAGTTCTAGTCCCATCTTAGGTATGAAAGCCGGCTGGGTGCCTTTGGGCCAATCACCAGGAGTTGGTGAGTTCTAGTCCCATCTTAGGTATGAAAGCCGGCTGGGTGCCTTTGGGCTAATCACCAGGAGTTGGTGAGTTCTAGTCCCATCTTACATATGAAAGCTGGCTGGGTGCCTTTGGGCTAATCATCAGGAGTTGGCGAGTTCTAGTCCCATCTTAGGTATGAAAGCTGGCTGGGTGCCTTTGGGCTAATCATCAGGAGTTGGTGAGTTCTAGTCCCATCTTAGGTATGAAAGCCGGCTGGGTGCCTTTGGGCTAATCATCAGGAGTTGGTGAGTTCTAGTCCCATCTTAGGTATGAAGGCCAATTTGAATGCCTCTGGGACATCCCCCCCCCCAACCAACCTTCCTCGCAGGGTTGTTGTTGTTGGGAAAAAGAGGAAGAGGAAAGGATATTAGTATGTTTACCACTTTGTGTTATTGATAAAAATAATTAAGGCAGGTTAAAAAAAATCTGAAAAACTATTGTCATGGAGAAAATGGGAGGTGAGAGCATTAGGCTTATGTGCCACCCTTAGATCACCCAAAATAAAGGCAGAATATAAGATGTTTCAAAAAAAAAAAAATACCCCAATGGTTTGAGAACATTACTCTATGCAATACAGTATAACTAGCAATGAAAAGGAATTAATTTTCAACCCCTGCTTTTCTTTAATATTTTACGATATTGAATCCTTCAGCAGATGTCTCTTATTAGTCTCCTGGTTTTACTATATTTAAATGTAAACACTGGTTTTGATTTTCAATGGCCTCCTAGACTGTTATATAATTTATGGCTCTATGGTTTAACTCTCCTTGGATTGGGGTTTTCTTTACTCTGAAATCCTGTCTAAAAGACAGCCTATGATAGCTTGAAATAAATACGTTTCCTGATGGAATTTGATCTTCGGGATTCCAACTTTCAGCTTTTAAACTAATCTTCCTATTTTGAAAAAAATAAAATAAAACCCTTGTCTGAAAGGAAATAGGACAATACTGACGTTTCTGAAAATTTTGCATCCACTTACAACTTGGATCAAAAATTGTCCGAATCATTGTCTTCTTGTCAAGTAGGAAGAATATATTACACTAAAATGTAATTATTTATTCCAATGACACATTTCATCTTTTGGCCATAATGTCAATTTAGGTTGAATTATCCAGCTGAGGGTGGCTGGAGAAACTCATTCATTCAACTTCTTTTCTCTTTTGGCTTTCTCTTTCATTTCAGGACCTATTAAGTGATTAAAAGAGAATGTATTTTTCCCACACCAGAGATCAGTTTTGGCTCACTATAAAGAGTCTATGATTACATTGCTTTTATTTTTTTTTGCAAATAAATGATTGTACTCCATGGCATATGTAGCAATGATACCTTAATACAACCAATGCTGACATTTCAACAGATTTTAAATATAAATAAATATATTTATTTATGCACACGCAAAATGTAGTCACTGAACCAGTAGTAACACGGGCTGAATCCCACCTGTTGAGGTAATTCCCCGTTAGGAGAATGAGCGCATACAGGGAGACGTATAGAGAGTTGTGTTGGAATAATACACACAGAGCACACAGATACACTGTACAGTAAATGTAGGTTTTTACTTCCAGAAAGGTTTAAACAAAGTCCAAAACAGGCAGTCCAAAGTCATTCACAGGTAAAATCAGTCAGTTTTCATCCAGGGATAATCCAAATATCAAATTCCAGTGTCAAAAACAGTTCAGTATCAGACTTACATTAAATCCAGTAATATCAGTCAATTAGAAGAAATGGAGCAACGGCAATACTTTCCAACAGAAGGAAACAGAGATATACTTACACTCTCTTCTGAGACTCAGACTAAGACAAACCAGGTTTCTGGCTCCATCTTATGGCCGTTTGAGAAACCACACCTAATTACAGTTTTGCATTTTCTTAAAGTTGCAGTTTTAAAATGTTTATCCTGGTTTATATATTTCTAACCCAAATAGCTGTTAGGTGACTCATATTCCTAACACCACCCCTGCCTAAAATCCAGTCTATCTCCAGATAGGGGTCTCCTCCAGATTCCCAGATCTTGCTGTGGGGCTTTGAATCGATGGCTTTTGAATCTGGCTGTAAAAAAAAACAAAACATCTGGAGAACCTCAGAGCTCTGAAGAGCCCCAGAGGCTGTAGACTTTGCCTGGGAAACCCTGTTTATTCTTCTTGCCTGAGAGTTGGAGAGAGTCAGCCAAACGTCTAGTCCAGAGAAATTTTGGTGGCAATTTCTCCTCTTCGCCATCCACAGTCTGAGAAGTTTCTCAAAGGTAACCAACATGCCAATGCCATTCCATTAATTATTTTTGAGTAGTTTTGCCTTGTGCTGTACATTGTTGTGGAAATCCAGAGTCTCTTTGCCAGTTGAACTGTCTAACAATGGACATTCTATCAAGCAATCTCCAGGTTGAATCTTCTGGCAGAACCAAACAGGCAGGTTTGGTGAATCCCAGCCAGAGATCTTACGAGGCAAGGACAATCAAGGTGGCCTTTCAAAGATTAGGGTTTGAAATTGAGGGAGCTCCTTCTTTCTTGGCATTAAAGCCCATTTTTCCTTGAAAATGAATCTTAAAGGGGGTTTCAGCAGGACAGAAGGAGCTTCAATATTAATAAACAACATCTGCCTATTTCAGGTCCTTGGGAAGAGCTCAACAGATGGATAAGCATGTCCAATCTAGTCTAAACATTTGTGTCATGCTCTTGTTGGAGTCTGGCTCTGAGGGGGAGATTGAGCAGCTGACGGGGAGTGGGAGTGTGGCTCTGGTGGCTGTGGAGGAAACAGGGGAAGGGCACAGTCCAGCTGGGCATTCAGAGGAAGACCTAGGGCCAACCCCTCTTCATCCTAGGGCATGTAGGGAAGAACGGAGAAGGGAGCAACATGGCCTATGGGAGAAGAAAAGGTCCTGGGTCAGCTGCAGCTGGGAGAACAGGATATAAATTGGGCGTTTTACATAGTTCCTTGCTGGAAGCCAAGCATGCATTATCTTTGTCAAGGCTTATCTAGGTTTTGGCGTCCTGTGATTGCTGCGTTATCTTGTGGAAGTGCAATTTATCATCCTGGCCTGCCATGTTAATTACTTCAGTGTGGTTTGTGTTGGTTTTTTTTTTTAAATTTCTAACTATCTTTTCTTTGAGTTCGGACTGCATTTACTCCCTTCTTAGACTGTTTTTGGAAGAGTTTGATATCCAGCCGAGGATAATTGGACATTGGGGCCCAAGTTGGAGGCATTAAAGGGAATTTATTTAATTTTTGTGACTTTGTTATTTTTGTGTCACGTCCCGAGTCATCACAATCTGGCTGACTCTGCGACCAACCATAGTAATACTACTACTAAAAATTTATGAAACAGGTATGGTCTCCAAGTCTCAACAACTTTGGGTGGCTCAAAACAAACAAAATTATAATCAAATCAATAAAACATAAAAGATAAAGATAAAAGGTAGCTAGCCCGATGAAGCAAAGGCCCCAGTCTCCTTCTCTAAAGGCCTGGGTGAGGATTCAGGTCTTCATGGTTCTTCTAAACAATAACAGAATAGATGTCTATGGTGATTTCTCAGTCATCCAAGCTATGGTTGTCCGAAAGGTGCTTTTTCAAGAGGCAACTGGACTTTCTGTTTTTTTTTTCTTTGAAGACATTTCACTTCTCTTCCAAGATTATTCAGTTCTGACTTGGATGGTGGGGAATGGAAGGATATATACTCCTTGCAAACAGCTAGTCATTTACATCCTTTTAGAGGGTCATTGAGGCCACTGGGAAGTTTATCTGTGTCCTCAGTGCAAATGGGTGTGAAGCCTTCTTGGAACTGTTGAAAGTACTGTGTTTTTCACAGGACGCTCTTTTGAAGACAGCAAAGTCCACCTTTTGGACAGAGAGGACCTCTGGTTTGAAATGGGGGTCAAAGAGGCCATCTTATGTCAAGATAGAACAGCCTTCTTTCAACAGAGGGGAGGTATACAACATCATCTATTTCCAGTCTACAACACAGTCCTTTCAACAGGTCCAAGAAGGCTCCACACCCATTTGCACCACTCAGGTGACCCTGAGGACATAGACACACCTACAAGTGGCCTCAATGACCCTCTAAAAGGATGCAAACGACCAGCTGTCTGCAAGGAATATAAATCCTTCCATTCCCACCATCCAGTCGGAGCTGAAAAAGCTTCTTGAAGCGAAACGTCTTCAAAGAAAAACCAGGAAGTCCAATGCCTCTTGAAAAAGGAATGGACCCATCTACATCTCAAGAGGAACCTCGTTCCAGAGGGCAGGTTCTGCTACGGAGAAGGCACATTTCCAAGTCCCAACAAAAGTTTAATGGTTTAATCAAAGGAAGCTGAAGTGCACCAAGCCTCCAAGATTAAATTCAGCCATGAAGATGCTATAGAACAGGGGTCGCCAACCTTAGGGACCACCAAACTCAAAATTTTAAATCCTGAGGACCACTAATATGAATTTTGATTGACAGTGGCTTGCTGATGTTGATGGGGGAAGAGGGAAGGAGGGAGGGAGAGAGAGAGAGAGATCCGAACCTTGGAAGGCTGGTGGTGATGGAGGGCTCTCTTTCTTTCTTTCTCTTTCTCTCTCTCTCTCACACACATACACACACACACACACACACACACACACACACACAGGTCCCTCTACCCCCTCCAAGGCAGCCACATTCCTTCAATAACCTGCTTTTCAACTCCATTCTCAGGGAGGGTGAGAGAGAGAGAGGGAGGGAGGGAGGGAGGGAGGGAGAGGGGGGATATTCTGCGATCCCAAATAAAGAACGATTGATCGGTAGGAAAATGGGATGGGGGATTTTCCTGCAGACTTTTTTTGGGATTTCCCCAGGATCTCTGTCAAGAAAGAGAGAGAGAAAGAGAAAGAGAAAGAGAAGGAGAAGGAGAAAGAGAGAGAGAGAGAGAGAGAGAGAGAGAGAGAGAGAGAGAGAGAGACTTTTGGCTTCATGCAAGGAAAACAGCAGAAGCAGCAGAAGTCTTTCTTTCTCTCCCCCAAACTCCGCCAGAAATGAGCCTTTGTGAGACTTGTTGCAACGGCGCAGCCTCTTGGAGCAGGAGGCCTTGCAGGGTCCCAAAGATTCATTTCTGGTGGAGTTTGGAGGAGAGAAAGACAGACTTTTGCTGCTTTCCTTGCGTGCAGCCAAAAGCAGAAAGAAATGGAAAGAAGCAGCCCGGTGGCCAGGCAAGGCATGCAGGGCGAGTGGTGCAAGTTCCCCCCACCCTTTCCCCCCTCCCCTCACTACCTTGTGTTGTTTGCAATGCAAGCGATGCAAGCCTTGTGTTCCCGCACAGCCTGGATTAATTGCCTTGGGGGGTGCTTTGGAGATGACATTTCTCTGCAGACCACCAAAATTTTCTCATGGTCCACAACCCACTGGTTGGCGACCACTGCTATAGAAGATATCTCAAGTAATCGAGCCCCGTGTCATAGATCAACCTGCATAATGAAGGCCTGCTCTCAACCTTTTCCCCACTAGAAGAATTTCTTTTGCCTGCTTCCTAAGAATTACTTTTCCAACCACTGCTCTCGGGTAATCCAGGGACTAACCCATTCAGAAGATCTACCTGCCTGTATATTTCCCACCTTCTCACCTTTTGCTTGTGGTTTATTCCAGGATCCGGGCTTTCTACGTGCCTGCCTTGGACTCTTGAGACCAAATGTCTTCGTCTGCAGTGAAATCTAGAAAAATAAGTGCTTACACAGCGGTTAAGGTAGACCCCGAGAGTGACTACTGTACACCTGGAGCGTTTGATTTGGAGAGGCTCTTCTGGAAAGGAAGCCCCAAATACACGCACGTCAATGAAGTCTGGCCCAACCTCTACATAGGAGACGAGTAAGTTGCGTCAAACAGTGTCTTGCAAAGAGCAAAGAGATTTTTCATTCCAGGTCATCCTTGACTTATGAGCCCAAACTTTCTTTTGGTAAAAGGACACCCTTGTTAACTGAGTTCTGCTCCATCTTATGGCTCTTCCTGTCATCACTGCTGAGCAAATCACTGCAGCTGCTAAATTAATCATACTGCAGCTTGTGAAATGAATCTGGTTTCCCAATCAACTTGGCTTGTCAGAAGATCCCGAAAACTGATCACGTCATCCTGGGACACTGCAAGCATCATAAATATAAGCCAGTTGCCAAGTATCTAGATTGTGATCGTGTCTTATCCAGATGTTGCAACTATTCTAAGTGTGGGAAAAACAGTCACAAGTAACTTTTTTTCAGTGCCATTGTAACTTCGAACAATTGTAAGCAAATGGTGTAAGTCAAGGGCTACCCATATGGGTCTATGACTATTCACCGTGGCCAGCTTGCCATGGCTACCTCAGCACAACCAATTTGCCACAGCCAACTCGCTTCAAGACAAATTGCCATGGCTATCTAGCCACAAAAGAACTTGTGCTATGTATTGTAGATAATTGTCAGTTGAAGGTTTCGTTCTGGTCCTCTGTTGGAGCGGGAAAATACTCTCTCCTGATTGGCTGTTGGCTGATTAGTTCCCTTTAAAAGGAGCTATGCAAGCCAGAGAGCTATAAGTTGCTGCACAGGCAGTATTGAATAAAGAGCTGTTAGAAATCACCCTGGCCCCACCTCCATTTTTTGCCCGGAATTTAACAACTTGCTACAGGACAAGAGTTACACTCATACCAAAGAAATGTGGGATAGAATCATTAGAGAAAGGGCGCAGAAGGAGGGACAGAATGAAATGTGATTGGCAAAACTTAAAATAATTTTTATTTATTTTAAATAATGAAATAGAATAGTTAATTTGTTCTGCAGCGAGTTGTCTCGCAGCAAGTTGGCCATGATGAGTTGGCTGTGGAGAGTTGGTCATGCCGAGTTGGTCATGGTGAGTTGTCCCACAGCAAGTTGGCCATGATGAGTTGGCTGTGGAGAGTTAGCCATGCCGAGTTGGTCATGGTGAGTTGTCCCACAGTGAGTTGGCTGTGGCAAATTGTCCCTTCCCACCTGTATTGTACATCCGAAGCAGGGAAGGTTGCAAAAATCCAGGTGACCACCGTGACTGTGGGATCAGAGCCCTGGCTGCTTTTGAACATGTCACACAAAGAGGGGAAAAAAGATGGGACTCGTATGGTCGCGGGCAACCTTTTGGGATTTTTGTCCAATTAAAAAAAGGCCATTTCTGCTTCAACTCCAGGAAAACTGCCCTTGATCGGTACAGCCTCCAGAAAGCTGGCTTCACCCATGTACTCAACGCAGCGCATGGACGATGGAATGTGGATACTGGGCCTAAGTACTACGCGGACATGGCCATCCAGTACCACGGAGTGGAGGCTGACGACCTTCCCACCTTCAACCTGAGCCAGTTCTTCTACTCCGCTGCCGAGTTCATCCACGAAGCACTCCAGGATGAGACCAGTAAGCCCACCTACGCTGGCAAGCCACTGAGGTTCATTCCGCGCTGGTATAGGTTCATTCCGCGCTGATAGCTTCTCTTATACCTTGGTTTGAGAAATCCTTAGGGGGAAAATGCTTTTCACTAGATCAAAGCTATAACCATACAGTACAGCCAGTAGTGGGTTTACAAATTTTCCCCTACTGGTTCTATGTACGGGTGCGCTTTGGCAATAGCGTGAATCAGCTGAGCTCCGCACGCACACAGCACAAATACAGAGCTCTGTCAACCTGGTGAGCTTCCTGGAATGTTTTTAAGCTCAGCTGAGGCACGGCAATCTGCTCTGCTATGCGAATAAGTTGAGCTAAAAAAAAAAAAAACAAGGAAATATAGGAGAGGTAACAGTGGGGGCAGATGGGTGGGCCAGCCAGAAGTGGTATTTGCCAGTTCTCCAAACCAGTAAAAATTTTTGCTACCGATACGCCAGAACCAGTTTGAACCGGCTGAATACCACCTCTGAGTACAGCCCCTACCCATCTGGGGCTGTTCATCTTTTTAAAAAATTTCAGATATCAGGATAAGAAAATCCAGAGTCCTTATGCTCAAAACTCTGGAAAACTCTTTTAAGCATCCTGAGAGCAAACGGCCAAGGCCTTCTGTTAAACAGGTGACCAAACTCACTCCCACATATAAACCTCTAGAAAGCACTAATATTTTGAAAAACTGCCCATTGTAGACAACTTCTGGGTGAAGAATCTGTAAGAGGCACAAGGATCTTGAGTTGGATTGTTATTATTACTTGTTTTCACCTACGTTCCAACTTTCAAGGCTAGGAGTAGGACCAGGGGCTTCTGCAGGGGGAGTCAAAAATGTCAAGATGGCCTGCATCGTGATATGTGAAGTTACAGTATTACCACCCAGAAGATAAAAGTCACAGGTGCACTGCTTATTCCTTCTTCAGATTGAGCTCAATTTTACCCACATGACTTTTAGGTGATGGCTGATAAAATCTTCACCATTGCTCTGATTGATTTTTTTTTTAGACTAGAAAATGACATAAAATGGTCTTGTACATTTAACAGCGTAAGAAAAAATTGAAGTGTATTCCTAATTTGTGAGAAAACAGACCAGAACTAAGAAATGGAGGACATATATCTATATATATATCCTCTCTCTTGCTTTCCCTCCCTCTCCCTCTCTCTCTCCTTCGTTCTCTCTCCATCACTCGCTCTCAATCTCCTGCCTCTCTATCTCCCTCTCCCTCCCCCCCTCTCCCTCTCCCTGTTGCCCCTCCCTCCATCTCCCGGCTCTGTCTCCATTTCTCTCACTCTCTCCACCCCCCCCACCAAGCTATATCTAAACTAGCATGTACACCACTGAAATGTGGCTTAACTCTATCCCTGTTTGCTTGTCCACCCAGCACTGTACTGGATTCTTTAAAAGACAGTTACCATTGGATCCTAAAAGATTCAAGATCCTTGCACAAGCTGAGATCCCTGTAGATCTGTACGCTGCCCAAGATCAAGCCAGCACAAAGTTTCTGATGCCAGATCTCAGTCTCTCTGTGTTTTGGTTTCTTGATGTTTGCAGACAAGATCCTGGTCCACTGTGCCATGGGGCGTAGCCGCTCAGCAGCCTTGGTCTTAGCCTATCTGATGATTTACGAGCACATGACCGTGGTGGATGCCATCGGCCAGGTGCTGAAGCACAGATGCATCCTTCCGAACCGCGGATTCCTGAAACAGCTCCGGGAACTGGACATAAAGCTGGCCTTGGAAAGGAAAAACGGCACCAACCAGCTCAATGGTAGCAAAGAGCAAAATTCCCACGCAGAGATTTAACATTCCGTTTCTTTGAAAATAACTAGTGACAAAATAATCAAAGAGTGTGAAACCATTAGGTAAAAGAGCGTCATTTGTTATCAACGAAGGAAGGGACGAGGTGGGAGTCGAGAGGCGGATGTAATCAGAAGCCCTTCAAATGGCTTCAGTTATTTTCAGCTTGATTATATGCAAAGGAGGAGCGGTGGAGGGTGGCCTTTCAATAGGGAGCCTTGCAGAAGATGAGGAAGGCAGCTCTTCTGCAGAAAAGAAGGGCAGAACCTGCAAGAAAGCCTCGTGATGGTACTGCATTTATCGGTGTACAGTGTACAGAAAGAGAAGATATGCAGTGTGTAAGTCTGGGTCGAACTGTGGAGTCCTGGGGAACATTCTGAACTTGGTTGTTGTTTTGCAGATGTTTTATTACCCAACTACCCTCTTTCTCTGAAAATAAGACCTACCCCCAAAATAAGCCCTAGCACGCTTTTTATGCCTGTGCCTAATATAACCCTTACCCACAAAATAAGCCCTGCTTAAGAGCCTGCGCGGCTGGCTGGCCACGCATTCCATCTGGTTGCTCGCGGTGCCATGGCCACGAGGTGAGGCAGGGTAGTGATGGAGCTGCCCTATGCACCCAGCACCGGTTTACCTCAGATACATACACACCCCGCAGCCAGGCCACCCATGCCCTGACATCTGCCTCATGCCAGCAGCACCAGTACTCATGCGCAGCAAGACATGGTGTGCTTGTTCCCCCAGCCATGAGGCGAGGCAGGTGTCAGGGCACGGGTAGCCTGGCTGCAGGGGCCCTGAAGTAAACCTTGCAGGGCACATGGGGCCGGTCCACCCTCTGCTTCACGGTGACGGCACTGGCATACCACACTGCCTCCTGCCCCACTGCGAACGAGCAGAAGAAGTGGGCCTCCTGTACATGGGGAAAAAATAAGACCCCTCCCAAAATAAGCCCTAGTGCTTATTTTGCAGCCCAAAATAAAATAAGACCCAGTCTTAATTTTGGGGAAACATGGGTAAGTAACATCACAAGGGCACTGATGTATGTAAGCAAGTCTGCACCCAACCTCAGAGCGCACCAAGGAGTCCCAGAATGGTGCAAAAAGAAGAGCAACCTACTTGAGATAAGCAAATAAATCAAAAACAGATCATCATCATCATTTTAAATCACTCCACTGAGGGATGAAATCCTTTGGGTCATTAACTATCTACCAACCACATCGGAGCAGCATGTTAGATTATAATCCATAAACTTGAATAAAGCAATCTTCATTTTGTAGTGGATCGATTTAGGATCTTCACCATCAACACTAACACCACCAACAAATCAAGGTTAACACACTGAATTATTTTCTTCTGGGGGAATGATGATTTGCACTTCACTTGGGTGTTCTTCTGTTTTGGAAGTACACCAGTGAAGCACAAGTCATCACTTCCAGAAGCAAATTAGCAGGACCAATTTAGGTTGCCCACACATATTTTTGTGGGAGTTTTGTTAAGAGAGAGCAGTTGGATACTTGCTGGACTTCTCCTGGGAAGTTCTTGGCATGATGGTAGTCAGGTACTCACATTGGTTCCCACCAAGTTTCTAGGCAGAATTATTTTAGATACCTTGTCACCCATCTGCACGCTGGACTATACTTAACCTTTCCTCAATATCATTTGGAAATATTTTGGATTTGTCTATTTTAATAATATGATATTCAGTGGGCAATGACTACAAAATTCATAATTGCTTTGTCAATGACCGACACTGTTTCTGGAGATATGGAGAAAGATTTCAAATTCTTAAATACTACAAGCACAACCAGTTTTCAACACTGAACACATTTTTTTCTTGTTCAGGTTTAATTTCAGTTATTTATTTTCAGTAGATCATCATGTTCTGATCCAAACCTTGTTCCAAGTAAACAAACACCAAACAGAGATAAAAGCAAAACCTTTTAATGCCTCTCTGCGAATTCCGTTAATTCATGGTTAAAAGGCTATTAAATGTCTCTGATAACAACGAGCTTGGGCAAGGTTGTGCAAGGCTGCCAAAAGCACCAGATTAAGTTGCCAAGAAATATTCCAAACAAAAAGTCTTCAAACACAAATCAAGATCGTCCGAACTTCCACAAGGCTTGAAGTGCAAGAATTTCTTTGCTTCCTGCAAAGAAACCCAGCTCTGAGGGCTGGCTTTTATCCCTTAAGGAAGGGGCCGTTACCTTGAAGCCTTACTCCTGAGTCTCCCGTGCTGCTGCAGCTCTTTCTTACAAGCAGCCCTGCATGCATGTGCACTGGGCACAGGCTCCTCAGGAACCTCTTCATCATTGCTACCAGCCTTCACAATCTCCGAAGGCAGCACTCCACTCCCTGGTGGTCCTGGCCCCATCCCTACATCACATGCAGGCCCCTCATCTGAGCCCTCACTCTCTGAGACCTCAGTAGTCCACACCTGCTGCCGGCGAAGCACATCATGTCTTCCAGACATCACTTCTGGACATCTAAAGCCACGGCAGATGAACCTAGAAGTGAGGTATTGTGATATCTGCATGTTGGCACCTTACCTCAAACTTTCTTTGATCGTTGTCCAAAATGACAATATGGAGAGCAATGGAGTTAAACAGTGAGGTAGTTATTAACGTAGGTCATCGGCCTTCACAACTACTGATCTAAAAAGGAAACTAAAAACACAACCTCGGGCACTGCAACTATCATAAATATGAGCCAGTAGCCAAACACCTGAATTTTCATCACATGACCCTGGGGGTGCTGCAATGGTCATAGGTGTGAAAAACAGTCAGAAGTCACTCTTTTTCAGTGCTGTTGTAACTTCAGTCACTAAGTCAATTGTCAACTCAAAAATATTTCTCTGGTCTTTTAGCGTTGTCTGCAGAAAGGGAATGAGGAAAGTAATCCTAAGTTCTATACCTGCAATAAATTTTATTTCTTTTTTGTTGTACAGGTCACCTTCAAGAACTGAGGGGAGCTGAGTGTTCTTGACTTTGGGAGAAGCGAAGGCAGCTACAAAAACGGAAGTGTGCGTCTGTCCTCGGTATCCGTGTTGTGCCCTTGATGGAGCAAAGGCAATGCAGGGCTGTAGGTTTCCTCGGTCGTTTCTTTGGAGTAGCACTGCTCCCACTGCCACTTTACTGCATCTGCTTGAATGACAAAGGGTTGTTCGGGGTCAGGGAGCTTCAGCGCCGGTTCTTTTCATTCCAATTTTAGTATATATGCTGCCCAAATGAGCCCTACCTGTAGTTGGGGGCCCATCATTCCCCTAAAACCTTTGCTCAGTAGTGCGATTCAACCGGTGTAACAACCAGTTTGATAAGCGTGTGCACTCGGCATTTAAAAAAAAAAGTCCATTTTCAACTCCTAATACTTACCTTTTACTCAGTGAGTAAAACAGCCGAGGCGCGGCAAAACCGGTCTTCCACATGAATCAGCTGTGCTAAATAAAACAGGAAATAAAACACAGGAAAGAGCAGAAACGAGTGGGCGGGGCCAAAATGCTCACTGGAACTACCAGTTTGCGAAAACTGGTCCGAACTGGTAGAATCCCACCGCTGCCTTTGCTCCATCAAAGGGCACTATGCAGATACCAAGGGGAGAAGGACACTTCAGTTGTTGTAGCGGCCTTTGCTTCTCCCAAAGTCAAGAACAGGAATGGCTCTGCAACCAAGCAGTTTGTCCCCAGGGGATGGCTTTCCAGGGTGTGTGTGTGTGTGTGTGTGTGTGTGTGTGTGTGGCTTTGGCTGCTGAGTGACACACACACACACACACACACACACACACACACACACACACACCAGATCTGGTTCTAGCTTTAATGGTAACTTTGGAACACAGCCACTACCGACTGGACATTTTTCCAGGTTTTGAAGCTAAACAATTCTGGTTTTATGTTTTAAGGAAAACTTGAAAAATGTAATGATGTCTGCAGTGAGTAAGAACTGACATATTTCATCATCATCGTTGTCACAAAGCAGTATATAAGTCTAAGCGCTAAAGTTTTTGTGTTATTTGTTCCCACGATCCCCCTGCTTCTCTTTCATTCTTTCAAACAATTTAATGCCAGATGTCCCCCTATTTTTTTCCTTCCCAGAAGCTCAAGGTGATGTAATAATAATCCCCCCCCCCCCAAGCAAACCTGTAAACTAGGCTGGTTTGAGTGAAGGTTGGTTCCGAGTCACCTTGTGAATTTCTGGAGCTGATAATGGACTTTGGTTTTCCTGGATATCTGAAATCAATAGGAAAGGACTGAATTTATAGAACAGGCTTAAATTATGAATTTGGCAGAGAGACAGACAGATCATATGCTGTTACGACAGATGGACAGAGCAAGCATTGGCTTCTTCATAATTTCCCATCAAAAGCAATTTCTGTCAAGAATTCAGAAAAGAGACGCTTGGTTTAGAGCAAGGGTCTCCAAACTTGGCAACTTTGTGACTTGTGGACTTCAACTCCCAGAATTCCACAGCCAGGAATTCTGACAGTTGAAGTCCACAAGGCTAAAAGTTGCCAGGTGTTGTGGCCTCTCAGTTACCGGCCCCTCCAGCAGCCAAATCAGAGGAGGAGGAGGCGTGGGAGTCAGGATCAACATCAAGGCAACCTGGGAGCTCTGAGGAGGAAGAGAGAATGAAGCTGGCAGAGATAGAAACAGAGGCAGAGCCTAGGCTGTCCGTCAGCCCTCAGATGTAGAGTCAACAGCCCCCAGGTTTGGAGGTGGCTGATGAGGAAGAGGTGGAACAGCTGGGTCCAGTGCCTGACGCACGCATGCGCAGAAGGCAGAGGAGAGCAGTGGAAATCTATGGGCCGGTCCTTGGGATGGTAGAGCCACTGCTGCTAGTGAAGCCCCACCCTAGTTCTGGGGATAAAAGGCAGGGGGCAGAGATGAATAGATGTGGCAGACATAACTTGATAAAGAGATATTTTGGTGTATCCCTGAGGCTGGTTCCGTCAAACGGAGCCAGGGAGGCAGCTAAAATGGATGAGGGAAGCCCCTTATTTCTCCAGATCTCCACCCACAGAGCAATCAACGTTTTGAGTATTCAAATGCCTCCACATCTCTCCTCTTTCTCTCACTCAAACTAACCCAACCTCCTGGAGCCTCACCCATTGGGGTCTATGACAATTCACCACAGCCAACTCGCCACAACCAACTTACCACGGCAAAATCACTGTAGGACATCTCGTCAGAGCCAACTCCCCATGGCCAACTCTCTGCAGGACAATTCACCACGGCCAACTCACCATAGCCAACTCACATGGCCAACTCACTATGGGCAATTCACCATCGCCGACTCACCACGGCCAACTCGCTGCAGGACAACTCACCACGGCCAACTCACCACAGCAAACTCACTATGGGCAACTCACCATGGCCAACTCACTACAGGACAACTCACCATGGCCAACTTGCCATGGTCAACTCGCTGCAGGACAATTCACCACAGCCAACTCACCATGGCCAATTTGCTGCAGGACAACTCACCATGGCCAACTCGCTGCAGGACAACTTGCCACGGCCAACTCACCATGTCCAACTCACCACAGAGCAACTCACTGCAGGACAAGAGTTACACTAATACCAAAGAAATGGTGGGGTAGAATCATTAAAGAAGGAGTGCAAAAGGAGGGACAGAATGAAATGTGAATGGCAAAAATTAAAATAATTTTATTTATTTATTTATTTTAAATAATTAAATAGAATGGTTAAATTGTCCCGCAACAAGTTGTCTCACAGTGAGTTGGTTGTGGCGAGTTGTCCTGTGCCGAGCTGGCTGCAAGCGAGCTTGCCGCAATCCCAACCGTCTTTGGGGGAAGGGTGGGAAATTCAGCACAATCTTTCTCCTCCCCAGCAATTTAGGTCTCAATTAGGCTCAAATGTTTCTGAGGAATCACTTCACTTGGGTAGAAGCTGGGGAACGAAAAGCTCGGCTGCTGCTCTCTGAGTCAGCCTGCCTTTATCTCTGACTCAGCAAGAGGAAGATAGCTAAAGATGAAGATAAAGATATCAGCAAAGGTTCTCGTGGGACTTCCAGACAGCTGTTGCTGGATTTCCTGGATTTGTGGTGATCTGTGAGAGAGCTGTGTTGGTGCGGTGGTGAGAGTGCGGTATTGCAGGCTACTTCTGCTGACTGCCGGCTGCCAGCAGTTCCAATCTCACCAGGCTGAAGGCTGACTCAGCCTTCCATCCTTCCGAGGTCAAGTCAAATGAGGACCCTGATTGTTGTGGGGGCAAGAGGCTGACTCTATAAAAACATTTACAGAGGGCTGTAAACTCTGTGAAGCGGTATGTAACTACTATTGCTAAGTGCTACTGCTATTTTGAGCCAGGTCCCATAATGTAGAACCAATGGCCAGAAGCATCCAAATCCCCAAACTGCATCAGTTATCTCAAGACAGTAGGCTAAAGTGGCTCATAATTTATTTTCATGTTCAAATGTACAGCTTAGTTTTGTTTTATTTAAGTGACTGACTAAAAACTTAACATAAATACAAGAAGTTTCACCGTGTCTATTATTATTATTTTTTTAATACATGGATGGAGCCACTTTTGGCTCGTACTGTCGCTCTGTACAAGTTCAAAGGCTACCAAAGAGGAAGGGAGAAGGAAACCATACGGACACAAATACCGTTTTCTTTTTTTTTTTTGTTTTTACATGCGTTCTTTAAGCTTCATTTGACCTATTCACACCCTACCGTTCTATTTACTTTTCTTAAAAAATAACTCCCATATTTTATAAAGATAGAAAAATCTACAGATGGGATGAAAATGTAAAGTTTTAGAGGCATTTCCATAAAATAGCAACTTTACACCAAATTCACAATTATTATTTTTTTTAAAAAAAAAAAAATCCTGCAAATTTATCTGCGTATGAAAATGTGTCAAAAACTTGATTACACGCAGATAATTCTTCTTTCGAACAAGAAATGTTTGTGTCTTAAAAACAAGCAAATCTGTGTGACAGTAAGCTGCCTTTTCCCCTCCCTCTTCTTAACCAAAAACGATCCGTTATCTGAAAAAAAAAAAACAGGGGAGAATTGTCTTTTAACGAAAGATTTGCCATTCAAAAGGGCAATTCCCCCTTGGATAGTCTCCTGGGTCAGCTCCGTGAAAAAATTATCAGATTTGTGCAACCACACAGGGGGAATTTCCCACAATAAACTGCACCCAGAAATTAATCGAAATCAGGATCATTTTCAATGCTTCTTTTTTTAAAATCTAATTAGCAAAAATATATATGTATGTATGCATGTAAGTGTGTATGTGTATATATATATATATATATATATA
>NW_020769358.1:5323459-5342551 GCF_900518735.1 Pseudonaja textilis | reverse complement strand
TATAAATATTAATACCTCTTAAAGAGGAACGACCTAACCAAGGCAAAAGACCCACCAATTCAGGAAATGGCTTACTGTTAAGCACAACACTTATACAGTACTACAAAACTCACTGTCACTAACAAAGACAGCGGCATGCGGAAGTGTTCACTCGAGGAACAAAATAATCCATGAATGCAATCTGAAAAGGCATTTACATGGTGGAGACGAGGGAGGGAAGAGGAGAGTTCCTGGAACGGGAGGGGAAGCTGAGAGCCAGCGCGACGTCGGATACGCTCCAGGAGAGCGGAAGTCAAAAGAGGAACAGGCACATCCAAAATGGCAGTGAGGCCTCGGCTGAGTTTGCAACACTCACAACGCACGTTTTTCCCACACCGCGAAAGAAGTTCAATTGTATGTTTTTTTTAAAAAACAAAACAAAAAAAATTGCCCATTGCAAACAAAGCAAAATTGCAAATGAAATAATAAAAAGTAAAAGGACTTTATGTAAGGCTTTCTTGCTGCATACACGTTTATTGTGGTGCCACAAAAATGCAGTGGTTTTTTTTGTTTTTTTTTTTTGCGTTTACACCACTTGCTGGTTTTGAATCACACGCTCCGAGAAACAGCAACGTGTTGAGGCGGGTTGACCCCTCGCAGTCTCGCTTGGCGGGGGGAGAGGAGAGGAAGGGGGGGGCGTTCATCTCCCCCCCTCCTTGAATTGGGACCTGGGTTCCTATCTCCGCATGTAGGAGCTGTTCAAAGACTGCTTGGGGTTGATGTAACTGTGATGCGCCGGAGGGGAATACATCATGTTGCTATGGGGGGTAGTCTGCATGGATTGCTGAGCGTAAGCCTGGGTGCCCATCATCCCCATCTGCATCTGCATGGGATACTGAGCGGTTTGATTCATGTAGCCGGGATTGGCGTGGTAGCCGCCATTCATCATCGGCTGAGACATGCTATAACCGTTCATAGCATTCAACGTGTTCATGTTCATATTCACCGAATTGACGTTGTAAGCCGGAGCTGGCATGAGGTTCACACTCATGTTCATGCCACGCTGCATGGTTAAGGTGCGGGCCGGCCCTTGCATGGCCACAGACTGCGAGGTGCGCCCGTAAAGCTGTGGCTGATGGGCGGCGGCGGCTGCTGCTGCTGCTGCTGGCGGCAGAGAAGACGACTTAGTCCTAACGGAAACGTGGCCTTTGCCGGCCATCTGTGTTTGAAGTCTTTGGGTATGGGACAAGCCAACGTTTGACGTCGCCAAGTTGCGCTGCAGAAGGGGAGGCGGGAGATTCATGGGGGGAGGAGTCAGGTTAGGGGGTGGAGTCATGGTCGCCTGGACTTGGCCCCCTCCTGCAACCGTGTGGGAAGGCTGAGAGAGCTGGACCAGCCCTGAGCTGCTGAGCGCAGTGGTTAGAGAGGCACTGTTTGCATAGGAGGTCACGGCCGCTGAATGGCTGTAAGGCAACGAATGGTCCATCAAGGTATTGGTCAGCTGCTGCAGTTTAGCCAGGCTGAAGGTGGCGGAAGGCTGCGGGTAATGCCCTGCCGCAAATTCCCCCTGGCCCACCCGTTCATACAAGCCGACGTTCGTGCTGCCGGCCTCGGTGATTTCGCTCAGCTGGAGAGGCGGGCTGAAGTTGGCAGCCAGGCTGCACTGGGAGAGCTGCTGGCTGCTGCTGGGAGGCCTCTCCACCCCACAGGTTTGCGGGGATTTGACGCCACAAGGAGGGGGTGAGCTGATGCTGGTGCTCTGCATCATGCTGCAGCTGCTGCTCATGGCTGACATCTGCTGGGTCACGGCGCAGCTGCTCTGGGTCAGGTTGGTCGAGGTGAGAGCGTTGTATGAGCAGCTGTTTTGCGGCGCACTGTTCCCGCAGATGTTATTGCCCATGGTGGAGTCATAGCTGCTCGGGTTCTCGTAGTTCTCCGTGGTGCTCTCAATGCTTCCCAGATCACTGAACCCGCTATCGACCACCTGCTGGGAATGGTCAGACACCGACGGGACGTCCATCATGGGGCTGGTTTCCATGTTCTGCAGGGATGACACCGAGATGCCACTCTGATCTGAGCTCATCTGAGCGTAAGTGTTGTCCAGGGGAGGCACGCTTGGGCTGCTCACAGAACGAACTGACTGGCTTGGGTGAGACTGGACAGACGAAACGGGGCTGCTGTGCTCCGATTGCTGACAATCTTCTAAGGAAGCAGCTGGTGGACTTTGGGCCGCGTTGTTGGAGTAATTCTGAAGGCTCTGGCACGCCTCCTGGGTCTCTGCACAATCCTGGAACACGTCTTCCTGCTCCGCCGATTCCTGTGTTAAAGACTTGACGGCCTGGATAGTCTCGGAGTCTATTTCCAGAGTTTCTGGATTCGTCTCCTTGAACACGCAGTTGAGTTCATGGCTACTGGCTTCGCTGGGATTTTCTGCGCTTTCATCCCTTGGGTCAGGCCCGGGTTCCAGAAGAGCGGGAAGCTCTTTAAGGTCACTGTTACACTTGGGCGGAAGATCAACTTTGCAGTCTATCAAATCCATGTCGTTTGGCCTATCGCGCAGTTCCTCAGCATCTACAAACGTTTCTTGATTCTCAAGCACTTCTTTAAAAGCTTTGCCTGATATGACCTCCTTCATTTCCCTTTCCTTTAAACCCAGGTGGCTTCCAACCTCATCCTCAGCACCATGTTCCTCCTCATTACAAGACTGCTTCTTTTCCTCTTGTTCTTCCACAGGCTCAGGCTCATATTTCTCCGGAATCTTCTCCTCTTGTCGGTCCTGATGTTGACTACTCCTACATTCCATTTCGACTTTGCTTTTGTCCACTTCATCTGCCTTTTCCATCCGGGGAAGGACTAGATACTCAGACACCAGATCTCTTCCTTCATCATCGTTTGAGAAAAGGGTTTCAGAATTTTTCCCTTTTTCTGGCAAAGGAGAAGCCGGAGATGGGTTGTTTTCAGACCCCTCCTCTGCCTCCTCTCCCTTCCCCTGACAGTCGGGCTCCATAGGGGTCTCAGGCGGCGTGTACAAATTAAGTTTAAACCCTGGTTTTCTCTCTTTATTTTGCCTCCGCCTGGATGAAGACTGCTTCACGCTTTTAGGCCATCCCTGCTTATGCATTACAGGTTCAAGATTGTCTTTAGTGCTTTCTTTGAGGACCTCCACATCCTCTTCAGCCGTAACTGCAAGGAATGGGGCGGGGGGGTTTGAAAAAAAAAACCCAAGTTAGTAAAATTCAAAAATATTATAACCAGCAGAGATTATACAACCTGAGGCTTCTAAGGAAACAACAACTGACTGGAAAACTGCTGGTGACTTTCTACCACTGCACCAGAGAGAGTATCGTAACTTCCTGCACCTCTGCATCGTTTGCCAATTGCACAGGGGCAGATAGGGAAGCACTCCAGAGGGTTAACGTCATTGCCCAGAGGATCATGGGTTGCCTTCTCCCCTCTTTGGAAGAGCTTTAGAGCTCCCGCTGCCTTAAGAAAGTTCAAAACATTTTCAAAGATCCATCTTATCCTGGGCACCCCCCTTTTTTTTTGAACTATTACCATCTGGCAGACGGTGCAGGATAATAAAAACAAGGACAAATAGACTGAAAAACAGCTTCTATCCCAGGGCAGTAACTCTACTGAGCTCTACTGTAGTGTGTAATATTAATGCAATATCAGGAGTTTTCAATTCAGTTGCATAGAATGTGAAGGAGGTGTGTTTTTGCTTTATTTTTTGTAGTTTTCTTATGTATAATGTACACTGAAGATGGCATTTAATTTCGTTGTATGAAGTGCAATGACAATAAACTAATACTACCACTACCGCTACTACTAGATTATGTATATTCTTGTTCTAATGTATTCTCACACCAAAGGTTTAGTTAAGTAAGTAATTAAACCAAACAGCCGAAGCACAAATGCCCAGGGAGTTTGGCAAAGCAAACCAAGGGTGAAAGTCACTAAGACACAACTAAAACGCCATGTGGACTTTTGACCATACCATCACCACAACACCTTGGCTTTTTTGACCCATAGACCCCTGAGGCAAAAGGACATTGTTTTCCATTTTTCATGCAGAGAAATAGAATTTCACTGCAATTTGCTTGCCTATTAGTAAGTTGTAGGGATGTTCATTGGAATGGCTGGTTTGGGGTGGTCCCTGCTCCGAGACGTACATTTCAGGTGTTCTGATCTGTGCGCCGAATGAAAGGGGATCCTTTTCATTCGGCACACTGGGGGAGGAGGAGGGAAAGGTTGAGGGACAGGGTGAAATCATGCTGGAAAGTCTGGGAATTTCTGCTGAGAAAAAGAGGGGACAATCCACAACAGTGGTGGGATTCCATTTTTTCCCCCCACCGGTTCTATGACAGCGCGCTTTGCACACAGCAATCAAAAACTGCCCTCTGTCAGTGCTGGTGAGATGACCTGTTTTTTAGCTCAGCTGAGGCATGGCAATCCGCTCTGCCCTGCGAATCAGCTGAGGTAAAAATACAAGGGAATATAGGACAGGATAGGGCGGAGGCTGGTGGGCGGGGCCAGCCAGAGATGGTATTTGCTGGTTCTGTGACCTACTCAAAATTTCCGCAACCGGTATGCCAGAACTGGTCCGAACCGGCTGAATACCACCTCTGATTCACACCATTACTGCCATTCTTTCTGTCTATCTAGAATTTTGTTGATCTATGACCGAATTGCTTGCAAAGGCAGCAAACTATTCTAAGCTGAGGCACTCTATAAAATTCTGCCTTATTTACTAAATATATCATTCAGGGAAAAAGAATAGAATATTATTACACCAAACCTTTTTGTGTACAATTTTTACCTTTTTGTGACATCCAAACATTGCAGAATGAGGATTATTTTCACGGGTTAAAAAGCTATAGGAAAGTTAACATTATTAGTTCCCAGTTTACCTGCTTTTCTTAAAAAGAGTATGTGCTGCACCCAAATCATGCATCAAAATAATAAGCCAACAGATTGGATTGATTGAAAAGGAACTGCGAGTCCTAAAGAATAAGCCTCAAGCAAATTTGAACACAACATACGAACTAATGTTTTATGGCAGTCCAAGACCAGGCTGTAAAAGTTAAGTAACCAAGTACAATCTGAGGATACTATAAAACCTCATTAATTAAGTAAATCACCTCCTTCTGTTTGAACACATCTTTTACTAATGCTAAAGGCAGCAGAATTAAATACTGTCTGTTAGATTATCTAACTATCAAAGGAGCAATTATTTTTCAAATAGAAACCTAATTTCCAGATGGGGAAAAGAAAAAAAATCGGAATAGAGCGGCAAAGAGACCTTGGAGGTCTACTAGTCCAGACCATTAGTCCAACATCCGGCCCAAACAGGAGACCCAATCCATTTGAGACAAGTAGCTATCCAGTCTCATCTTAAAAACCCTCCAGTGATGGAGCCACCCACAACTTCTGAAGGCAACTTCTGTTCCACTGGTTAATTGTCCTCACTGTCAGGAAATACCTCCTTAATTCCAGGTTGCTTCTCTCCTTCATTTAGTTTCCACCCGTTGTTTCTAGTCTTGGCTTCTGGTACTTTGGAGAATGATCTGATCCCCTCTTCCTTGTAGCAGCTCCTCAAAAACTGGAATGCTGCTATCCTGTCCCCCCTTGTCCTTCTTTCCTCTAGACTAGCCGTAATGGACACCATTCAGCAATGTGCGAATTTATTTTGCTGATATCACATCCTGTATTTGGTCCTCCTGTGGCTTAAAAAACAAGCCATCCTTTCAGGGATGAAAATCGTTGGAAAACCTACTCTTTGGGGATATATATCCTTAAAGCTGGAGGAACTTCAAAACCTGACACAATCTCAGTCAATATCCTTTTCCAAGGGTTTATCTCACTGATCTGTAGAATCCCCAGGGTCACACGATCAAAATTTGGACAATTAGCAACTGATTCATATTTGAATTGAATTGGCATCCTTCAGTCTCAAGGGACTAAGGTATCATGCTCTGAAAAGAGGTCCTAAAACAGCATCTAGTGTGGCTAAAAAGGCCAATTTGAGAGGGACAATCCCTTCCACACTGAGGACAGATACAGTTTGTCTCCTGTCCAGCCCCCGGATTTCGCTGGCTCCGGGATGGCCTCTTTGCCTCAGCCTGCCGAACGGGTGTCTCGTCTTCGATTTGGAGAAGGCCATGCCGCGTCTTTAGCCTCCAAGCTGAACGATGAGAGGTCCCAGTGTTGATGTCCATTCCCAAGGCCTTTAGATCCCCCTTGCTGTGGTCTCCCTCTAGGGCGCTTTCCCTGCACTGATTCTCCATACAGGAGGCCTTTCGGAATCTGACCATCGGCCATTCTCACGACATGCCCAAGCCAGCGTAGATGTCACGGTTTCAATAGTGTATACATGCTAGAAATTCCAGCATGATTGTCATGCCCCTGTTGGAATCTGATTCCGAGGGGTAGGTTGAGCAACTGACAGGGAATGGGAGTGTGGCTCTGGGTGGCTGGGGAAGAAACTGGGGAAGGGCACAGTCCGGCTAGGCCTTCAAAGGAAGACCCAGGGCCACCTCCCCTTCATCCTAGGGCACGCAGGGAGAAACGGAGAAGGGAGCAACGTGGGTTATGGGGTGGGGGGAAAGTGTCCTGATTCTCTTTATTAGCTGCAGCTGGGAAAACAGGATATAAAGGGTGTGTTGGGTATATGGATACACCAACCAGGTTTGGGTTGAATAAATATGTAAACCTAGGTTAAAGTGTTTTGTAGCTTTAAGCACAAGAAACTGCAATGTCATTGTGGGTGCGGTTCCAGGCAGCAATATAGGTAGGAAGGGAAACGTAATAGACCTGGCTTCTGGATGCAACTGTCTGAGTCACTGGCTTCTGGATGCACCTGGTTCTGTTCCTGGTCTGCTGCCTGCTGGAACGTCTATCTGCTTACTTTTGGAGGCTACTGTGCCAGATACCATTTCAACTGAACACAAGGACTGTTTGCTTGGTGAACTGTGGATTCAGCGTTTGTCTTTGAGAGAAAGGTATCGGGAGGAGAAGATTTACAAGCAGATAAAGACATTGTATTTACTGTTAAAGGACTTGATAACTGGATGGATGTACTGGATAATGACATATGGACTGAATGACACTTCTTAATCTCTGTGTGCATTAAATAACTATTTTAAAACCACAAACAGTGTTTTTGTCTCCAGTGTGTGTATACTCTTGGGCCCACTCTCTCTCTCATTTGCCTGCCTGGCTTGACTGCTGCTGCATACTCTGCTTGGGGGTTTATCCCCAAACACTAACAGGGTGTTTGCGCACAGCACCTTGCTGGAAACAAAGCGTGCATTATCTTTCTTTGTCAAGCCTTATCTGGGTTCTGGCATCCTCCCAACTGTGGGTGTTTCATTATCTTTTGGAAGTCTGCAATTCCTTATCCTGCCCTGTCTTGTTCACTGCCGCAGCATGGTTTGTGTTGGTTTTTATTTATAATTTATATGTACTTTGGGTTCGGATTGAATTTCTTCCCTTTAAAAACTGTTCTTGGGAGAATTTCTTCTCCAGCCAATGATAACTGGACATTGGGGGGCCAAGTTGGAGGTATTAAAGGGACTTTACCTACTTTTGGGACTTTGTTGCTTTTGTGCCACGCCCCTTTGGGTCATCACAACAATTCCTATTTATGACGGTTGCAATGCCCTTGGGTCATGTGATCACTTTTCGTGGCCTTCTGACACGCAAAGGCAATGGGGAAGTCAGATTCACTTAATAACCGCCTTCACAACTACAGGGATTCACTTAACAACAGTGGCAAAAGAAAAGATGTAAAATGGGGCCAAACTCATTTAACAACCTTCTTGCCTAGCAATAGAAAACTTGGGCTCAATCGTGGTTGTATTTCGAGGACTACCTGTAATATATGCAGTTATCCGTTGTTTCTTCAAAACCAAGAAAAATCCAAAAGGATTCCAATTTATAAACTTGCTTTGTGAAACTCTCCCCCTTCCCCACCTTAAACCTATGCTGCTAGTTCTATTCAATTTCTTTTTCTTTTATCTTACCTTGAGGGTGTTGACTGGCCACGGACCTCAGGAAATATTGATTAACTGAATGCAACTTCTGAAAGCAATTTTGTCTTTTGATTCTAACTGAAGGGACCGTAAAAGATGGTTTGTGAACATACTTTGCAAAAGATGTGTAAGGAGTTTCGTTATCATTCTGGGTTAGCTAGGTACAGCCTTTCCGTGGTTCTTTGCTTTTCAAATACACCTTGGAAGGATTCTCCACAAAATTGGCCTTCTCTAATGAAAAAGTTTATTAACTGTACCCAGGATTCAATATTGGATAGCATGGTTCTGATGAAAAGCCATAAAATCTACTTTAAAAAATTGCAGCCTCACCGTTTTAGTTAGCTTGTGGGAGTTTCTTTCATATGCAAAAACAGAATAACAGAGCTGGAAAGGACCTTGCGTTATCTTCTGGAAGTCTGCGATTTATCATCCTGGCCTGCCGTGTTAATTACTTCAGTGTGGTTTGTGTTGGTTTTTTTATTTCTAATTATCTTTACTTTGGGTTCGGATTGCATTTCTTCCCTCTGTAGACTTCCCCTCAAATACTGGAAAACTGCTATCGTGTCACCTCTAGCTCTTATTTTCTCTGTTAGAGAAACAATCTAAACCATCTTGAACCAAAAAGGAAATTGCCGCTGAAGGTGTAAAGAGCAGAACCAAAATCTCTGTTATGCATCCACATTTGTAGCTAATATAATCACAAAGAATTTCTTCCTCCAGTTGAGAAATTGCCAAGACCTGACATGGGTGGGACTGTGTATGTTTGGACGATACGTTTGCACAAAAAATAAAAGGGCTTTGATAATGAGAGAGGGCACGTAGTTGGAAAAGCAACCTGTCGCTCCCCAAAATTTGTTTCCCAAAATTCATGTTGAATAGAGCTGAGCAGGAAACTGTCTTCCAATGATTCCCAGAAGGAAAAGAACTTGAGAGGGCGAGTGATTATTTCTCTAGGCTTGTTCCAAATTCACATGCAAAGAGACAGGTGCAGAGAATTTGCTCCAGTTACCTGCTAGAGAGAACATCATCTCTGCCTGAATGGAAGACATTCATTTTAACACAGGTGGGAGAATATGTACAAACAGGTGGCGCTGCTGGATTTTATGGTTAAATCTAGTCTGGCTGATGAAGTTGTCAGTCACTATTTTGTGATTCATCAGGAGGCATTTCAGAGTGGCTGCATCATGTTCCTCTAAATTGGGAACGATTCCCTCATCGTCTCTCTGTCCAACTGTCTTGCAATTCATTGCTGTGCAGTAGCACAATCATGCACACAACTTGCTTTTGGCTTTGCTAGAGAGCTTCTGCTCAGTTGCACATATCCTTTTCTGCCAAATAATTAATCTAAGAAAAATGCTGAAGAGTAAGCAAGAGCCAGAAAGGAGGGAGGGAGGGAAGGAGGGAAGGAAGGAAGGAGGGAAGGAAGGAAGGAAGGAGGGAGGGAGGGAAGGAAGGAAGGAAGGAAGGAAGGAAGGAAGGAGGGAGGGAGGAAGGAGGGAGGGAGGGAGGGAAGGAAGGAAGGAAGGAAGGAGGGAAGGAAGGAAGGAAGGAGGGAGGGAGGGAGGGAACGAAGGAGGGAAGGAAGGAGGAAAGGAGGAAAGGAAGGAAGGAAGGAAGGAAGGAAGGAAGGAAGGAAGGAAGGAAAGAAGGAGGGAAGGAGGGAAGGAAGGAGGAAGGGAAGGAAGGAAGGAGGAAAGGAAGGAAGGAGGAAAGGAGGAAAGGAAGGAGGGAAGGAGGAAAGGAAGGAGGAAAGGAGGAAAGGAAGGAAGGAAGGAAGGAAGGAGGGAAGGAAGGAAGGAGGGAAGGAAGGAAGGATACTACTGACAATGAACAGAGGAATAAATTATGCATCCCAGAATATTGTTCAGGGGTTAAATTTTCCGAACTGCATTATTGAAAATTCTCACTAAAAGAAACAAAGTATTAAAACTCTGCTAGGGAAGAAACAAAAAAAATAATCAAGCAGAGTGATCTGATTAAAAAGTAAACTTTAACAAAGAGAGGTGGGAGGGGATGGAATAAGACAAAAAGAAGCAGCTAAAATTATACAAACTTTGCAGTTCATTTATATGATAATGTTAAAAACACGGCTATATTTTACTGCAAACCCCGACCTTTCAAATCAATGTGTCAGCAACTCACGAATGATAATTTAAGGCAGGGGGTTTCCAACCTTGGCAACTTTAAGACTTGTGGACTTCAACTCCCAGAGTTCCTCAGCCTGCAAACTACAAGTCTACAAGTCTTAAAGTTGCCAAGGCTGGAGAGCCCTGATTTAAGGTCCTCGCTTCCACCCAAGAAGCCTCTGCAAAAGGTCCTGCTAAGTTTAATGTGATTTATACTCCGTTCCACAGGCTGAAAACGGCTTTCCACCTGCCTCCCTTTGAGACTCACCTCTGCATGGACTCTCTTTCCTCTTATGTTGGTTGCCTTTCACTTGCTCCTCTTCCTCTCGCTCTTCCTCTTCCCCAGACTGGTGTTGCAACATGGTTGGATCCCCAGCCTTCCCCTTGTCAGGTTCTCCATCCGTCTCACAACTCAACACCAGGTGTGTTACGGGCTGCTCTTCTTCGGAGTTGTTAAAAGGTTCATTTAAAACTTCGGTGGTTTCAGAAATGGTCTCCGTTGTAACGCTGCTATTAATCTTACGGCGTTTACGACCCCTTTTCTTTTTCAATATGAAAGGCCTCTAAAAATAATGTGAAATATGTTAAAGTTGGGTGGAAGAATTAACGTTTCTTTTTTGGCAAAATCTGAACAAAGGCAACCTTAACTACGGCTGTCAACAGACCATCATTAAGGGTTCAACTAGACCCATGATGACGAACCTATGGCATGCGCGCCACAGGTGGCACACGGAGCCATTTGTGCCAGCACGCAAGCTGCAGGCAAACTTACCTCACTGCGCATGTGTGTGCCTCATAGTTGATTTTTGGCTGGTTTGAGACCTTTTCAGCCTCCCAAAGGCTTGATGATGGCTTCTGCAGTCTTCTGCAAGCTTTGCAGGCCGAAAACTAGCCCCGTTTCATCACTTCCTGCTTTTCCGAAAATACCAGAAGTGATGAAACGGGGTTAGTTTTCGGCCTACAAAGTTTGCAGAAGCCTGCAGAAGCCTTCCTCAAGCCTTCGGGAGGTCGAAAAAGGCCTCAAACTGGCCGAAAATCAGCTGTGAGGTGCAGTACAGGTAAGGCAAGGGGTGGGGGTGGGAATTGCGCGTGCGTGTGTAGGGGGCATGGGGGGAGCGCATTGCATTCTGGGTGCTGGCATGCAAGCACAAGCGTGCAAGCACATGCACAATTTTTGGCACAGGAGCCCAAAAAGGTTATCCACCATTGAACTAGATTTTAAAAAGCCAAATACTTGACTGAGTGCTAGGCTGCATTTTCTTTCTGGCTTATTTCATTGAAAGGAGAATGAAATACGTCTACATCGTGTAAATAAAATCAGTTAAATCTGTAAAGGTACTTCCCAAAAAAATCTTACAACAGAGGCTCAATTTTGGAGTTCTGATGAGAATATTCAAGCTAAAGCCCGATAGAATCCTGAAAAGAGTCTGGGAAGTAATAGCATTAAAAAAAAATGTTTCAAATTTAAACTGTTACAAATTCACCCTCCTTTTCAGTTTGAAATAATTTTTTAGAATTAGAAAGAACTGTTTTGCTTCTGAAATGGGCCATTGCAATCATATTGGAAACATTTTCCAAATCAAAACAACTTACAACTTAAGTCAAACAAACAAATGTTTCCAACTGAGATTGAGATACTCCAAATTTGAGACAATTGGAATTTACATAACCTTCCCAGTAACGTAATTTAAAAATGTGCAACATCTACTAAAACTTTAATGACCACTGGATTACAAGAACCTTTTAAGAGACCAGTAGTGAAAGGTTTGCCCAAGTTCCCATTAATATAATAATATTAACATACAATTAATATCCATTATCTATTTAACTAATATATGTAGCCACCCATCACTGACTTTGGGTGGCATGCAATGGTGTATAATCTCAATTACATTAAGAATATACATTAAATTATTTAATATGTATTAATTACTGTATATAGATAGATAATATAGAATAATCATGGCTCAAAAGTCAGAATGGAAAATAAATAAGGCACCTTTTTTATTTCAGCTTGTGGCTTATTATGGACACTGCTTCATTGAAATTATAAAGTAATAAAGAGTACGATGATAAAAAGCATAATGTTTCACTAATACATAAAACAATAGGTACTAGAATCTGTTTTCAATCAATCCTTATTATGATCAGAGGCCAGCAGCAAAGTTAAACTTTGGAATAAAATAAAACAGAAGGAAAACTTGTGGCTTACAGAAGCTCTGACCTATTTGGTGTTACATGAACCTCATTTAGATGACTCAAGAAAAATTTGAAGAAAAGCTGAGTTAAGGTTGTTTGAACCCTGATGAGCGAACAAGGAGAACCCCATTCAGAATCTGATGTTTTCACAACATGGGGTCGGGTGCAATCTACTAATTTTCCCTTATGAGTTTGTGAATTGAAGGAACCCTTTGGATTTCCATCCCAGAGTTCATTTAGTTATTACATGATGCCGGTTTTGAGGATAACAATAAGGCTGTTAATTTTTCTTAAAAAAAAATGTAGGGGAAAAAAAGAGGATTACCTACAACAATTTTCACATAGCCTCAGACAAAAGGGTTAATCTGGTCTAACTGAGCACAACTAAAAATTAAAAAGGAACCATTGTGTTTGGCAATACCAGAGATAGTAGAATTTAAAAATATTGAATACATTTATATTTTTTAACACATGAAGAAAATATTTAAAGAGGGGGGAAAGGGGGAAATCATGTCTTTGTAACAAGAATAATCCTGCAATACAGGAGATTTTCCAGCTACTAAAATGCAATCCAATAAAATAGCTAGAAACAAACTGGAGACAGTTGAGGTGAGCACCAACTCAGAAAGCTCAAACTGCCCAAGGAGCTGCTGATCCAGTTCTACAGAGGAATTATTTAGTCTGTCATCTGCACCTCTATAACTGTCTGGTTTGGTTCTCCAACCCAACAGGACAGACACAGACTCCAGAGATAATTAGGACTGCAGAAAAAAAAATTACTACCAACCTGCCTTCCATCGAGGACCTGTATCCTGCATGAGTCAAAAAAAG
The DNA here is from genome assembly GCF_900518735.1 of Pseudonaja textilis. The sequence goes on along the minus strand of NW_020769358.1, from coordinate 5,329,383 downwards.
GGCTGTGAAAATATTTACAGACTCCTCACATCCCGGACATAAACTGTTTCCTACCCTCAAAATAAGGCTATAGAGCCCTGCACACCAGAACAACTAGACACAAGGACAGTTTTTTCCCAAAGGCCATCACTCTGTTAAACAAATAATTCCCTCAACACTGTCCAACTATTTACAAAGTCTGCATTACTATTACTATTAATCTTCTCATTACTCCTTATCACCCATTCCCTCCCACTTGTGGCTGTATGGCTGTAACCTTGTCGCTTGCATCCTTACGATTTATATTGACTGTTTCCTAGTATGATTTGATTGTTTATTGCACCTTATGACTATCATTAAGCTTATACCTGATGATTCTTGACGAATGTATCTTTTCTCTGTATGTACACTGAGAGCATTTGCACCAAAGACAAAATCCTTGTGTGTCCAAACACACTTGGCCAATAAAGAATTCTATTTTGTTGTTTTTGTCTATTGTGACAATGTCCCAATTATTCCACAAGATGTTGTGGGTGCACATAAAAGGGAAAAGCAGAGGTCCTGTGGGAAAACTGTGAACAAGGAACTGGAGAATTATCTACTACTGTGTTAATGTCAGGTGTAAACCTGTGACATATACAATCTGATGTTTTAGCTAGCAAGCAGAAGAGGCAACAATCTGGAAATGAAGTCAGGCGATGATACCTGGACAAATCTAACTTAATACTGGGAGGGGGAAAAAAAAGAGCATCACCACTCATTTTTAAATTCTTTTTTGGGGTCCCTGCACAGTAAAAAGCTGCACAATTACTTTAATATTTTAATCGCAAAAGTCTGTAAGAAATTAGCGGCGTTTCAAAATCTGCCTGTTTGTAAGGGGAAAATCTAAGTGCTCCAACTCCTAAATGCAGTTATCCCAGCATTAAAAATCGATCCTGAATCAGTGTTTGGAACTGACCTTCCTCTTCATCACAAGCCACTGGGGTTTTGCCAGCCTCGGAGGAGAATTCTGATGACATCCGTCCATCTCTTCCTCCTCCTCCTCCTCCTCTTCTTCCTTTTCCTCTTCCTCCTCTTCCTCTTCTTCCTCCTCCTCCTCCATCTCCTCCTCTTCTCCACTGCTTTCTTTTGGTAGGTCTGTAGCCTTCTCTTTTTCCATGACTACGGTTAAGTTTTCTTGAGGTCGCAGATACTTGCTTTTAGACTGGGCTTTTTCGGGCAGTTGTCTGCTACCTCTCGTAGACAACAGCTCTTGCTCTTCCCAACAACTTGCTTGTTCCATCAACCATTCAGCCTGAGCAGTAAAAAGGTTAAAATAACAGGGCACAGAAACAACAGCGAGCTGTCACTCCTTCATGCATCGCTCCACATGAAAAATAAGCTACAGATTAGCTTTGATCAGCGCCAAATGCTATCAAAGCTGCACCCTCTAAAAAGATTCTTCTAAGCAGGGTTTCTCCCCCCCGCCCCCATAAGGAAACAAATTGAATTTGCATTTTATGGAAAACTTTTGCCTCCTTAATAAAGCAAGACTGATTTTAGTTCTTTGTCAGCATTACGCTCTTGGATATGCAATTTCAAGCATCTCAGACAGGCCCAAAAACAAATAATTAAAACTTTTTGAACTCTGCATCCAGTTCTGCTGAAGCCTTTGGGGAGAAGCCGTGAAAACACAAAGCAAAATATTGTTCCTGTTTGTCCTGCCCTTACGTCGTGCCACAAATTAAAAAAGATGATTTGGCACTCCTGAGCAGAGGTCATTAGCGTAAACTACTTTTTATAACTCGATCATATGCACAGAACTTTATATTAAAGTAGATGTCAGAGGTTCATTAACCTCACCCCCGCCTGTATCTCCATTTCATTCTCTTTCTCCCTAGTAACTTTTAACTAAATACCTTGCAAACATTTTGGTCGTCTCTGTACATTGTCTGCTTTTCCCACCTCCCTGCTGTTTCTTTCTTTTCAGAGCTCGGTGCTATCCCTTTGATTCAGAACTCCATAGATAAAGTCACAAATCTTTCCATGGTTTAGAAAATCTCAGCTGGGTTATCATTTGTTTCCTGTCTAAAGCTCTGTAATTGTGTTTCCCCACTTTGGCAAGTTTCAGATAGGTGAACTTTTAACTCCCAGAACTCCCCAGCCAGCCTCGGGAATTCTGGGAGTTGAAGCCCTCATACCTCAAAACTTATCAAAATTGGGAGATAATGCATTGCTCTTTCTTTTTCACAACTCTGCCTGCTCCCTTAAACCGACCCATGTTTCTTAAGAGCTACTCCTGCTCAGAACCACTTCTTAAATTATGTGGTGCTTGCCTGTTTCCCAACAAGCTCCAGTGTAAAAAACATGCTTTAAATCTTCGCCCCTATTTGAAATTAGCGTTTAGGACCAAGAAGGCTGCCTTGTGATACACAAGGAGAGCAGCTATAACATTTGTTAAATAAATCAATACAGTTATTAAGGGTCCTGGTTCGTAAGACAAACGGGGAACTAGAAATGTTGAGCCCTAACAATGAGAAGGCTTAGGGGAGGCCTGATAGCAGTCTTCCAATACTTTAAGGGCTGTCACAGAGAAGAGGGGATTGAGTTATGTTCCAAGCTAGCACCAGAAGGCAGGAGCAAGAAGCAATGGGTAGAAGCATCTCAGAGGGACATCCTATCTTGAAATACAGCAGAAGGATTCATCAGGGGAATAGGTTACCTCCAAAAGTAAAGGATTACTCCATCACTGGAGATTTTCAATAAAAGATTGGACAAACCTGCCTTGGGCAGGAGGTTAGACTTAGAAGACCCCCAAACTCCCTTCCAGCCATATAATTCTGATTTTATGAAAGGAACTGTCCTCTCCACCTGTGTGTTTTCACTGCTTCTCTCTCACCACAACATAGAGTGGGACTCTGAGGAACAGCGGACAGGGAGTGGAAATGTGGCTCCAGAGGTTGTGGTGGAGGTTGTGGAAGGGCAGGCCCATCCCCTCTCCATCCTAGAGCATGCGGGGGGGGGGGGATGGAGAAGGCAACAACTTGGCTTACAAGAGAGGAAGCGGCCATGATCCCCCTCATTGGTTGCAGCTGGGAAGAATAGTATATAAGAGAGATGGTTACAACACAGCGTTGCCAGAAGTAAAGCATGTGTTGTTTTGGGCTGGAGTTATCTTGGTTGGCGTCCTTCCAACAGACTGTGCCTTGTGATCTCCTTGAAGTTGGTAATTACTTATCCTGTCCGTTGTGGAAATTCCTTCATTGTAGTTTGTTTTAGTTTTTTATTTCACCTCTATCTGCTCATTAAGTTCGGACTGTGTTGCTTTCTTTTGAAGACTATTTTTGAATGTGTTTTATCTCCAATTGAGAATTATTGAACAGTGGGGCCAAGATGGAGGCATTAAAGGACATTTATTTACGTTTTGGATTTGGTTATGTTTGTGTTACACTCCGGATCATCACAGCAGGTTTAGAGCACACTACTTTTATGTTATAATTGCGACTGTGCTTATACACTGATAGAACTATAGATATGAACCAACCACATGGAACCTGCTGGGAGATGGTCTGTGACGACAGGCTGTGGCCAGTTCACCACGGGACCACTCAGTCACACTAAGATCGAAGAAATAGTGGAATAGAATCATGAAAGGAAGGATGCCAAATGAAATATGAATTACAAAAAACAAAATAATTTTGTAATTAATTTAAACTAACTCAATACCCATGCTTCACTACAAAACTATGTGTTGGAGAGGAAAATAAGGGGGAAAAATTCTGCCTCTATCTACCAGCATCCATCGGTATTCATCTGGCTAGTGTCCTGTCAGTGTATGAGAGAGTTGAGGGCTGTTTGGAAACTGAAACATGGAAACTGAAACAGTATTTGCTATGAGAGCAAGAGGGAGACAGCAAGGAGCCTGAGCATGGCTTAGCTCAACTGTTCTGTACTAAAGCTGCTTGATGCTGTGAAACTAAAACTGACACTGAAACTCCTCTCCTCTGCTTGTGTTTTGCCTTTGGAACATATTTTTTTTCAGGTGGGGAGGGGGAATAGAACTCCTTAGCGTCAGAGCACGTTAATAATAATAATATAGGAAATATTAATGCTCTGATGGTCATTTCGAAGAATCCTTTCTTAGCGAGCACCTAGAAGCCAAGAGGAACATACAAATTTCAAATTTGCAGGTTTTACGGCTCTGGAGATTTTGTGATGATGCGTGAGTGGTATTTTGCTTTTTTGTCCTGCGCGTCATCTTCACAGATTTATTTTTTACTCATGTTCAGGGGGTGGTTATCGCACGGTGTGCTTGCCCTTACCTCTTTTTCAGCTTCTCTCTCTTCCTCTGAAACCGCTGCGTTCGGAACCAAGAGAGGACTCCACCTCAAACTTTCTGGGTCCACTTCATTGGCGCGTGGATGGTTTTTAAGTTTCTCCATGTAACGGGAGATCAGCTTCTCTCTCCTGATTACCGTGAATCTATAACGGAAACAAATCTGAAGTTAGAAGAGAACAATACGAACGATAAGCAGATGGGAATGTATCTATTTGCTGTTAGAGATGATGGGTCTGGGATTACAGTTAATTTTTCTTTAATACATTTACAGTCCTTTTTTATATGGAGAGGCCACTCCTGCCAAAGCATTTCTCCTAGTCTTGTCATCGGACCACCGTCTAGAGTTTAAAAGCTGCCACACACAAGGCATAAGTCCAGCTCCTGGGGCAAAGCAGCAAAGGTTTTATCTTTTTTGTTCTTATCTAGTGGTAGCCCAGGTGAACTCATAAAATAATTCTGTGGTCTTTTTAGAGTTGCGAACAGAAAAGGAAGGGGGAGCAGTGTGACAGCTTGCAAAACCGGAACTGCATTCCATAAATGTTTTCAAAGATAGTAACTAGGTGACCGAAGTTTCTGCCTTGCAAAATTCTAACTGGAGAGCAGGATTGATAACTCTTGGCTATGGATGTGTCTCATCCCCCTGGGTGGGGGAAAACCAGGGTCAAAGGTGACAATGAATGATGTGTCTCAGAGTCAGCTACACCCAGGCAGTGCCTGGCATGTTTACTCCAAATGAATCTTCTTTAAGTTTGGGAAGTTTGGCTCGAGACTCATGATTTAAATGGGGTTAAGTGCCAGAATCCTGACAGCCCACATGTTTGTAATCTAGACCAGGGGTGTCAAATTCAAGGCCCAGCCCATGGATCTAGGCCATGGGGATGGATCCAGCCCATGGATCTAGCCTGCGGGGTTGCCCTGGAAACAGTGAAGGACCAGCCCACGATGCCTCTGCCAGTGTGATCCTCTCAAGCTCCGTTTTCACTGGCAAAGAGCTGTGGGAGGCTGTCGCAGCCGAAAATGGAGCCCAGGAGCTCATTTTCACTGGCAAAATGCTCGGATCACCACAGGTGCCCCCAACAGGAGTGATGTGGAGCTGGCCATGCTCTTGCTGGCCACGCCCCCCCCAGCCCCCCCGAGGTCAAACACAACCCTGATGCAGCCCTCAATAAAACTGAGTTTGATATGCCTGATCAAGACAAAAGTTGGTTTGTTATTCTCAATCTCATTTTTTAACAAGTAAACAGGGCTGGGTGATTAGAAGACTAGCGAGCAACAATGGGTGGGAAGCTGTTAGAACCTGTGAGAGCTGTTTCTGGTCCATGCAGCTACTGCCAAGTAGATTGCTAGAAGATTACAGGGGCGAGCATGTAACCCTGCAAGATAATCACAAGTGGGGCACCAACTGCCTGGACTGCAACCATGTGACAACGGGTTGCTGCAATAGCTAGAAGTCTTTGCAAGTACACTGAAAATTCTATTCTATTCTATTCTATTCTATTCTATTCTATTCTATTCTATTCTATTCTATTCTACTCTATTCTACTCTACTTTACTCTACTCTACTCTAAATAAGTCCTCTAAATGAGGACCCAGATTGTTGGGGGCAAGAGGCTGACTGTGTAAACCA
>NW_020769358.1:5301208-5323449 GCF_900518735.1 Pseudonaja textilis | reverse complement strand
AATGAGGACCCAGATTGTTGGGGGCAAGAGGCTGACTGTGTAAACCATTTAGAGAGGGCTGTAAAGCACTGTAAAGCAGTATATAAGTCTAAGTGCTATTGCTAAGTGCTTTTGCTATTGCTATTCTACTTTACTTTATTATTTTGCCCTGCTGCAAGTTTGAATGGTTGCAGAATAAGTGATTCAGAAGTGGGCATTCAGCAGGTTCTGACCAGTTCTGGAGAACCGGTAGTGGAAATCGTGAGTAGTTTGGAGAACCAGCAAATCCCACCTCTGACTGGCCCCGCCCCCATCTATTCTCTGTCTCCCTTTGAGTCCCAGCTGATCGGCTGGGTCTTCTTTGGTTGCCCTGCACAGGAGAACGGAGCTGGAAAGCAGGTTAGTGGGGCGGGGAGGGAATGGGGATTTTGCAGTCTCCTTCCCCTGCCACGCCCACCAAGCAACGCCCACAGAACGGGGAGTAAAAAAAAGTTGAATCCCACCCCTGAAGTGGTTGTTAAGCGAGGACCACCTATGGATGAACTTAAAACACCAGGCACCTGCGCTGAACGAAAGCGAGCAAGAGGGAAAGCGAAAGCAGCTCAGGAACGGATACTGACTTCTCTTTTCGCCTGTCAATCATGCTGTGATGCTGGAGGATGGTAGCAATGTCATGGGGACACATCCCGGTGGCTCGGCTCATCGCCTTGATGCTGATCTCCTTCTCAGGATGGCAGTGCAGATATTCCCAGATGACGCTTTTCCAATAAGCCAAGTAGGAGACACGGCCCAGATCGGAGAGCGGCTTCTCGGGGGATCCTGCCTGCCCCTCTTTTCGAGAAAGTAGGTAACCTAGCAGGAAAGAACAAGGGAGAGAATCCCAATGCGCCAACTGTAGAAAATTAAGGGAGTTTAGGATATGAAGGTTGTCAACCCCAAGTGTATTACTCTCTCTTTTTCAGTATATCTTGTTCCAATAAACTGATGGGGAAAGCAAATTATCCAGAGCAGAGGTCTCCAAACTTGGCAACTTTTAAGACTTGTGGACTTCAAACCCCAGAATTCTCCAGCCAGCTATGTGAAAATATTTATAAGCCTCTCACATCCTGGACATAAACTGTTTCAACTCCTACCCTGAAAATGACGCTATAGAGCACTACACACCAGAACAACTAGACACAAGGACAGTTTTCCCCTAAAGGGCATCACTCTGCTAAACAAATAATTCCCTCAGCCCTGTCCAACTATTTACAAAGTCTGCACTACTATTACTATTAATCTTCTCATCACTCCTTATCACCCATCCCCTCCCACTTATGACTGTATGGCTGTAATTTTGTCACTAGTATCCTTACAATTTATATCGACTATTTCCTAGTATGATTTGATTGCTTATTGTACCCTATGACTATTATGAAGTGTTGTACCTGATGATTATTGACCCTTGACGAATGTATCTTTCTTTTTATGTGCACTGAGAGCTTATGCACCAAGACAAATTTCTTGTGTGCCCAATCACATTTGGCCAATAAAGAATTCTATCTATTCAAGGAAAACAACAATAAAAAGTCCAGTTGCCTTGCGAAAGGCACCTTGGGGACAACTATGGCCTGGATGACCGAGAATCTCCATAGACCTGGAGATTCATAATATTTTCACTTGATAATCCAACCATTAGATCATTTGCGGGATACTTACAACTGGTGATCTCACAGCCCAAAATGGGCACAGGCGCCTGTGCATACACACACACACACACACACACACACACACACACACACACACAGTGTCTTATTGTAAATCAAGGGTCCCTAAACTTGGCAACTTTAAGACTTGTGGACTTCAACTCAAAGTTGAAGTCCACAAGTCTTAAAAGTGGCCAAGTTTGGAGACGTCTGCTCTAGAGGCAGATTTCAAACCATGTTTGGAGCTGACAATGAAATAAAATTTGAGTTGGAAGATGGGAGTTTAAAGCAGCATATCTTACTGAATATTAGATTTTTTTAAAAAAATTCCAAACCTGCTGTCATTCAAGAAAACATTAATACCTTGATTTTTTTTTTCCCTTCAGGCAATCTGTGAATTGTTGAATAGTAGTTATTTGAATATTGGTCTATTCTGCCCAACAGACTGTTATTTTTTTTTAAATATTTAGTCCTTTGCTGTTTTAATTTTATGGTACTTAATGATATTTTTAACTCATTGTATTGTGCCTTGAATTATTTTGATTCTATAAACAGAATAAAAATTTTTCATACTGGCATTATTTTGTTAAGATCATTCAGCATTAAATAGAGTCAACTGTGCGACCATAGTTCAAAGATCCACTTTTAATACACCTTGAAGTTCACATGCAACACTCAAAAGCACTTTCAGGCTGATTCTTCTGATCCCTCTGTAGGGTAAACCGATTTTATGCAATGCAACAAACAACGGACTGTCAAGCTTTCAACCATTTCTGTTCAAAAGATATCTGATATTTTTAAAGGCCATATTCACCGCAGAAATCTAAATATATAATGAACATAATAATGAGCTAGTGGCATAAGAAAACCCCCCATTTCCCATTGTTTTGAAATTTTCCAATGACCCAATCATAATTCCACATGCATCCTTACAATTTCAAAAACCCGGGAGAAATGCACATCTCAAACAGCAAAAGAATCTGTATGTTTTGTCTCTTCTAATGATCTCCAGAACAGCAATATGAAGAACATAATTGAACAGGTTTATTATTCCCCACAGTTCAAGAGTCTCTCAAGAGCTTATTTTCTTAATTTTCCAATAAACCAGTGCTACTTCTCAGAAAATATTAAACGTTCAGGACAAAATTACACATGATTTGTGAATGCTCCTATACACCCAAATCCCTAAGACTGAGCCTCTGAACCGTAGCAATTTTAGAACCTGTCAACTTCAACTCCCAGCCAGCCATGAGGAAAGATTACTTGGAATACATTTATCAGGTTAACATTCCCCTTTTTACTCAAAGTATTTGCTTTTTCTCAAAGGGCCTAGGATATAGGTTGGGCTGAGAAGACAGGACTAGTCACAATATATCTCAGGAAATAAACTCTCCGTGATTGTTTCTGGAAAGCTAACTGAACGCCAACAGCATTTTTGCAAAATAAGTTATTCAAAACTGCAGTCATTACTATATATTTTTTTATTCATAAACATTTTGAAAAAAAGTGTATCGTCAGGGCATATCATTTACAGAAAAACAAAGAAAGAACAAAAAGAAATGTTAACATATCTACTATTACTACTACTACTAATAATAATTGAATAAATAAATAAATAAGAAAATAAATAGATGAGAAAAAGGTTTGGTTCATTCACATTGCAATACCTGGTGATGCACAAATTGAAGACATGCAGCAAGAGAAAAATCACAAAGTATTGGGACTTACAAATTAATGAGTGACTTTACAAAAAGAAATTGTGTGTTATCCCAATTGTAATTGGAACCCTTGGGCTACCTCGCTATTTGGTAATTCTGAATTTATCAGACTTGAATACCCGGATTCTACAAAAAAAAACACCCTATTTGGAACAGCTTATATCCTCCTTGGTGAGGACTCGAGCTGTTGAGCTACCAACCAGCCCCAAAGGCTGTGAATCTCACTAAAGATTAACAACAACAACAACAACAACAACAACAATGTAACAGAATAGTTTTGACTATATTTCTATTTATATTAGCTTACTTGTTGGTTATATTGGCGTATTTATAATTATAAACCATCTTTATGTTTAATTCATATGTAACAATAATCTTTCTTCATCTAATGAGAGCCTCTTATCTCTAACCACTCATAAAATCTATTCCATGTTAAGTAGTATTCTGTGTCTTTTTTGTCCTTCATTTTTAACATCAACCTATCCATCTCTGCACAGTCTAATATTTCCCAAATTACGTCTTCATCTGATGGGGTGTGCTCATTTTTCCAATATTGTGCAAATACAATCCTTGCTGCTTCAATACATGCACAACTTAAGATATATAGTCCCTTTATCATAGCCCTCCGGCAATATACCAATAAACATATTTCTGGATTCAGATCTATATGTTGCTTGATCCATCCTTTCGAACCATGTATGTATTTTCATCCAATATTTTCTTGCTTTCATACAGGCCCACCACATACGATAATAAGTACCTGGCAGTGGTGGGATTCAAATACCAGTTCTGTGGGCATGGCTTGGTGGACGTGGTGTGGCTTGGTGGGTGTGGCAGGGGAAGGTTACTGTAAAATCCCCATTCCCTCCCCACCCCACTAACCTGCTTTCCAGCTCCGTTCTCCTGTACAGGGCAACCAAAGAAGACCCAGATGATCAGCTGGGACTTGGGAGGCTGAGAATAGATGGGGGCAGGGCCAGTCAAAGGTGATATCCCAAACTACTCAAAATTTCCGCTACCGGTTCTCCAGAACTGGTCAGAACCTGCTGAATACCACCTCTGGTACCTGGGGTCAACACTTGGCGGACATATTGATGAACATTTTTGCTAATCTTGCCGGTATAAAACATTTTATAGAGATTTGCCTTGTATGCAGTAGCCATTGTCAGCTTATAGTTCCTATCCCAAAGTTTTTGCCATTTATCTAATTCTATAGTATAGTATAGTATAGTATAGTATAGTATAGTATAGTATAGTATAGTATAGTATAGTATAGTATAGTATAGTATAGTATACTTTTTTGTCCATACAATCATTGTTTCTTTGACTTGTTCCTCTTCCATTTTATAACTTAATGTAGTTTTATACATACATACATACATACATACATACATACATACAATCAGTTTTTCATCTGTCCATAATAATATCTTATGAAGTGTTGCTGGTGGACGCATCCGCAAATATAATCAAGATACTAGAAAGATGCAAAAACATGGGTTTTTTACAAAAACTGCAGTCAGTGCTGGTCCATTATGACGCACATTAAAAAAGATGATTTTGGCTGCTGTCAACTGGTCATGTGCCTTCTTGAAAATGGGGCATTTTTGATTTTATGACAAATGCTGGGTCAGGTAGAGTAAAAAAAACAAAGTTCTGCAGTCTGTAAACCCATCCACTTCCTTCTATAAATCTTTGACATCTTAAGGGTCCAGCTTTGCTGCTCTTAAAATGCATAACACACATCATCCTTCACCCAAATGCCTGAACTGTCAAATGGTGGCTTTGATGCACAGGTTGAAATGAAATGGGACTGACACTGCCAATGGTTTGAAGCAAGCAAGAAAGCTAGTAGCATCAGGTCTTTCCGATAAAGTGGTTCAGTAAGACGACTATTAAGTCTTTCAGCAGTAGAGAACAGTATTACAGATTACAATGGCCAAAAGATATTAGAGATAGAGAGATACGGATGTTAAAAAATGAAAGGACAGGTATTAAAAAGAAGAGGGGAGAGGCACAGCCCTGAGGGACCCTGCAAAGCAAGGGCCTAAGGCTTGACTATCCCCAAAATATTGCCTGCAACCAGCCTCAGACAAAAGACTTAAAGAACTACCATCAAGGTATCAGGAACAGCAACAGTTTTGCAGGAGACAATTAGTTCAATTCATGAAGGTGAAGATTTGTTCCTGCATTCTTGCCAAGTATTGTCTGCTGTAGTGTGGCCTCTGAAAGACATTGGCCTGGCAGCTCTCCAAGCCTGATAAAGGTCTGCAGTTGTGAAAACTCTTGAAAGACTGTTGGCTGGGACTTTGCTGGAAAGGAATTCACTGTAAACTAAATAAAAGGGGTTTTATCAGGACGAGGAGTCGGCTTCGAGCTTTTTGGAAGCCTAGGTCAGAACACTCTTGGGAACCAAGGACGTTCTCACACCTGGCCGGAGGAAGGAGGAGTGATGTCACCAGATCAGCAGAAACTGCCTTGATTGGGTCATGTGACTGATTGTTTGGGCGGGGAGGTTTGGGTGGGGGGGTTGGACTAGATGACTTACAGGGTCCCTTCCAACTCTGTTAATCTGTAATTGAGTTGAGGGGGAAACTTTACTTTTAATTAGGTGAAAACCAAAGGTCCTGTTAGAGTAGGTTTTCCCCAGATCTGTGCCAATATGATATTTTCAATGAAGCTATTCTTTGAGGAATCCACCTGCCTCAGAGTTTTTGCTTGCAATGGGTCTATTACTTGCTGTTCATATCATAACAAAAGCAGTTCGCCTATCCTGATTAAGCAGAATCTCATTCCAGCTGAGCACGCTTGCAAGATTGCAAAGGGTACCATATGGAGCTGGAAACTGAGTTACCAGGGCAACTTGTGCAGACCACTGTTAACGATGGCCAGCCTGCTCTTCTTTGCCTCATTATGCAGCCTAATGATGTGCCATGATATCCTCCTGGGGTTGGTTTCTCTCTCTCAATGAAGTTGGAAGCTCCCAAAATGAAAACCAGAAGCCAAAACCCAACGTCTCTGTGGCAGCACTCTTGGAAATATAAATATTTTCATTGAAAAAAAAAAAAGAATAAAGATGAAAATGTTAAAAAGCTGGTTGCTGCCTATGTTTTCCTGAAAATACAACCTACCCTGAAAATAAGTCCTAGCTTGATTTTTACACGCGTGCCCAATATAAGCTCTATTCCCCCAAAATAAGCCCTAATAAGCCCAACCTACCCCACCTACTCCTGGATGCACAGGTAAAAAATTAAGCTAGGATGGTAATGGGGCGGGGGTGGAGCTGCCCTACTGCTTACCTTTGGACAGTTGCAGCTAGGCCTCGCACATCTCGGTCCATTTCTTCTTTTTATTATGTCTACTTATACAAAAATCTCGTCAATTAATTGTCACAGCTAAATTGGTGCTAGATCAGGGTTGATGGAATTCACAGGGGGCTCAGCCTAGGTCTCTTGTGGCAAGAACAGACTCTGAACTCATGACACATTTAACTCCACCTTCCAGCTCAGCCTACAGCTGGTATATCATAACTATATTAGCATCAGGTAATAATCATGTTATATGATTTGTTACATATACGACCAAGAAGTTGACTTCAAAACTCCTTAGGACAGGTCATATATCGGAGTGATCAAAGCAGCTATCAATCCCAACCATATGCTCAACTGTCCAAATAATCCACACCATTTGTCTGCATTTGGGATTGCAGCGATTCTAATTTTGCAACCATCTTTGACAAGAAGATTGGATTCAAGGATGAACCGTAATTATTGAAATATTCTGGTTCAAGAGACCATAGTGCTACCTCCTTTCAGCAAAAGGGCACCACATCTTCCCACAAAGAAACATTAATCATCCCTCTTAGCTACAGCAGTCTCAAAACTCCAGATTCCCGGAGCAAGTCACCCCATTTCTTGTGCCAGGGGAATATAATGTAGCATGCAGCTTTCATTTGTCAAAGCTCTCAGAGGGAATTACAGCTGAATGAAAGCGACAATTCGTTGTGTGGGTGTTGAAAAAAAGAAAAGGCAAATTCTATCCAAGGTATAATTAGGAAGAGGATAGAAGGTAAAACAACATGCTTAAATCAATTGAGTGCAATTCCAGTTGGTTTTCTGTGTACAGTTCTCATCACTGCATTCAAAAAAAATGGAAAAGAAATGCAGAATATTACAATTCTGAATAAAGTGTGACATTTAAAAAAAGATCTCACTGAGGTTCATATGCGCGTGTAAATTTAAATGTGCACTTTGGAACTCATTTTCACACAAGATACACACCCCTAAGAAACATGTTTAGCTAAATGCAACTGTAAACATATGTAACCTAACAACAAATTGCAAAACTGTATACTGTATACTGCACGAGTCAAAAAGAGGGCTGTGAAAATATTTACAAACCTCTCACATCCCGGACATAAACTGTTTCAACTCCTACCCTCAAAGCGACGCTTATAGAGCACTGCACACCCAGAACAACTAGACACAAAGACAGTTTTTTCCTGAACGCCATTACTCTGCTAAACAAATAATTCCCTCAACACTGTTCAACTATTTACAAAGTCTGCACTACTATTACTGTTAATCTTCTCATCACTTCTTATCACCCATCCCCTCCCACTTGTGACTGTATGACTGTAACTTTGTCGCTTGTATCCTTACAATTTATATTGACTGTTTCCTAGTATGATTTGGTTGCTTATTGTACCCTATGACTATTATTAAGTGTTGTACCTGATGATTATTGACTCTTGATGAATGTATCTTTTCTTTGATGTACACTGAGAGCATTTGCACCAAGACAAATTCCTTGTGTGTCCAATCACACTTGGCTAATAAAGAATTCTATCTCTAAAAGTGTGAATTAATTGTACAGGATCCTTCCTGTGGGAAATAAGATTGGTTTGGACTTTTGCAAGACAAAATAAAGATAGAGGTAAGTCCTTGATTTATGACTACAAATTGGGACCAGAATTTCAGTCATAAGTCGCTATGGTAGTAAGTTGAGTCAGACCTGATTTTAAAACGATTTTTATGGTGGTCATTAAGCAAATCATAGAGTCATTAAATAAACCCAGTTTCCCAATGGGTGGGGTTTTTTTTGCCAGAAATTGGCAAAAAAGAAAAAAGGTTACAATCACGACTGCATGACCACAGGATCCTGAGCCTGGTCGTAAAGGAGAGTCAATAGCCAAGTCCCTGAGTTGCAATAACATGACCATGGAGTTGGCACAATACTCATAAATGCAGGTCTTAAGTCATTTTTTCCGAATCCATCGTAATTTTGAATTGTCATTAAACCAAGTCATAAGCAAAGGACAACCTATAAACAATTTTAAAAAATGGATATTAAGAGGGGAATTAAGAATTTTAGTTAAAGGGAGAAAATTATGTTGTTCAAACAAAGTTTGGACAATTATTTATACAAGATGATACAAGGATTCTTGAATTGGACTAAAAGATTTTCATGTCAGGTGCAAGGAGTCAGGAATCAAGAGCCAGAATAGAATTCAAAAGTACTACAAGTTTATTTCATGCTACCTATCTGTCGCCCATTCACCTCGAATCTCTACAGTTCTTATTCTTATTCCTATTGTCCATCCATTCATACCAATTTTCCCAAACCGTATAATATTCCGAGTCTTCCTTTCCTTTTAACTCTAGGGTGAGTTTATCCATTTCTGCACAATCTAAGATATTTTGGATTACTAGACCTTCTGATGGTATAGTATCCTTTTTCCAACACTGTGCGAGGGCGATTCCTTCAGAGTCTTCTGGATAGGTAGCATGAAATAAACTTGTAGTACTTTTGAATTAACAATGGACTTTAAGGGGAGTTGGACTTAGATCTCTTAAGGGGGCGCAGAGACTCCAAACTTATGGTGTGTTTGACACCACCTACTCATCTCCTACATCTCAAAGCCCATTCCCACCCTACGATTCTGTAATGTTATGAAATCAGCCTCTTCATAAAAACATTCCTGAGACTTGGAAGCTGCTGCTTCACCTTGAGTTTGATGAAGCAACAGGTAAGCCGGTTCATCGGAATTAGAGGCCGTATTAAGCATTCTCCCAATTTATATTTTGCATTTCAAACATCCCCTTTTTTCATCATAAGGGAAATGTCAGCCGCTGTTTTGATTCAGTTCCTGAGTACTCTTTGACGATGTTCCCTGCTGGGTTCCAATTTAGAAGGAGGCGGCAGACTTTCTAAGAAGATTTTTTTTTTAAGTTTTCTAGCAGCACTCAAGTCCTTTCTGTAATTTCTAAAATGTCACACATGAATATTCTGAAAGAAAGTGATTAGCAATATGGTTTTATCAACCTATCTCTTTTTCATGACCACCACTAATGCAAAACAAAAACGTCTTGCTTATATCCTTCTTCTCTCCAATTACACAGATCACAGAGAAGAAATTCTAAGGTGCCAGAAATGTCAAGTTTCTTTCTTTTTTAAATGTGATTAAATGTGACTTGAATTAAGCATTTGGGAGGGTTGGGGGAGAGAAAACAAGATGGATGAAAGATAAAAGGAGGAAAAAATCAGAAAGATAAAACCTGAAGTGAACAGGGAATTGACAAGCAGCAGAGAATTAGGCTAGAGTTCTCAACATTTATTACTGGGTTTTAAATAATTAAATACAATTTTTAAAGAACTACAATTCATTGTCAAAATCCAAGTAACGTATTAGTATCAACTGCAGTACAGGTAGCCCTTGCTTAATGGCCACCATAGAGACCAGCAAAGCTGTTGCTCAGCAACATGGGCGTGAAGTGAGACATCACATGACCATAACTTGTGATCTGTGGTGCCTTCCTATTGGTTGATTGATGTGTTGATGGCCAGGCGATTGGCTGTTTTTCCCTTGTGCTGGCAAGTTCTCACCTCCTAAATATCTGATAAGCTGGTGGTAAATCAGCATTTGGGAGCTTTTGTGGTGCAGTGGTTAGAGTGCAGTATTGCAAGCTACTTCTGCAGCCAGCTGCCTACAATTTGGCAGTTCAAATCCCACCAGGCTCAAGGTTGACTCAGCCTTCCATCCTTCCAAGGTGGGTCAAATGAGGACCCAAATTATTGGGGGCAAGAGGCTGACTCTGTAAACTGCTTAGAGAGGGCAGCAAAGCACTATAAAGTGGTATATAAGTCTAAGTGCTATTGCTATTCCTGTTGCCTGAGGAGGGGCCCGTTTCCAAGGCTTCAATCACTTCCACAGCTCTCTTACCTGTTGATTTACTATGAGCGTATCAGGTACTTAGGAGCCGAGGACTTGGCAGCACAAGGGAAAGAACAGCCAATGATTTAGCGGCCATCCATCAATACCCCAATCAACAGCTAGAGGGCCACACAGAACCAGGCACCACATAAATACTATGTATGGAATAGCCCAAAGCGCATATTCCAGTACAGAGAATGAACTCCAGCATGAGACCCAAAGCTCCAAAGACGAAACCTCCGATCTCGGTGACTGACTTTGAAAACCGCTGAGACAGGGCTGAAAAGCACTGTGAAGTGACATATAAGTCTATTGCTATCTGTATGCCGCCTTTCAAGACTGCATAATTCAAGGTAATGTAAATACACAACACTCCTTCTTCCTCCTCTTCTCCCCGGTGGTGGGATTCCACACTTTTCCCTACCGTTCTATGAGAGTGTGTTTCGTGTGCACGCGCAGCACTCAAAAACCGCCCTCTGTGTCAGCGCTAGTGAGGTGAGCTGTTTTTTTTAGCTCCACTGAGGCACGGCAATGTGCTCTGCCGTGTGAATCAGCTGAGCTTTTTAAAAAAAGGGAATATAGGACAGGAAAGGGCAGGCAGGTAGGCAGGGCCAGCCAGAAATGGTATTTTCCGGTTCTCCAAACTACTCAAAATTTCCACTAACAGTACGCCAGAACCGGTCCAAACCGGCTGAATATCACCTCTGCTTCTCCCCATAAAAACAACCCTGTGAGGTGACTTAGGCTTGAGAAAGAATGATTGGCCTCAAGTCACCTTGTTGTCTTTCAGGACTTAGGCAGAACTAGAACTCATGGTCTCCCAGTTGCTAGGCCAGCATCTTAACCACTAGACCAGGGCTGTGAAACTTCTGGCCTGTGGGCCGGATGCGTCACACGCTGGCCATGCTCATGCCAGGGGAAAAAAGTCCTGATATGTCAAGTGACGCCGCCATGGCGACGTGAGTTTGCACTAAAACAAACTGGCCCTATATAGAGAAATATAACCCGCAAAGCTTTCCAAATTGAATTCAAGGTTTCAAAATTAAATTAAACTCTGCATCCAATTTTATTTTGAGATATGAGGTTATTCTGGACACAGAAGCCTCCTCCCGTAATCAGTCAGTTTTCCACAGGGGCAACTAAACATACTTTCCAGTAGGAAGCACCGAGCATCTTTGCAGCCATTATAATGTACAATGCCAGTTCAGAATACTTTGGAACAGAGGTGGGATTCAGCCGGTTCTGACCAGTTCTGGAGAACCAGTAGCGGAAATTTGGAGTAGTTCGGAGAACCGGCCAATCCCACCTCTGACTGGCCCCGCCCCCATCTATTCTCTGCCTCCCTTTGAGTCCCAGCTGGCTCTTCTTTGGTTGCCCTGCACAGGAGAACAGAGCTGGAAAGCAGATTAGTGGGGTGGGGAGGGAATGGGGATTTTGCAGTATCCTCCCCCTGCCACACCCACCAAGCCACACCTACCAAACTACACCCACAGAACCGGTATTAAAAATTTTGAATCCCACCACCGCTTTGGAGGCAAAGCTGTTCCACTGGCTAATTGTCCTCACTGTAAGGAAGTTTCTGCTTCATTCCAGATTCCTTCTCTCTTTGATTAGTTTCCAGCCATTGTTTCTTGTCCTGCCCTCTGCTGCTTTGGAAAATAATTTGACTCCCTCTTCTTTGGGGCAGCCCCTCAAATACTGGGACACTGCTATCATGTCCCCGCTAGTCCTTCTTTTCTCTAGACTAGCCAAACCCAAACCCATGCTATGAAAGTCGTTAACTGTGAAAAACGGCCATAAGTCACTTTTTTTTCAGTGCGGTTGTAACTTTGAACAGTTACAACAGTTAAATGAACTGCAGAGGTTTTGTTTTATGCTACGATGGATGGGCGTGGTGGGACAGGAAGGGACAGGACCATAACCCTCTTGGGAGATCGTGCCTCTGCCTTGAACTCATCTCCCCATCTGTGGCTTCTTTCTGGCGGTCTGGAGCGTCCTATTTCTAATACTGACCAGCATGACATACAATGATGGGATTCAAATTGGTTTACCACCGGTTCGGTGGGCGTGGCTTGGTGGGCGTGTTTTGCCATGCGCCCAGGCGCTTTGGGCGCACGCAAAGGCATTCCTACTGACCTTCTCCTGCACTCTCCCTGTCTCTTCAACAGCTGACACGTGGCAATCGGCTGTGCCGCGCAATACAGCTGAACGTGATAAGCAGGAAATAAGGGTCAGTATGGAGCCGGAGCGGGTGGGTGAGCCCAGCAGCTGATCATCAGAGCGAACCGGTTCTCTACCAGATGATCTTTGAAGCTACCGGTTTGGCCGAACCTGTAGAATCCCACTCCTGATTACATACACTATGGAGGACCATCTCCCTCCTACGCCACCTGCCCGCCCCCCCGAGAATAAAATGCATGAACAGACCCTGTCCTTGTCTTTTCTTAGGGATAAGGCAAAATTAAGTCTGTTTATTGGTTCCATTTTGTTTTCTTACCTTTTGATAAAAATAAAAAAAAACCTATACGGAAGCAATGGAGGTAATATTTTGAGCTGTTCAAAATACGCCATGCGTTATTTTTTTAAAAAAATTAATACCGGTTTTTTTTTACTGCGTGCTCCAAGAAGTATTGTCACTTTCAGACCTGAGACAATTACATTTTTGAAAGGAACAAAAGCCTAAAACGTTATGCTCCATTTTAAGTGCTGCTCAACTAAAATGCACTTGGCACTAAAGAGAAATCTAGGCATGGAAGAAGGCCCTAAATTACCTTCTTACTTTAATGACAAATCACGGCTTCTCTCCGTATTAGGGAACAGCGCGAAAGGAATGCAATTTAGGCAATTCGCTCAATCTGACAACACCGAGAGCTAATATCTTTGTGAACAGAGAGAGAGAGTTTGCGTCTTCAGATATATCATAAGACTAGATGTTTCTTTTCATGGACTTATGCTGCCCGGATGCAATTAGGTACAGAAAACCCGTGGTCTATCCACAGAAAAGCACCGTTGCTCTCACTGGTTTTCCACCGTAATACCCACTCCCCAAATTCACGGATGCACTCGGTTCACTTACTGAAATCAATGAGAAACCTCCCAAATCCTTGCCTTTGGTACTGGGGCATGATCATGATGCAGGAGACGTTATACTTCTGCTGGCAGAGCTTTTCCTGGGAAAAGAGGAAAGACGGGAGAAACGGCTGAAAATATCGTAACGATCAAAACTGAGATTACGCTATGCCTCAGAAAGCAGAATGGGGGCAAAAGTAGACCAAATCTGGAAAGATTACATGTTTTATGGATTAAGAACTGGACAGAATGTTCCATGGTGCTAAGACAGCACTGTCCTTACCATGTGATCGAAGCCAGGGTAAAGAAAGGTTGGTTCAAGGGAATATCTTACTACCACGTTTCTCTGAAAATAAGACCCTGTCTTATACTTTTTTTGCCACCACAAAAGGCATCAGGTCTTATTTTGGGGGGATGTCATCCACTGACTAACTTCACTTGCGTGTGTCACCTCTGGCCTCCTTTTCGCTGTCAGAGGCCTTCAGGAATTTCTTCTTCTGAGGTTGGCAAGGCTTTCCTGAAGGCCTCTGCAGCCGATAATGGAGCTCCGGATCGATCTACAGGGGCCTTCAGGAAAGCCTTGCCAGCTTTGCCAGCTGCAAAAGAAATGGGCCAGCAAGACAGGTGTCGGGGTGTGTGAGGCCTGGATACAAGGTAAATGGTAGGGCAGCTCTACCCACCCCACCCCCACCCTAGCTTAATTTTTACCCGGATACTCTGGAGTGGGAGGGATCTTAATTTGGGCTTATTTGGGGGAGAGGGTGGGGCTTATATTGGGAACAGGTGTAAAAATCAAGCTAGGATTTACTTTCAGGGTTCAATCGTAGACAGAGGCAAATATTTCTCTCTCTGGGCACACTGAGATTATATCTGCTGAACAAAACTCCGCATTGGCAACAGGAAGGGCATCTGGCCATTGAAACGCTCCGCTAGCTCCATTCAGTTGCCCAGAATCCAACCCATAAGCGATTACGAGGTTGTTAAAATTAGATGGTATTATACTTGAGTTCACTTTTAATTCCCCCACAATATCTTATCCATAAAGAGACGTTTGTTTCTTTATTGTTCATTATCTATTTAATTAGATATATCGATCTACATATAGAGAGATAGTCCTTGACCTATGACCCCAATTGAGCCCAATATTTCTGTTGCTAAGTGAAACATTTGTTAAGTGAATTTTGTCCCATTTTACAACCTTTCCTTTCACAGTTGTTACAGTAAGTGAATCATAATTATTAAATTAGTAATACAGTTGTTAAATGGATTTGGCTTCCCCAATTGAATTTGCTTGTAAGGAGGTAGCAAAAGATGATCATACGACCCCGGGATTCTTCAACCGTCATAAATATGAGTCGGTTGCCACGGCATCTGAATTTTGATCATGTGACCATGGGAAGGCTGCAATGGTTTAAGTGTGAAAAATGGTCATGAGTCACTTTTTTCAGTGCCATTGTAACTTTGAATAGTCACTAAATGAACTGTTGTACATCGAGGATTTCCTTCATATGTGGATCTATATAAAATGCAAGTACAATGCTCAGAATATCAACAAAGCAGTTAAACAAAAAAGCTATTAGAGTCTAAAATTTTAAAAGGAATGAAAATAGTAAAGAAATAAATTAATTAATGTAAGTGATGGAAGAAAATCGCCCAGAGGATCTATCTGATGTACTCCGAAGCAGATAAAATGAAAATTAGAAACCCGTTAAATAAACTGGTGGTTTGAATAGATAACAAACAAACTAAATTTCATCAAGATTTGCTCAGGATATGTTTTTTTAAATCAGATGTTAAGAATCTATTTATTCTATTGAACAGCTGGTCCTTCTGTCAGACTTCTAACAATTGGGAAAAGAAGCTGGAAGCAGCCAAGCCAAAGAAGAGGGGAGGGATTTGGAAAGCAGAACAGTTATCTAATCCAGCATTTCTCCAATATGTGGACTTCAACTCCCAGAATTCCCCAGCATGTTGGTTGAGGAATTCTGGGAATTGAAGTCCACACATCTTTAAAGTTGTTGTAGGTTGAGAAATGCAGAAAAAGCAAAGCAGACATTTAGTAACTTCTGGTTGTCTATGCCAGTGGCCCCCAACCTTTTTTGTGCCACGGCCCGGTACCGGCATCACAAAATGATCCGCGGCCCGGTACCGGCATCAGCACGCATGACAAGGCAAGGCGAGCCAAGCGACTGGCCAGCCAGCCATCCCCCGCTTCTCCCTGCCACCTTCAACTCCTCCTTTGTACCTTTGTCGATGGGCTTCACTTCGGGACGGCTTCGGGACGGTCGCTTGGCTCGCCTTGCCTTGGGTGCTGAAAGAATCCTCGCACCTTAGTTTCGTTTGAAGCCCCCCCTTCGATGAAACTAAGGTGCAAGGATTCCTTCAGGACCCAAACGCCGCTTTCCAACCGGAAAAGCTCATCCGGAATCACTTTCTCGTCAAACAAGATGGCAGCACCCAGCAAACCGGTGGCCTGGTAGGAAATGTTCCACGGACCGGTACCGGTCCTCAGCCCAGTGGTTGGCGACCCCTGGTCTATGCCTTCTTTTGCTTCATGCTGTTTCATTCAGGCGCGAGGAATAATGCAGGGCCGCAGAACTCAGTTTCCCAAAGCAACGGAGGGAACTCTAGGTAACCCCAAAGAGATTCTAATGCTTTTGGGAGATCCTGCTCAGGGCTCGAGAATTTGTGCAAAATTGGGCGGGTGATGGGTTTTGCAAGAAAGAGAAGTCGCCCACACACCATTTTTGTCTCTGAGTGGTAAATCGCTCAGTAGAAGATAGGAAAAAAGCACCTTACTCCTAAATATAGCCTCCTGCATTGAAAAGAAATGCATGTTTTGGAATTGCAGCTGCTTGTCACCTCATGTAGGTCAGCCTGGAGGACATTATAGCAGAGGTGAGCTGCTGCCGGTTCACACCGGTTCAGCCAAACCGGTAGTTAAGATTCTGCCAGCCAATGGTAGGATTAGCCCCAACCGGCCAAATCCTACCTCTACCTTTAAGGCGAGTGGCCAGGAGGCGGGGCTGGGCATGATGAGTGATGTCACCCATCCAGTCATATGACCAATTGGCCATGCCTACCCAGCCAGAGGACCGGTTGTTAAGTGATTCAAATCTCACCACTGCATTATAGCAATGGGTAGCTAAATTCCCAATCCCATATTTTGGGGCAGGAGTTCACTTTTGGCTAGTGCAAGGCCCTCTAAATGTGGCAACTTCAAGACTTCAACACCCGGCATGTCTGGCTGAGGAATTCTGGGAGTTGAAATCCACAAGTCTTGAACTTGCCAAGGTTGGAGCTTCTTGGCCCCAGCTCTTCCACTATCTTGCTTAGCGGTATTCTTCCCCACAATTCTGGATAGCAATAGCAACAGCACTTAAGACTTATATACTGCTTCACGGTGCTTTTTACAGCCCTCTCTAAGCGGTTTACAGAGCCAGCCTATTGCCCCCAACGATTTTGGGTCCTCATTTTACCCACCTCGGAAGGAGGTAAGGCTGAGTCAACCTTGAGCCTGTCGAGATTCGAACTGTCAAACTGCAGGCCGCCGGCAGTCAGCAGAAGTAGCCTGCAGTACTGCATTCTCACCACTGTGCCACCACGGCTCTGAATCTTAGTGGATCAAATGGATACAGTCCTAAACCAAGCACTGACCTGTAGTTTTCTAATACTTCTTTTTCAATCTTGAGTGTCTTATCTGGAGGCCCAGGGGCATTTATGTAAATAAAAATGGTTAGAAAAGTATGCCAGCTTGCAGTTTTCAATTGAAATACTATTTAAAAAAAAGAAAAGAATGCCAGGCAATGCTTTGAATACCAAGAGCAACATCTGAAGGCACACTGGCGCTACACAGGTCCCTTTTACCTACCCTATAGTGCTAATTTTTTTCCATTCCAGTGCAATTTCTTTCAGTGCATATTGGAACACTTCCTCCTGTAATGGACATTTTTCATGAGAAATTATAGCAGGGGGTTTTCACCCATAACTCAGGAAAAAGGAGCTTTCTGCATAAGTTAAAATCCCAATCTTTCAATTTACACCCTTATCATTTCTGATCAATTAAATATTAATTTGCACCACTATTATTGTTGTTGTTGTTATTATTATTTCTGTTCGTCTTTATTAGCAAAATACAGTATGACGATACTCGAGTATTTTCACTGGAAGAGGAAAAAGCGATGGTGCACATATTGAAACGCAATCCAAGTGATGGTGTGGCTTCAGCTATCCCATGCCCCATATGGAAAGCAAGTACGCAAACATTGGGAGAGAATGCCATCGCGGCCTGGCTCCATTTCCATTTCAAAGTGAAGCGTTTTAAGAAACGGACCCAGTTAAGACCAGGTACAAAGCTAAATTGATCCAAGTCCCACCAAGCCAGAAAAAAAGAGCGCCTGCAGATGCGTCCCGCAACGAGGGACAATTACGTACAGTGTCATCATCTGTGCTTACTTACAACTTACCCTTCATATAAGCCACATTTTTCCCTCTCCTTTTAGGGGCAAATCCAGATGTAAGGTTGGAGTGCCTGGGACGAGCAGAGAAGCCAAGTATATACCCTGAATCCTATTGAGCTGTTGCTTAAATCAGTAGCCAGCAAGATGGGTTAAAAACTGTAGAGACTCATCCAGTGCAGCAGAGCTGAGTCTCATACTGCAGGTTTTGATGGGCTACAACCTGTAGCCTGACCTCTTAGCACCACCATGAAGGTGTCCGCAATGAATTGGAATCGAGCTGGAAGGGACCTTGGAGGTCTTCTAGTCCAGCTCCCTGCTCCAAGCAGGAGATCCTATACCATTTCAGACAGGTGACTGTCCAGTCTTCAAAAAAAAGAAAAAAGAAAAAAAAAGTCCAAGCAAGGTTTGAAATCAATCCGTTTCTTTGGAATATTTTAGTCTTTTCTTTGGAAAAATATTAAGAGGCACCAAGCTATAGTGCCTTTTAATTTGTGGGGATCACACTGGTTTTCAGCAAGAGTGGCTGGTTTTTATTACAGGTAGTCCTGGACTTAGGAGCAAAACTGAGACCATTGAGCAAGGCAGTTGTGTGTTAAGTGAGTTGCACCCCCATTGTACGATCTGTTTTGCTAAGGGAATCATAGCTATTGTGAAATGAACGGGAGGGGTGGTTAGATAAATTCTGCTTCCCCCATTGGCTTTGCTTGCCAGAAGACAATTGGGAAGGTCTCAATTGTGCTGTCATGCCCTTGTTTTGGAGTCTGATTCTGAGGGGGAAATTGAGCAGCTGACAGGGGGTGGGAGTGTGGCTCTGGTGGCTGTGGAAGACATGGGGGAAGGTCACAGTCTGGCTGGGCATTCAGAGGAAGACCCAGGGCCATCCCCTCTTCATCCTAGGGCACGCAGGGAGGAACGGAGAAGGGAACAACATGGCTTGCGAGAGAGAAGAAGGCCCTGATCCCTTTCATTGGTTGCAGCTGAGAGAACAGGATATAAGTGGGGCGTTTGCACACAGCTCCTTGCTGGAAGCAAAGCGTGTATTATCTTGGTCGAGACTTATCTGGAGTTTGGTGTCCTCCCAACTGTGGGTGCTGTGTTATCCTTTGAAAGTCTGCAATTTATCATCCTGGCCTGCCGTGTTAATTACTTCAGTGTGGTTTGTGTTGGGTTTTTTAAATTTCAAATTATCTTTACTTTGGGTTCAGACTGCATTTCTGCCCTTCATAGTCTGTTTTTTAAAGAGTTTGTTATCCAGCCGAGGATAATTGGACATTGGGGCCAAATTGGAGGCATTAAAGAGAATTTATTGTACTTTTGTGACTTTGTTATTGTTGTGTCACACCCTGGGTCATCACATGTGCAGTCATATGACCCTGGGACACTGCAACCTTTATAAATATATAAAATTTATACATGCTAGATACCAGGTGCCCAATGTTGGACCGTGTGATTGCAAGTCACTTTTTTCAGTGCTGCTGTAACTTTGAGCAGTCACTCAGTGAGTCAAGGACTACCTGTATTTATGTTTCTGTACCGTTGTACGCCAACAGCTTGTCTTCTCTTGAAGTCCCCTCTTTATATCAGGGACTTGATAGAAAATACCACATCAAAAAAAATTTATGTTCAACCACCTTGATCCACGTGTCTTTTCTGCTATTGAGAAGACACCATTTTGGGCAAAGTCTTATTCCCCTCATTGTTTTTTTGTAACATCCAGTCTGCTTAATTCTCACCGAGCATCTCCTGCTAAGCCAACCGCTGATATCTTTCAGCCTAAACTGCTGGCAGGAATCTCATATTAGGGCGACTTATTCCTTATTTTTTTTGCACTTCTCGCTTCAGATTTCCTGGAAACTCAAATAAAATCCAGCCTTGCTATTCTGCCACGCAAAACAGGTACATCTTTGTACTGTACTCTATAAAACACCCTGGAATGTTTTCAGGTAGAGCAAGGGAGGGCAAACACTTTATGAAGTTTTTTTTTTAAAAAAAAGAAGAAAAGAAATCATCTCTGCCAGGGGCGTCCGGACGGGAAGGGAGCGAGGAAATCAAGAAGCAGCAGCGCTTGTGCGATCAAAGTTTCCAACCTGTTGTACGTACTTCAATCACACCGTCGGGCTGAAATCTTGACTTTTGGAGTGCTCCCCCTGCGGTCACTCCTGGCCAATCAGCAAACAGGTGAAGAAGAGTGCTAGAAGAGAATGCCCTCCCTCTCGTTGAACCCATCCTGCTAACTACAAATCTAAGCAACAAACAGCTATGGGTCAACTCACAGCACGACTCCTTTAGCAATAGAGTAAGGCTCAGACACTTCGTAAGGCAATGCCGGACCAGGGATAATCTGGGGCAACTTTGCTGGTCCCACACACTGCATCCACTTCATCTGAGCCTGAAAGAAAGAAGAACATGAGTGGGAGGCTGGAAAAGGAGGTGTAAATAGGCAGGCGGCGGCAAAATATATATATATATATCATTTCTGGATCCATAGCAATTCTTGGGTTTTGAAAGAGCTACATTTCACAAAACGTAGCCCTTAAATCTGGTCTTAGATTGTAGGATTACAAAACCCAGTTACTTTATTTATTTATTTTGAATAATTTTATCCCCTTTCTGATTGAACATACTATGTGAGTGTGACAAATTATATGTCATGTGCAACTCAGTAAAGTAAGGAAGAATTAAATGGCCGAAGGCAGCACCTCTGTTGAGATATTAAGATTTAAGAGCTGAGCAGCAGCAGTAATAGCTGCCAGATGCTGTAAGTCTGATGCAAGGTTAAGCTGATGAAATGGTGATTTAGCATAACAGGGCTATTTCCCTTTAAGAGTGGGGATGGGTTCTACCCCTTTAAGAGGTGTTTTAAAAAGGCAGCCATTAGAAGGCGTGGTTCTCTCTCCTTGTATCCAGTATTCATTGCAGAGTTCTCCATGTGTAAAAATTAAGAAGTTTGCTTACTTATAAGGTATTTGCCTACCACGTATAGGTCTATATATAACTGCTGTATATAAACCACTGTTAAATGTCTAAGTCTCTGTGTGCTGTGTTTTGCTCCTGGCTTGTCTCACAATAGCAGTCAAGCTGCGAACACTCTGACACAACTATTATTGCACTGTCAGGTTCTGCTGCAAACATGGGTGATTTGAAAGGATCTGTGCATCATATGTTTGACCTAAATCCAATGTCTTCAGAACACTTTTGTAAAAGGATAATGGCATCATTATTTTCAAACAGAAAAAAAAATGTGTTCCTTCCCATTTGAAATGTGGTTTCCCAACAAAACATTCTGCCTAAAAAGCAAGACACTCTGATAACAGTAAGATCAAACTTTTACCTTAGAGAAGTATCCAACTAAGTGGCACCCTTTCTCATCATTCTTGGTAAGAACATAGAAAAGGAATGGCTCAACATCATAGTATAAGGTTTTGTGGTCAAGAAAGAGCTTTGCTAACAAGCAAAGGTTTTGGCAATAAATCTTGCTGATATTCCCATCAACCTAGGGGAGGAGAGAATTTTCACATCAGTATCTTAGCATAGCAGCAGCTCAATGCACAACAAGGAACTATCTTTGCCATTCTTCCAATGAAATGTACACAAGATAATCCAAATTTTGCTCTCTTTTTTATTTTTTATTTTCCCTAATTAGACATCAACCCTGAGGGCACATTATTTAAGCTATGTTAAGCTTTGATAAGCTTAACAGCCTTGAGGGGGTTATGTGAAAAAGTAGGATGTAACGTTACTCTCACCTTCCGTACTGTCACATCTGCAAATAAGAATCTATCTTGGCATGTTTCAGATAGAATTCAAGATGCTCAGATTACACCAAGAAAGGTTTCCACGTTCAGTACAATGACAGTTCCATACTCATTCAGCGCAGGTCGAATTTGTTTTAGGGTTTTTTTTTCTTTGTATGTGGGGGTGGGGGCTTCAAATAGGTTTTGATTCTTAGAGATTGTCTGGATATGTCCCTGCAGTTTCCTTGGCAAGATTTTGGAAGTGATTTGTCATTGTCTGATTCTATATTCTATATTTTATTCTATTCCATTCCATTCCATTCCATGTTTGTTTCTATTCTATTCTATTCTATTCTATTCTATTCTATTCTATTCTATTCCAT
>NW_020769358.1:5273970-5301198 GCF_900518735.1 Pseudonaja textilis | reverse complement strand
TCTATTCTATTCTATTCTATTCCATTCCATTCCATTCCATTCCATTCCATTCCATTCTACTGTATTTCTCACTCCACAACGTAAGTTAAGTTACAATAATTCACAGAACAGCAATATTTTTTTCTAATGCAGAGACTTAGGATAAACTTGCTATTATAAAACACAAGTGCTTTTGTGGAGGTCTATATGCATATTAATTATACTTTTCAAATGTCAGGTTTCTAGCTTAATTACCTCAGGAAAGAAGAAGATAAGATAAAGCTTTATCTTCACCTTTTTGAGATTTAATTTTCCATTTTCCGTTAGTTAAACTGTCAAAGCAACATACATGACTTTCAGATCTGAGTAACTGTCTAAGAAATTATAGAAAATACTTATGCTTTGAATACTGTTTAGCAAACACATTAGGATATAGACAAGCTGAATTTGTGTTTAAATTTATTAAGATAAATGTTATATGAACCTTCTCCTTCAGGATTGAAAACCATTCATTAAATGTGAAGCAGATATATTTTGTTGCAATAAAATCAAGATATAATTCATAAACAACATATCTATTGCTGTTTTAAATATTACTTTTGATCTGATACGTCTTAACTAATAAATTCTAGGGGACGTAACATTTTTGTTTTTATTTTATACATACTGTTTTTAGATTTTTTTTCACCCAGGTAACAATTCTATTAACACAGTCATAGAGAAGTTAATTTTATCTGTTGTGGTTTATTCTCCATTGTTAGTACATTATTGAATTTATTTGCTTCACTTTGTTTTTGTCCTTTTCCTTTTTTGCTGTTCACTGATTAAAGAAGGATTATAGATTGATTGCATAAGGGCTTTAAAATCTACTTCAAATAAATCAAGGTTGGCCATTCTACCGGGAGCTACTATATAGGAGGCCAGTCACCAGCTCACTTTTTCTCCCCATTGATTTATTTCATTGAAAAATGACCCCATCAATTGTACAAAGGCTGCCAATGAATGTGTAGGCTGATCCCAGTCTAAACAATGACCTTTACATTCATTATCAATCCACTTCTCAGGAGAGGGTAGGTTATTTATAAATGAACAATTAACTCTTCACCATTCATATTAATGAACCGATCTGGAAGCCAAGAAAGGAACTAGGAAACCATAGCAGCAGCAAATGTCTTTTTGCTGGAAACAGTGAATGTGAGGTATCAGAAGACTTGGAAAGGTTAAGAATTATATGTTGCTGTACAATAAATCTATTACCAGTAGGAGAAATCATTAGACTCTAATAATCAGAGGAAAACACAGCTCAAAAATACTGCATTGTTATCTATAATTTTCAGCCACACACAGTACTTACTGAGGACAATGGAATATCACCTACCTCAAACACGGAGAGATCCTTCCTCCTGTAGATCTCATTGGCTGGAGGATGAAACCAGCCACACTTCTTTCCATGCCTCAGTAAGATATTTTTACTTTTCATGTATTTAAGACAGAATTCACACAAGAAAAGCTTTGATAGTCTGTTGAGGTTTAAAATCAGAGTATCAGTATGAAATGCTTTGAACAAATTATATTCACCTGTTTCTTCCAGAGACAGAAAAGTAAAGATTAAAACAGATATTCTGCCATGTCTGGAATAAAACGAGCTGCTTACCCTGATAATAATCAAATACCCATTTAATCATATACAGCACAAAGGAATGCTACAACTGCACAACTCCCGAATAAATATTCCATTAGTGCGGTCCCTGCTGAACAAATATCGGTGTATACATTGTCAACCTGTGACTATCACTAAGTGTTGTATCTTATGATTCTTGATGAATGCATTTTATTTTTTCTTTATGTACACTGAGAGCACATGCACCAAAGACAAATTCCTTGTGACTCCAATCACACTTGGCCAATGAAGAATTCTATTCTATTCTAACGGATAGTAACAGAATTCATAATTTGATACCTATTGTTTTAGGAAGGCAGAATCAAGCTCATGTTTATTAAATTTTTTCAATGACATTAAATGAGCTAGAAATGAATGTTGTACATGGTTTTAGGAGCATAGTTTTACAGTACAGAATCCAACTTTCGCTTAGCCTTTGAATCTGAGATGTCTTGTAAATGGTAGCAGCTATATTCGAGATGGTACTGAATACGGCACTGTATGGATTACATTTCCTTTCCATTCTCTGAAAATGCATATATGGCACACCAATGTACAGGGATGGCTCTCTTACCTTGCGTATTCATGTGGATAAGGTGAGGAGTACCAAGTCTGGATCTCATATTTTCCAAATTCTATCACAGAAGGGTAACGTCCATTTACTTCTCCATCGTTTTTACAACCTATCTTCTATTAATGACAAAAAAATATGTACCAGTGTACAATGGCTATTCCTTTTCTCCTACTATATTTCACTCCCCCCCCCCCATGATTGTTTGCTACTAGAGATTAGGAGATACCTGGCTGCAGGTAGTGAGCTCAAAAATGGCAGTGGTCTCTCCAACAGAAACATGCAATCTCCTTGGATTGAGAGCAAATGTTTAGTCCAGCCAAATAGCTTAAGTACAGCTATGTAGCATGGCTACTTATACAGGTGGTCCTCTTCCTACGACCACAACGGAGAGTCCCAAATTTATGTGGCTAAGCAAGACAGTTGTTAAGTGAGCTGGGTCCCATTTATGACCTTTCTCGTCACAATTGCTAAAAACAGGTTACCCCCAGTTGTGTGCGGTGAAATCATGAGGGTGTGAAGAGAATTTGGCTTTCCCCGTTGACTTTCCCTGTTGGAAGCCAGCTGGGGGTATCATAAAGGGCAATGATGACATGACCCTGGAACAGCCATGAGTTATGACGCTCGTCATAAATACGAGCCGGTTGCCGAATGCCTGAATTTTAATCATGTGGCCATGAGGGAAGCTACAATGGTCATAAGTGAGAGAAACACTTTTTTCAGAGCCATTGTAACTTTGAACGGTCACTGAATTAGTGGTTATAAGTCGAGGATCACCTGCAAATAATGTTATCCCTTTTAAAAGTATCTAAGCTTCTTCTAATTTTCTTACTCAAGCTCAGGTCTGGAAAAAGGAAACTGAACTGAAAAATTAAGAAAATGAGTAGGATAGGAGTTCGTGGTTAGAAACAGTCAGGCTAATTTTAAGATGTGTGAACAAAAGTTGTTCTGGAGAAAGCAACTGCTGGAAAAGAAAAGGAAAAAAAAAAAAAAACCACTTAAAAATTGGGCATCGAGCATATCACCCCAAACTCATCGTCAACAAAATTCCCGTCAATGTTATATTACATAATTATATATCTTTCAACTTTACATTTCTAAAATCAGAATGCTGAAGGCCAACATTACCCTCTTCTAAGACATTTGAAAAATTATGTAGAATTACCTGGTTGTTTTAACAGATGAAATACACACCCAATGTTAAATTTCAAGGAGAGTCAAACAATTAAATTAAATTAAATACAATTACTACTCTGTTTACTAGAAGGTCATGCCCTCCGGCTTACCTCCATTGCTAGCTCCCGGGCCTGCTTAAACATGTTCAGATCTTCTTCTGTAACAAAGTTCTTGCTTCCCACCACAAACAGATCTGAATTTTCTTGTTTGATGCTTATTTTGATTTCTGTACCTGTTGTTTAAAATCAGCAGAGAATTTCTTCACCAACACGAGGGCAAAAAATTTGCCTTAAACTAACAAAACAGAACTCCTTTATCTCTTCCTAGACAGTTACTGCTTTCAAACCCTTGAATTTTCCACCGAGATAATACATCTTGTCAATTTTGAGTACCTTGACAATTTGAATAATCTGGGCAAATATTTTAAAGATGCTGCCAAGGTCTTTTTCAACGTCTGTTAAAATGCTTCTCGTTACACTTTTCACACTTCTACTCTAATTCTATATAATAAAAAATATGCATCACATTGTTGCATTAACCTAATCTTAAAAGAACATCAAAAGTAGATTAGAAATAGAGGAATAGATGGGGGTTCCCCCCCCCCATAAAGATATGTTTATAAATAAAAAAACCAGAAGGAATAAATTTCACAATCGTACAGATTCAGCGTTGTATAGCAGGGTAGCATTTTTCATGGGGGAAAAAAAAAAACACAATGGAGGAGAAGGAAGATGAAATGCCGAAAAGGAGGGCGGGAATCCTAACGATTATTGCCAAGGCAGGACCGTAAGCACAGAAAGGGCATCGAACGCAATGAAGCGGCTATACCGCTACGCAACCAGAAAAAGCGGCAGCCAGAGCAGGAAGCAATGCGAATGGGAAAGCCACAGCAGACACAGGACTGACAAAACGAGATGAGGTAACGTTAGTTGGGAAAGCGCTATTGGCAAGGTTAGTCGGCGTTAGTGACAAGATCGATGCTCGCTGCTTCGATGTCAGAGTGAAGTAAGAACAACCTTGGTGACAAAATAAGAACTTGGATCTGGAAGGGATGCAGGTTTTAATTGGGCACTTGGACCTGTTGCTTACCATCGTCCTGATCAGGCTTAATTCTTCCGTCTGCCAAGCTCCCCTTCCCTGGTGAGGGGATCCCCATCTGAGGGCTCACTTTATACTTTAATCTGCCTAGAACCACGGGCTTTTTAAGGACAGTTGTCCGCTCCAAGCCAGCAACTGCTTTGAAAGCATGTCCTCCAGACACAGCCCAACCAGTGGCGGTGGGAGGAGAAACCGGCCCACCGCTAATCTCTTCCTTTCCGCAGAAAGCAGGATTAGGCGCGGGCGCGGGAGAGCGCACTGCTTTGCGATGCCAACGCTTGGGAGGGGCATAACAGGGCTGCCCCTTTGGGCGCGACTGTCCCTGAGCAGCGTAAATGTGAGAAAGTCCATCGAAAAGCTGGCTGTGATTAGGTAGGCCGCTAAAGGAGAGCACGCTTGGCCGACCGGAGGAACTCTGGGGAGAACCAGAAGAGATGGAAGTGCCGGGCTTTTGTGACCTGGGGCTCTGACCAGAGGCGGGGGCCGGGGGCGGAAGTGAAGAAGGTTTTAGCTTTTGTGTGGTACCTGTAGCCAATACATGAGAAGTACAGGAGGGTTTCTGAGAGGCCATTTTCCTTGGACGATAATGCTTTGAAAAGT
Source organism: Pseudonaja textilis (assembly GCF_900518735.1). The sequence goes on along the minus strand of NW_020769358.1, from coordinate 5,296,114 downwards.
CAATTATTTCACCTCGTGATCTGCGACCATCGGGTGACGGTGTGAAAAACTTAGTGAGGCCATCAATGAGCCCCTGGGTTTTCTTGTTAACGTTAAGTGTAGCGGCAGGTATGTAGGTGGAGGTGATGGTGGTGATTTTGGTGGCGGTGGCACCAGGCCAGGTGAGGTCTGTAACAGCCAATCTGCTGCTTGAATCCTTCACAGATGCAGCATGACCAGATGAAGGTGTGGTACAGACTTTAGTCTTTTGACCCCTACCAGGTGACCCCCTTCCTGGGAATGCATTCTTGGATCCTTCTGCACTGGGAACAGACCTAGCAAAGAAAAATGAAGGAAAAGGAGAACGGTCAGAGCAGAGAAGCAACAGGCCATACCTGGGTATCCAGAGAATCAACTGTTCTGAGCCAGCCTTCACGGCAGTGAGAAACCGCTGACTCACAAGTAAAACAAAACCCATTTTTCTTAATAAAGACAAATAGTCTTTTTTCACGTTGGATAGACAAAACCAAAAATAATTAATAAGAGCCTTCTCCCCTGCTAAAACAGGGCTCTGTTCACATGAGAACTCAAGAAAAAAAGTCCTTGTCAACTCGTAAAACATTTCTATGTTGTTTTAGTAGTTGCCATTAAAAAGGGGGGGAGGGGTGTGAAAGGAAATCTGGAAGGGCAGCGCAGCAGTTTGAAATCGAAAGTACATTCCAACTCTTATCTTTAAAAGATTGTAACTAAAATACCAGAGCTTTTGCCGGCAAATATATTTAATTGGAGAACATAAATGATGACACCCAGCTTGTGAACGTGCTCAATTGGAGAATCTCATTTATGACACATCAAGGGAGGAGGGGGGAAACAGGGTCACAGGTGACTGTAAATTATGTATGCCGGAGTTGGCTTCATACAGGGCAGTGCCAGTATGTTGCCTCTAATAAATCCTTTGAAGTTTTTTGAAGTTTGGCTGAAGAATCATAATTTAATTAGGGCAATTTCTGGAATCTTGATACCTTCATTGAGTAAGCCATGCAGAAACTATTCCTGTTCACATCAGCTGAGGCAAATCCACTCCCTGTTATTTCCTAGCAGGGAGACTCGGTTGGCACCTCAAATATAGAGCAATTAGTCCCGATAAAACCTGGTTCTGGCAAAGGAATCCGACTTGACTGATGTACACTGGAAAACGAATGGTTGTCTGCGACAACAAGCCACTCTCAAAACCTTACTATTTATTTCCCAGCCAGGAAGAGGCTGGCTAGTGTCTACAACTTCTTTTTCCTGAGAGCTGGCTTATTGTTTTCCTTTGCTCTCCTCTCCTCTCTATCCATGTGCACATCTTGGATGGGCCCCATCTGTTCCTCCCCCTTCAGGTCCTGAAGACAGCTCTCTGAGGGTGGACAGAAGGCCCCGGCTCTACCTCTGCTTCCTCATCAGAGCCTTCCAAAGGCTCCAAAGCTGGTCCAGGATCCCCCTTCTCCTCCTCATCTGGCTCTGCTGCTAGCTCTGCCGGTCAGACGACAGGCTACAACATCAACCTGCTTTTCTCACAACAACAAAAAACAGGCCTAGGCTATAAGCTCACTCCTTTTGGGTGTTCAAAGCAGACCCACTTAAGGGGACCAGCTTCCACTGCCAGAGCACAGGTAGTCTTCAACCTGTGACCATTCAAGGTTACAACAGCACTGTCAAAAGCGGCACATGTGACTGTTTCTCATACTTAATGACCGTTGCAGCCTCTTCATGGTCACATGATCAAAATTTGGATGCTTGGCAGTTGGTGTGTGTTTATGACGGTTGCCGTCTCCCGGGGTCATGCGACTCCCCTTTTGCGATCTTCTGACAAGAAAAGTCAACAAGGAAAGCAGTGATGGGAGGTGCTGCCAGTTCGTGCTGGTTCTAGAAAACTGGTAGCTCCAGTGAGGAGTTGGCCCCACCCACCCGCCCCTGCTCTTTCCTGTTCCATCACCTTGTTTTTTTAGCTCAGCTGATTTGCACGGCATAGCGGATTGCCACACCTCAGCTGTTTTACTCACCAGCGATGACATGGAAGGTAAGTTTTTAAGCTTAAAATGGCTGGTTATTGAATGCTGCACCCGCACATAAACCGTGCATACGTGCGCGAACCACACACTCATAGAATTGGTTGTTAAACTGACTGCAATCCTCCACTGGAGGAAAGCTGGATTCCCTTAGGATGGTGTTACTAACTTAACAACTGCAGTGATTCGCTTACAAACTGTAGAAGAAAGGTGATAAAATGGGTCAAAACTCACTTAAGAACTGCCTTGCTTAACAACAGAAAGTTTGGGCTCAATTGTTGTTGTAAGGCAAGGACTACTGGTTCAATAATGTTTTTATCGTTCTACAGGTGCCACCTGCATGTAGACTTAAATCATGCACTTCAGTGTTTCTTAACCTTGGCAACTTTGAGATGGGTGGACTTCAACTCCCAGAATTCCCCAGCCAGTTTTGCTTCATTTATATACTCTGTTTCAATAAATGTCCTGGTAAAACCTTATTTTAAGATAGTCCCTGTTCTATTTCAGTACCAGAACCTGCCTAGTATTGTAGATAAAGCCCAATTTTATTTTTAAAACTGCTTGATTTTTATTTATTCTGATGATGATAATATTATGCAATAAACCTCAGTGTTGGAAGGAAATATTGTGAGACACCTCAGAGCTTTTGCATGAAATAGAAAATGCAAAGATTGTGAAGCTTTCTGTATGTTAAGGGTGTTACAGATCCACAAAGAGGTATAATGCACTTTTACCAAGTGTAAATGGAGAGTCACTTGCAAAAACACAAGATCCATTCCTTTCCTATATTTTCTACTGTTTCTTAAAATCAGGTAAGTGCTTTCCCAGAATTGCCATTAATCGTAATTAGGTAACGGTAAAGGTTCCCCTCGCACATACGTGCTAGACGTTTCCGGCTCTAGGGGGCGGTGCTCATCTCTATTAAAATGCCAAAGAACCAGCGCTGTCCAAAGACGTCTCCATGGTCATGTGGCCGGCATGACTAAACGCCGAAGGCGCATGGAACGCTGTTACCTTCTCACCAAAGGTGGTCCCTATTTTTCTACTTGCATTTTTATGTGCTTTTGAACTGCTGGGTTGGCAGAAGCTGGGACAAGTAACAGGAGCTCACTCCATTACACGGCGCTAGGGATTCGAACCACCAACCTTTCTGATCGACAAGCTCAGCGTCTTTAGCCACTGAGCCACTGCATCCCATATTATTAACATTAATCATATCAATATGAATTGTATTAATATTAATCATAGCTAAATGATATTAAATTCAGACTACATTTTAACACCAACTAAACCCCACGGCCGCCACCCCCAAATGTTTTAGAAACAGTCCCAGAGTTGCACTCGAGCCATTTCATAGCAAGGAAACAAATAAGAAACAATTTTAAAAATTGTTTAAAAGGTCCAAACACTTAACGTTTTGTAGAGTTTTATTTTCCCTGGGGGAAAAAAAACCTGCCTTGTCTACTATAGCCGTTTAAGAAAAAAGCTGAGCCCATTGATTTTCAACCAGTCCCATGACACCTTAGATAGCCAGAAGTCAGTTCTTCTTAACGGAGTGACAGTATGTTCTCTAACAAATTCCGCACAGGTGTCGAACCTACGTGACAAGAAGTCAATGAGCAGTTCCAGTAAACCATATTGTTCCTTGAAGAAGGTCACCGTGTCTATTGCCAGATTCTGAATTAAAAGAACTTTGCCGGAATGGAACAGCATCCCTGAGGCTACCAGGCTGATTTGATAACCATGGTAGCAATTTACGGACCTCATACAATATAAAGTTAATACACTTTACCCAGCATAATATACAATTAGGACAGTTTAACCCTACTAATAACATACACTGACTGTATGTGAGGCTGCATCTGGCAAATTAAAATGCCTGCCTCGGGAGCATAGTTACAATTGCAATACACATCCAGAGGGTCACAACAGATAAGCTTCAAGCTGATTTATTCTAAGGCAACAACTATAAAAACAAAATTCAGACAATGCAGAGGAAGGCAATATCACAAATGTAGGATGCTCTTGTATAATACATATATAGATGATTACTTACAAAAATACCACTTTTATATCAGCCATAAAATGCCACTTAAAGTAAATTAGTTTCTAAAGAAGAATGTTGTTCTACATACCATTAAGACCAAAATGCAAACACAGTAATTTATTTTTCTTTAACAGCAAAAAAAAAAAAAAAGTGCGCAAGCATAGGAAAAAGTTACAGAGGCGTAAATAAAATTAACAACAAAGGAAAACAGACACTGGGGAAGGAAGGAGTGAGAAGTACTGAAATTGTAGTGAGGAAGTTTGCTTAAGGAAGCACTAAAAGGTTAAAGAAACCACTTTTTAAAAGTAAATGTCAAACCCATCTCAGTGGTAGTGTTAGTGATTAAAAGGAGGATATTTCACGTTCTTGTTCATTTTACGAGAATGAACGAGAAAGCGAATATCCACAGACAGGAAGAATTACCCAAGTGAAAATCAACAGAAATATAGTGTAATTACCTCAAATCAATTTAATCCCTTCATACATCTCACTGAATATTAAATATTCTATTGTGTTTCCCTGAAAATAAGATCCTCTCTTATATTTTTTTTGCCACCAAAAAAGGCACCAGGTCTTATTTTCGAGGGATGCCCTCAACTGACTAACCTCACTTGTGTGCGTTGCCCCTAGCCTCCTTTTTGCTATCAGAGGCCTTCGGGAACTTCTTGTTCTGAGACTGGCAAGGCTTTCCCGAAGGCCTCTGCAGCCAATAGGATCGATCCAGAGCTTTATTATCAGCTATAGAGGCCTTCAGGAAAGCCTTACCAGTCTTGCTGGCTGCAGAATGGGCCAGCAAGGCAGTGATGGGATGTGCGAGGCCTGGCTACACCTGTCCAAAGGTAAGTAGTAGGACAGCTCCACCCTCTCATCTCCAACCTAGCTTAATTTTTACCCATGCACTCTGGAGTGGGTTAATTAGGGCTTATTTTGGGCACAGGTGTAAAAATCAAGCTAGGACTTACTTTCAGGGTAGTTCGCATTTTCAGGGAAACAGCGTATAGGAGGCATCTCCCCCCCCCCACACACACACTTAATAGAAGAACTATAGGTAACGTTAACAGTTTTAACATGAATGGAAAGGTCAATCTAAGGTACCCATTTGGTTTAAGGAAGGTGGCATCGTCTCATTAGGTCCATCATTGAGTGTTCGTTCTCATGTACTGCTAAGTTTATTAGCTACTGGCAATCGGCAATGTGATTGCTCTTCTAATCTTTCCACATAGCTGTTTGAACATTTCAAATCCTGGTATTAGCTATGAAGCTACAGCTGAGATAGCGACAGAGATTTATCTCTTTTTTAGATTTTTTTTAAAATTCTGGCTTTATTATTTTTCTAAATAACTCAAGGGGGTGAACATACCTAATACTCCTCACTCTTCTTTTCCCAACAACAATATCAACTCTGTTAGGTTGGTTGGGCGAGAGAGAGGGACTGGCCCAAAGTCACTCCAGGCTTTCATGTTTAAGGTGGAGCTAATGCTCACCACCTCCTGGTGATTGGCCCAAAGTCACCCAGCCAGCTTTCATACCCAAGGCAAGACTAGAACTTACCATCTCCTGGTTTCTAGTCTGGTGCCTTCACTACTACACAAACTCACTAATAACTAGTAGATGCTAAGCCATGTATTTTCACATTATTGTTCAAGCCACAAAGGTAAATTAAGCAGTAGCGTTTCTGTATTATTCCCTCAATAATGTGGGTCAATTTAATTTATCTACATATTTTATACATCATAGTTTTTTATGATTTGTTTTCTTATTAATAAAAAAGAGAAAGAAAAGCAAATCACAAAAATAATGGTGGAGGCTGATATATTATCACAAAAAAGGGGAGAAAATCACATGAAGAATGTTTTAAAGAACGAAGTACAAAAAAATACGACAAAGATAAAACATAGCATGACATGTCATTGTCACAATAAATAGCTACAGTTCAAAAATAGCATTTTGTGGGAGATATAATAAGGATTGTACTTCTATAAAACGTATGTTTCTACAATGTCCTATACCAGCGTTGGTGAACCTTTTTGGCACCAAATGCTGAAATGGGAGCATGCGTGTGTGTGCTGTAAACCAGAAGAGCAGCTACCCGGTATACATGCATGCGCCGGGTGGCTGCTCTTCCGGTTTCTGGTGCGCGCATTCCCATCAGCCACCTGCTCCTCGCACACGCATGCGTGCCAGAAACCAGAAGACCAGGTGGCCAGCGCACATGCATATGCCAGAAATCAGAAGGTCATCCTCCCGGTGCACGCATGCACACTGGGTGGCAGATCTTCTGGTTTCTGGCGATCCCAAAGGGCGATGGCTCACAGGCCTGGAGAGATGGCTCTGTGTGCCACTTCTGGCATGCGTGGCATAGGGTTTGCCATCACAGTCCTATACCTACTGAGGCTAAATGTTAGGGGAAAACAGTACATGGATTTTGACAACCGGACAACATGAATGGATTCTCCATGTCTATGCCCTTTCTATGGCTGAAAAATAGAGGCTGAAGCAGAGAGCAGTTAAATACACTGACAATCAGACTGGGCTTGTCATTTACAAGCAAATTGTCTACAGACATAAACTTTGCATAGGGAAGTGTATTGAAACCTGGAACACTTAAACAGGATGACAGTAGGTTTTTTTTTTAAAGATGAGAAAAATGTACTGTACATACAGTATTTGAATAAAATTTGCATTATAGCTCTTTTTTTTTTTTTAAACATAGAGAAGGCTTACATTCTCAAGGTATTTCTGCCTGATCTGCTAAATCTTGTCTCTTTTAACACTATAATGAGAACTAATTTGCTGGTGACTGACGCTATTGAAAATCGTTGAGCGTTCATAAGATGCGTTGGCTAAACAATCTCTATTTTAAAAACATATATATATTTAATCCAGAAGTGGGATGTTACCGGTTCGGCCCGGTTCTATAGAACCGGTAGCTCTGAAGAGAAGCAGACACCGAACCAGTTTGGTGTCTGCTGCTCTGTTTGGCCTATTCGCCCACCCGGGGTTCTTGGGTGTCCTTTATTTCCTGTTTTTTTCAGCCTCAGTTGCTTTGCATGGCACAGCTGAAGTTGAAAAAGCAGGAAAAAAGAAGAGTTTGAAATGTTTGCCTGGTTTTGGGCAAAAGTTGCTCTTTTTTTAATAAAAAATTCAATATTTACATAAATATTTATAATATTTACATACAAGCCACGCCCAGCCGGTCACATGACCACCGAGCCACACCCACAAATTAGGCCACACCCAGAGAACCAGTTGTTAAGAAATTTGAATCCCACCCCTGATGAACATGGCATCACTATCGCAAACCAACTAAAGCCATCTAAAGCATCCTAAGTAAACCGAAAGACTCAGCATCCCCAGAAGGAAAACAAACAAACAAACAAACAAACAAACAAACAAACAAGAGTCATCTACAAAATACCCTGCATGGATTATACCAGCCACCATGTAGGACAAAACAGGCAGAAGACATAATGAAAGCTCCTTCACAACACAGAGACAGGCTTAACTATAGTTTCAACTGGGAAACTGCGAGCACCTACACCGGGGTCACCAACCTTTTGGACCTCAGGGACCACCAAACTCATAATTTTAAATCCCGCGGACCACTAATATGAATTTTGACTGACGGTGGCTTGCTGATGTTTTCCCAGGGTCTCTGCAGAAAGCAGCAGAGACCCTGGGAAAATCCCCCAAAAAGATTGCAGGAAAATTTCCTACCAATCATTCCTTATTTGAGTTCGCAGGATACCGTCTCCAGCTCCATTCTCAGGGGGAGAGAAAGAGAGAGAGAGAGAGAGACTTTTGGCTTCATGCAAAGAAAGCAGCAGAAGCAGCAGAAATCTTTCTTTCTCTCCCCCAAACTCCGCCAGAAATGAGCCTTCGTGAGACTTGTTGCGCTGACGCAGCCTCTTGGAGCAGGATGCCTTGCAGGATCCCAAAGATTCATTTGTGGCGGAATTTGTGGGAGAGAAAGAAAGACTTTTGCTGCTTTCCTTGTGTGCGGCCAAAAGCAAAAGAAAGAAGCGGAAAGAAGCAGCTTGGTGGCCAAGCACTCACGTAGGGTGCCTGGGGCAAGTTCCCCACCCCCTCCACCCTTTCCCCCCTCTGGTCACTACCTTGTGTTGTTTGCAATGCAAGCGACACAAGCCTTGGGTTCCCGCAGGCCATGTGGCCTTGTGTCCCCACGCAGCCTGAATTAATTGCTTTGGGGGTGACATTTCTCTTCAAACCACCAAAATTTTCTCACGGACCACCAGTGGTCCCTGACTCACTGGTTGGCAACCACTGTCCTAGACCAAAGCAAGTCCAAAATTGCTAGGGAATTCTTGGAAGCTGGGCCCTCAAAGCACAAACACAGAGACTATAAATCTATGTATAAATCCTTCCATTCCCCCATCGTCCAGTCTGAGCCGAAGGAAGTTTCTTAGATGAGAAGCGAAACATCTTCAAAGAAAAAGGGGAAAAAAAACACACACCAGAAAGTCCAGTTGCCTCTTGAAAAAGCACCTTTGAGACAACCGTGACCTGGATGACAGAGAATCTCCATAGAGAACACAAACTTCTTCTGGATGAAAAGCAATTATCTCACAGGTAAGAACCTATGATGCTCTTTGCATTTGGGGCATGCTGTACTCACTCGCCCTTGCTCTAGAGGTTGGGGCAGTGGTGGGATTCAAATATTGTTGCTACCAGTTCAGTGGGTGTGGCTTGATGGGCGCGCTTTGCACGCGTGCACACACTTAGCGTGCCTGCGCGCGCCAAACTCACACTTTGCGCAGGCACAGAGGTGTTCTAACTTGCCTCCTGCAAGCCTGCACGATCCTGCTCGCTTCAGCACCTGCCGCGAAGCGCTATTCTGTGCCGCGCAAAGCAGCTGTGCTTCAAATTCAGTGGATAAAGGTGAGTACGGGACCCAGGTGGGCAGGTGGGCCCAACAGCAGAGCCATTAGAGCAGCGGAGAGAATCGGTTCAGTCTCTGCTGCTCATCGCTACTACCGGCTCTCCAGAACCGGGCAGAACCGGTCGAATACCACCACTGAGTTGGGGTAAAGGACCAGGTAACTATGGGTAACTATGGGTAACTATGGACCAGGTAAGCTTTGAGTAACTATGCAAACCATTCTGCCAAACAAGACATGCATCAAGATATTCCAATGCATTTTTAAAAATGCCGTGATTTTAATCTCCTAATTCTGTACATATAAAAGCAAAGGGGGAAAAAGAACACAAATAAATGTATATAATATTTACATACAAGCCACGCAAATAAAAAAATACTATTCCAGTGCACTTCTTAAAATAACTTGATTTTAATCTCCTAGGTCTGTACATCTCTATCCATAAAAAGCAAACAATAAATACGACATTTGAAATTAGAGAGCAAGAGGATAAACAATTTTATAAAATTTGGGACCTTTTCTACCAATGGTTGGATGATAAAATACAATAATAGAATATTTAGAATGTTAGATAATAAGGAATATCTTGGTTTTTTCTTTTTCTTTTGTTATTTGACATCATATCTATAAAGTGTTTTTTAGGATAGATTTGGTATGATTATATGATTTGCTGTAGAATAAACTACCTAAATTATAGTTATCTCATAAAGTATGAATGAATAAAATCATAGTCAAATGATTTTTTAATAATGATATGAGGATATATAAGTTTGGATTGATAATACGAGTTATTATGTAATATAACTGTAATTGAGACTACGAAATGAATGCACAAAACTGATGAACCAACCGACACACTGCTTGTATATATGTATGGAAGAGAGCTGATGTTTTTATGCTTTGTTTGTTTTGTTTGTTTTTAAAAAAACCAATAAAATTGTTTTTTTAAAAAAAGCAAACAATAAATAAATAAAAACAAATACCACGAGGTGTACTGAGGGAGAAGGAGGTTTGTCCATCCAACAAGCAGCTTATCGTGGGAGGGGGAAATTATTATTCATCTCATTTTAAAGGGATTATAAGGAAGGGATCTCCTTAACAGAAAGAAGAACGAGGCAGCATACTTACAACATTTGTTGCTTTAGTTTGTTTTTTGGCCGTCCAATTGGTTTTGCGTAGCGTCGCCTTATCTGGGAAGCTCGCTCGTGAAGCAATTTCCTTCCTTTTTTCTTTGGTCTGCAGACTTGACAAACCCACATACCTGTATACAATATGAAACATGGAGCTGATTAATTCTGCTACCCTTGTGATGACCCAAAGGGGCGTGGCACAAAGGCAACACAGTCCAATAAGCAATAAGAGTCCCTTTATTATCTCCAACTTTGCCCCCAATGTCCAGGTTACCTTCGGCTGGAGAAAAAACTCTCCCAGGAATAGCCTTTGACTGCAGAAGATTAAGTCCAAAACATGGTCAACACAAACTATAACTTAAAATCCAAACAACCCAAATTGAAGTAATTAGCTTGACAGGGAAGGAGGAGGAATTTCAGACTCAAAAGCACAGCAAAACTCACACAGCTGGGACAGATAAGCCACAACGATACAAGATAAGTTCACGTTTGCTCCCAACAGTTTGCTGCGCGCAGCTTCCTTTTTTTTATACACTGTGTTCCCAGCTGCAGCTAATGAAGGGAATCAGGACCCTTTCCTCCCCATAAGCCAAGCAATCCACATTGCTCTCTTCTCCATTCCTCCCTGCGTGCCCTAGGATAAAAAGGGGATGGGCTTGGGTCTTCCTCTGAATTCCCTCTGCCTTGCTCTACCTCTCTCCTGCTCTGCCCAGCAGGTTTTGCCCTTCCCCAGTTTCTTCCACAGCCAATGGAGCCACACTCCCAGTCCCTGTCAGCTGTCCCCGTCCTAGTCAGATTCCGACAGGGGCATGACAAGCCCTTCACCTTCATCATAGTTTTCCAAGTCAACTGATTGTTGAGAGACAATAGTCAGCTCCAATGAGCCTCTTGCATCAAGTAAAACCCAAATGCCTTGACATAAAGAGGAACATATGACAGCAAGGTTCACCTATTCATACCATGCAGGTGAATGGGCTATCCATGCCTTTCAAGCTGGGTATGAAAAGACATACTGGTAGGTATCAACATCCAACAGTAGTATCTAGATTTCTTTTCAGTCATGAAAAAAGACAGCAGAGATTACTCTTTTTCAAAAGAAAATGTTTTTGGAAGTTCTGTTTACAGATTTCAATATTCGTAGCTCAGGGCTGAACTCTGGGATCCTTCGTGCTCTCGGAGTTTGGTTGTTTTCTTACAGATTATACTACCCAAAGTAGGTAAAGATCACCGTGCTAGAAAGGAGAAGCTCTCTCCACTCTCCGCTCACCTGAGTGTTGCTCACTTGTGAGGAAGTATTTGGGCCTTTTTGTTTCCTGTTGGCTCTTTTTAATGATATGTAGATGTTGTTTATCTTATGTGCCCGTTGATGTCTGATTTGTATTGAGTTGCTCAGCTTCTAAGAATCCCTAGCATTTTTGGACTTGGTTTGATCTAGGATGCTCAGAGTTTCCCAATTAAAACTATGGTTAAGTCTGTTCACGTGTAGTGAAATGAAGATGTTTTCATCATGTCTTCTGCCAGTCTTCCTCCTGTTTTGTCCTACATGGTGGCTGTTACAGTCCATGCACTGTATTTTGTAGAGGAGTCCTGTTTTTTTTCTTCTTTCTTCTTCTGGGGCAGCTGGATCTTTAGATTTACTTAGGATGTTTTGGATAGCTTTAGCTGGTTTGTATGCTATAGTGATGCCTTATTCATAGATTAAATACACACACACATACATACACACACACACAAACACACATCTTTATAATAGAAAGTGTTTAGCCTTTGTATCTTATGAACTCTCAGTGATTTTCAATATTTTATGGTAAACAATCATCATAAATTAGGTTTAGTGCAGAGGATAAACTTCTATTTTAAACAACTCCCAGACAATTTTATTCTTTCCTTTAGACTATATTTTGGGGGCATGTTCCCTATCTTTCACTCCAAGTATTTATCACCTGGGACAGGGACTTGCTATTATCTGTCAGGTGCTTTTACTAAAATAACAAAGATGCTTCGTGATGGATTTTGATGGAACCAGGTTATGTTTTCATAGCCAAACTGCTGAATGGATAGGATAGCAGGACATAAATTGCTTGGAACCATGAACTGAAACTCAGGATTCTTCAACTATCACATTTTTTGAGAAATGTGGAAGGTTGTACTTTTTCACACAACCCTAAGACAGCAGAAATATATTTATTCAACCTGAAGGTGATGCAAAAATCCATGCAGGTGTGGACTAAAACTCATCTCTCCTCTCTTAACAAATAGTAGAAAATATTTTTTCTATCAATAAGGCCCTGAATGGAAAGCAGCCCCCTCCTTCCTCAAAATCTTCCTCAGTTTGTGAAGAAAAGTTCACACACACACAAGTACAAACACTTCTATCACAACCTATTCCTCTTTCTGTAGTACACATGAATAGGATACTTGACATTCCAATTTCTTTTTTTATTACAAGGTATATCTTCTGTGTAAGGTAAACGTTCCCCTCACACACACATGCTAGTCGTTTCCAGCTCTAGGGGGCGGTGCTCATCTCCGTTACAAAGCCAAAGAGCCAGTGCTGTCCGAAGATGTCTCCATGGTCATGTGGCCGGCAGGACGAAACGCTGAATGCACACGGAACGCTGTTACCTTCCTACCAAAGATGGTTCCTATTTTTCAATGTGCATTTTTACATGCTTTCGAACAGCTAGACTGGTAGAAGCTGGGACAAGTAACGGGGAGCTTACTCCCTTACACGGCGCTAGGGATTCGAACTGCCGACCTTTCTGATCAACAAGCTCATCGTTTTAGCCACCGCATCCCCTATCCTCTGTGTAGGAAACCCCAAATACAATTTTTCATTGTCAATCAACAAAAATGGTCAATAAGACACAACCATCCCCACTGTCCAGTCCCTTTGTCCCTTCCTTCCTCTCCTTTTAGGTGCTTTCATGATTCCTGGTGGATGGAACGGAGCAGAAAGAGAAGCAGCGCTTGAGCTGTTGTTAAAGAAGGGAAAACAGGCAGAACCCTGGAAATCAGCATCTTCCAAACAGCTCAGCAAAGGATGGATTTTGCTCAGCCCTGGGGGACTAGCAGACACAAAAAGGGAAAAGGCCGGCTGAGACCCAAAGTCTGCTTTACGGGAGAAAACAGCAAGGGAAGACAACAGTATAATCTCAACCAGGGGTGGGCTGCTATGGGTTCACACGGATTCGGGCAATTCTCTAGCTAAGATTCTGCGCAGTTTGGCAAACCGGTAAATCCCACCCTGGCTGGCTCTGCCCACCCCTCCCCGCCCCTCCCAAGAGTCCCCACGCGACCCAGGTTTTGGATGCCAGGTTAGTATGGGGCCCACACAGAGGCTCAGGGAGGGTGAAAAGTGGGTCTCCTGGAGGCTCCAGAAGTCTGGAAACAGGCCAGTTTCAAGCCCCCAAAGGGTCTCTGGAGCCCAGGGGAGGCCGTTTTCACCCTTCCAGAGGCTCGAGGAAAGCCTCCAGAGTCTGGGGGACGGCGAAACATGGGCCTCCCAGAAGTTCCCAAAGGCCAGAAATGAGCCTGTTTCCGGCCTCTGGAGGGCCTCCGAAGCTTGAGGGAGGCCATTTTCACCCTCCTGGAGATTCGAGGAAACCCTCTGGAGCCCAGGGAGGGCAAAAACGGCCTCCTTGCCCCCCCAGCAACCAGGCAGAGAACCACTTGCCGAAATTTTTGAAGCCCATCCCTGGTCTCAACTTGACAGCTAGTCATTTAATGTCTGTTCAAAGTTACAACGGCCCTAGAAAAAGTGACTTGTGGCCATTTTTCTCACTTACAACAACTGCAACATCCCCATGGCCACATGATCGAAATTGACAACTAGCTTGTATTTATGACAATTGTTCTGTGGGGGTCACGCATTCCCCTCTTGTGACCTTCTCACAATGGGGGAGCTGTTGTGGTTCGCCGGCAGCAGGTGTGGATGGCTGAGGTCTCAGAGAGTGAGGACTCGGGTGTGGGGCCTGCGTGTGATGCAGGGATGGGGCCAGGACTATCGGAGAGAGTGGTGCTGCCTTCAGAGATTGTGGAGGCTGGCAGCAGTGATGAAGAGGCCCCCGAGGAGCCTGTGCCCAGTGCGCTGGCGTGCAGGGCTGCTCGAAGGAAAGAGAAGCTGCAGCAACATGGGCAACTCAGAGTAAGGCTGCAAGGTGATGGCCCCTCCCTTAAGGGATAAAAGCCAGCCCTCAGAGGTGGGATTCTTTGCAGGAAGCAAAGAAGGTCTTGCACTTCAAGTCCTCATGGAAGTTCGGTCTATCTTGGTTTGTTTTTGGAGACTTTTGGTTTTGAATATTTCCTTGAACTTAATCTTGTGTTCTCGGCAGTCTCGCTCAACCTTGACAGGGCTTGCTCTTATCTGGGACAATTAGTTTTAACAGCACTTTGCTGTGAATGAACAGAATTTACAGAGACACATTAAAAAGAACAGGAGATAAATTCACTTAACAACCATGTTACCACCGTAACAACCACGGGGATTCACTAAACAGTGTTGTTTAACGTTGGCCTTCTGCGTTCTGAGTCCAGAAATGGAAATTTGAAAGATATAATTACCGTATTTCCCCATGTATAAGCACCCCCTTTGTATAAGCCACCCCCCCAATTTTTGGACTGTGAAGTTTTGAAAAAAATATTTTATTAGAGAAACAAGTTATGAAGAAAGAAAATTTACAAAGAAACAAAATTCGACGTCTAGATCTACAACTTCGGTCATGACGCCGAAAGCGGTGCGGGCGACGCTAGCAATCTACGCATCGGAACGAGAGTAGGAACGAAGCATTCAGGCCGATGCCTAGCGTATGCATTTCTATCACGTACTCGCACTCGTAATCGTATCATCACGTACAATTTTTACAAAAAAGTATAGCATACTGCTGGAAAACCAGTTTATTCCTACTTTATTATTTTATGCATTTTTCACGTATAAAAAGTGTACCTGCTTTGTATATGCCACCCCCCTACTTTTTGGGCTTGAAAATTTTGGAAAAAAGGGGTGGCTTATACATGGGGAAATACGGTATGTAATGTAACATGGATGGGACTTTTGTTGATGATGAGTTTGCTGTCCGCCCCAGCACCACCACCAGCTAAAAAATATATTATTCTCTTCTTTAAATACCCGCTGTTACTCTTTGGGATGATATGCTCGATGCCCAATTTTTAAGTGGTTTTTTTTTCTTTTCTTTTCCAGCAGTTGCTTTCTCTATAACAACTTTTGTTCACTCATCTTAAAAGTAGCCTGACTGTTTCTAACCACGAACTCCTATCCTACTCATTTTCTTAATTTTTCAGTTCAGTTTCCTTTTTCCAAACCTGAGCTTGAGTAAGAAAATTAGAAGAAGCTTAGATACTTTTAAAAGGGATAACATTATTTGCAGGTGGTCCTTGACATATAACCATTCATTTAATGACCATTCAAAGTTTCAATGGCTCTGAGAAAAGTGTTTCTCCCACTTATGACCATTGTAGCTTCCCTCATGGCCACATGATTAAAATTCAGGCACTCGGCAACCGGCTCGTATTTATGACGAGCGTCATAACTCATGGCTGTTCCAGGGTCATGTCATCATTGCCCTTTATGATACCCCCAGCTGGCTTCCAACAGGGAAAGTGAATGTGGAAAGCCAAGTTCTCTTCACACCCTCATGATTTCACCGCACACAACTGGGGTAACCTGTTTTTAGCAATTGTGACGAGAAAGGTCATAAATGGGACCCAGCTCACTTAACAACTGTCTTGCTGAGCCACAGAAATTTGGGACTTTCCGCTGTGGTTGTAAGTCAAGGACTACACTGTACCTGTACTGACATAAGTGATAAGATTATACCGTAGTTGAGTATAGAGCCAGAGTGTAGACAATAAAACAATACATTATGAATAGCTTTTATTTGTGTTTGTTTGTTTGGTTTATTTTTATAGCTGCTCAACTCAATCAACGTCTCAAGAACTGGCTAGAAAGAATAAAACAGCATAACAAAATAAGGTTAGTTCTTGCAGATGAAAAAAAAAAGCAAAATAAATTCATTTAATGTACAGAATAGTATGAAAACATGGCTTAAGATAACAGCCCTAGTTGGAGAGGATACACAGAGAGGATACATACTACTCATGGTCTGTGTTATAGAGAAATCTTTAGTCAGATGTGTATAGTGCAATAAATCCTCCTTGAAGGCAAGATAAGTTGTTCATTTTTAACAGCTATTTTTAGTCTGAGCTTTTGATTAATTATCCAGCTGAAAGTATGAGAAAGGAGCAGCAAAGGAGACTTCGCCATTAAAAAAAAAAAGTCTTTCCCAGTGCTGAAATAAACCGCATGAAATCAAAATATAACCCACCTTGTCAGCAGTAAAAGGCTGAACAGATTATTATCATGTAAGTTTAAAGGTAGAGCAAGCAAATTATAACACATTTTTCTTCTTTTGCAAAAATGGAAAGTATTCCTTTGCAATTTAAAACCCCAAGTACCGTTAATTTTATAAAACGTTAAGGTAGAAAAGAGCTTCATCCCTAAGAAACTGTGGCAAAGAGACCCCTAGATCAGTGATGGCTAACCTTTTCAGATTGGTGTGTCGAAAATCGGGAAAAAGTGTAGCCTTCCTCGGGTCGTGTGGCACTTCAAGAAATATCAATAATTTGGTTTATGACGGACTGGGCTGGGGTGATCACACAGGGCTGTGAAACTCATCTCCCTGGTCTCAGGGCTGTAGGTGCAGGATGTGGGGATCGGAAGGCCACCTTACAGGGCTGTGAACCTCATGGATCTCCTTTCCTCCTGTAGCGTTCCTGAGGTAATGAACTGACAAACCTCAGTTTATGGCGGTTAAAACTGGTTCTCTGCTGCAAAGATCTTGCGGCAGCGGTGACACCACGCCTCCACACAACAAGCAGGGAGCAGGGATTGGAGCAGAGCACAGGCAGCCTCTAAATGTGCAGGTTTTCCCCACACCAACAGGCGTGTCAGTCAAAGTGCCTCGGCATGTCACGAGTGACACGTGTGTCATAGGTTAGCCATCACTGCCCTAGATCCTTCCTTCACCAGGGAAGCCATTCTAATTGACCTTTCAACTATAATTAATCAAGCTTATGTTTAACAGGTCAGTTGTAGGTGGTACAATGGATATTCCCTTAATTAACCACACTGAAGTTTCATCCCAATTCTAGAAGCAGACATGAAGCAAGTTTCCAGATTGTATTCTAGGCAGAATGAGGAAGAAAAAATTGTGCAGTGAAGCTAAGCGGGGTTAGTCTCATCCATGTCTCATTGAGCATTACGTAGCATATCATCAAAACATCGACCAAGACCCTTCAAAAGGAGGTTTTCATGGGACGCCTAAATTTTGAAAGTGTTATGAATGCCATGAGTAAAAGAAAGCAAAAAAGAAAGCTACTTCAAATGTCCAGAATGCTCAATCGTAAGCATACACTGGATTCTACCCTTTTGGGTTTTCCATAAATTGTTCACAGAATCCCTTAGTGACGGCATAAGCGAACGAAACCTGGAGGCATTACAGATGCAAAGCTCACCTTTTGGCATTCGAGAGAGTGGAGGGTCACAGCACTCCATGTGGAAACCTCTATCACAAGAGTCACAGAAAAGCATATTATCCTGAAAGAGAGAAAAGGGGAAAAAATAAATAAAGGGAATCTCAAAAAAAAACACCCCAAAATGGTATTGTCACGACTAAAAGCTCTTGCTAAATTATCGGTTGGGCTACCTGGCTAGTTCTCATTCCTGTCATTCTCTTCATGTAAATATTTTAGAACAGAATATAGAATCGAGGGCAGTGGTGGCTAACCTTTTTGGGCTCCTGTGCCAAAAATTGTGCACGCGCTTGCACGCTCGCGCTCACATGCCAGCACCCAGAAAGCAATGCAAGCCCGCCTCCCACCCCGTGCACATGTGGGTGCAATCCACACACACGCTGCCCCCTTACCTGCACTGCACCTCACAGCTGATTTTCGGCCGGTTTGAGGTTTTTTTCAGCCTCCCAGTGGCTTGAGGAAGGCTTCTGCAGGCTTCTGCAGGCTTTGCAGGCCAAAAACTAGCTCCGTTTTGTCACTTCCAGTATTTTCAGAAAAACAGGAAGTGAAGAAATGGAGCTAGTTTTCAGCCTGCAAAGCCTGCAGAAGCCTTCCTCAAGCCTTTGGGAGGCCTAAAAAGGCCTCAAACCCACTGAAAATCAGCTGTGAGGCACGCGCATGTGCAGTGAGGTAAGTTTGTCCGCAGCTCGCATGCCGACACAAATGAATCTGTGTGCCACCTGTGGCACGCCTGCCATAGGTTCGCCATCACGGCTATAGGGTACTCCTTATTGGCCAAGTATGATTGGACACACCAGGAATTTGTCTCTGACGCATTAAATATTTCTATAAATATTTCATGTTGTCACAATTTTATTATAAATTAATACTGAGGCCAGTCCTGATCATAGTTATAGGAAGGGCAATATATAAATATCTGAAATACAAGCAGTATACATTCTAATGTTAGTAGGAAATACTAATAATTATGTATTAGTCCTATATAAGCCAAGTGAGTATTGTGTAAAATATTACTATATAAAATAATATAAATTATATAATTATATATTGTATAATATAAATATAATATAAAATATTATTTACAGCATTTTTGCCTTGGATTCTGCAGGCACTGCATGTCTTGCATTCGATACATTGCCATCTTAAGGCCTTCACGTTTGTTGTTAACTCCAAACAAAATTTAAGACAGGATGGATGCCCTATGAAACAACCAAGAATGAGAGCATTTATTTTAGCGTTCTGTTAACGACAGAAACTCTAGGACAAGAGGTCCTCAACTTACAATCTTAACTGAGCTCAGAATTATGACTGTTAAGGCATTGAGGCTGCACCATGAGACTGGATCTGATTCCACCCCACTAAATTTTTCATGATCATTAAGCGAAAATCACAGTTGTTAAGCTGATCGATTTTCCAATATCCTTTTTATTTTATTTTTTGCCCAAAACTGGAAATAAATGCAGGAAACTGAAAAAAAAGTTACAGTCACTTCTGGGGGCTCTGTCATCAAACTTTTTAAAGCAATTGGTTCTAAATTAAGGACTATCTTATATTTTCTTAAACTGTATCAGTACTGACCGCTATTGTTTATTCTCACTCAGGGACAAGATTAAGGATGTTTGCTTAAAATATTGTATTATAGATCCAAGATGGGTCCTGCTAATTTGAATGCAGAGCCCACAAACAGGTGTAACCCATATATTAAAACTACAGTTGCTCTGAAATACATTTTTCTTCACTTAAATCTATTCTCACCACACTAAGCAACTGAGTACCATGCGTTCACATTTTAGTTTGCTGGATCATGCAGTTCTGTTTATAATATTACAATCTTTTGATGAAAGCGACAGACACAAAGGAAGACTGACACCGTTGAAGAACAGGTCATTGTATTATTTCTGAAGAACAGACAAACTGCAGCGACAAAGGTTTGGGTGTGTGATTGTGGTTAGACACATTGTGCAAAGACTGTAAAAACCGTGAGTGATACATATTTTTCCAATCCTTTATGCATTCTTGCCTGGGCCAACGTATCTTCTACATAGAGGGTTTAGGAAATGGAACAACATAAAACCCTAGAATAAATAAAGTGATTTGCCCAAAATTACCCTCACCATCCAAAATATTACTTATCAAGAGAGGCAACAGGTAAATGAATTAATCTTTTGAGTAATTCCAAGCATACAGTGTAAGTGTTTTTGAGACTTATCATTATACCAAAGAGAGGCTACGCGTGCCATTTTCTGAACATATGGGCAAGTTACAAAAACCATATGGAGTAAGGAGTAAAATAGTGGTTGTAATCATTACTTCTTACTGAGGTCTTACTGAACTTCATATTCTGTCGGCAACTCTAAAAAGACCATAGAAATATTTTATGAGTTGACATCAGGTTAGACGGGCAGCTGCCGATGACACTTTCAACTCTTTATTTTTAAAAGACTAAAACTGAAAGCAGGCATTCCAAAACGCTAACGTTTTGCTCTGTGGATGGAAAGAACATCAGAGACAATGACAATCATGGAAGAAAACTTTCTAACTTACGCCCTTCCTGGACACGAAGTTCTCCTTCCGTTGACGGGAGCATCTCAGAGAAGCTTCAATTTGGAAAAATATACATGCCTCATTTGAGCCAGGCTGAATGACTTACCACTGCTACCACAGTCTGCGCACGATAGAAGTCCTTCTGGCTTTTTCTCACGGTTTGATTCTTTTGTCCCCAAACAGAAGCTACATATGGGAATGGGATCAGCCCGAGGCTATGGAAAGAATGGTCAAATTAACAGTTAGTTCTCTTCCAAAGAACGTTTTCCTTTTTTCTTGACCTCAGTATGTTAAGAAGTTGGACTGGATCCCGTTTTTATTAGCAGAAACAAACATTTTCCCTTTTATAATTTCGTATGTTTGAATACTTTTAATTCTTGCTTCCAGGACATTATTCATTACTACCAACTAGTTAAATAAATTTGCCAAAATTTAGAATTATTCTTTATATGATCTAGACCAGGGGTCTTTCAAGCTTGACAGCTTTATGACTTGTGGACTTCAACTCCCAGAATTCCTCCTCCAGTCACGTTAGCTCGGGAATTCTGGGAGTTGAAGTCTTAATTAAACTTGCCAAGTTTGAAGACTCTTGATCTAGACCCTCATGGGTATTATGAAACAGGATTAGGTATTTCCAGCTTATGAAAGGAAGTATCTTGGATGCATGAAAAACCAGTTCCATTCTTCCACAGCTAAAAAAGAAAATCAACATATAAGAAATAGTTCATAGTTATCAAAAGCTACGGATGAAACGCTCAACTTATATCCTGCCCAGATTCACTGGAACAGGTACTGTATTAATACTGGCGTGTGCATAGGTCACAATTCAACATACACTTACCTGGGAGTAAATCTTATTTCAACCATTGGAGTTGACACATACTCTTAGTTCAAAGTTTCATTAGGGAACAGGAAGGATTTGAAACATTTGAACTTTGCAAAAGCCTGAATTGCAGGACATGCAAATTGTGGGGATAGAGTTAATTTTTCAATTCAATGTGTTTTCTGTGCAAAACTCCTTGCCTCTAAAGGAAGAGTTGCAATTGTCCCTTTCTTTCATTATATACTCACATAAACAGTGGTGGGATTCAAATTTTTTATTACCGGATCTGTGGGTATAGCAGGGAAAGGATACTGTAAAATCTCCAGTCAGAGGTTGCTGGTTTTCCAAACTACTCAAAATTTCCGCTACCGGTTCTCCAGAACTGGTCAGAACCTGCTGAATACTCACCTCTGATCCCTACTGTTCCTGTGAAAGACAATTTTCTTGTTTATTTCTGGTAGAATTAATAAACAATAGGATTTATGTGGGAATCTGAATAAAGGATAAAGGATATCATACGCCTAAAATAATTTTCAGAATGTTTACAGTTTGATGTTAGCTGGATTTGGCTATTAATTAGTAAATTGAGTAGAAATGTACTTAAAATACATGTTTGCCACCTGTGACTACCGTAAAATGTTTTTACTTAAGTCAATATTCAAAAGCAGTTCATTATGTCTATATCCAGTATTACTAAGGAACTTTATTACCCACTGCTAAAAAGAATATATTTTTCTAAACATCTTTCTTTCTCTTTCTTGACATTATGATTGACTGTTGTGTCTGTTATGGGATCAGCACAACAGTGAAGCATAAATCAAAAACTCCTTAAGCAAAAGGGGTGAAGGACTTGAAGGAAAATGATGCTTTTGGCACTTTCAGAGAAAAAGTAGAAAGGACACTTAAAGAAAAAAAAAGCAAATATTCTATCACATGGAAATCAGAATAATTTCTGATTGAGGAGGCAATCAGGCCATTTATAAGCACAGAATACCATCCATAAAGAATCATATGAGTGATAGATGAAAAACAGCAGACAAATGCAGAAAGGGAAAGAAAGAAAGAAAGAAAGAAAGAAAGAAAGAAAGAAAGAAAGAAAGAAAGAAAGAAAGAAAGAAAGA
>NW_020769358.1:5246105-5264637 GCF_900518735.1 Pseudonaja textilis | reverse complement strand
ATTATTATTATTATTATTATTATTATTATTATTATTATTATTATTATTATTATTATTATTATTAACATGCTCTGATGCTAAGGAGTTCTACTCCCACTCCCCATCTGAAAAGAAATCTGTTCCAAATGCAAAACACAAGCAGAGGAGAGGAGTTTCAGTTTCACAGAACCAAGCAGCTTTAGTATAGAACAGTTGAGCTAAGCCACACCCAGGCTCCTTGCTGTCTTCTTCTTGCTCACACAGCAAATACTCTTTCAGTTTCCATGTTTCAGTTTCCAAACAGCCCTCAACTCTCTCAGACACTGACAGGACACTAGCCAGATGAATACCGATGGTAGGCAGAGGCAGAAATTTTCCCCCCTTATTTTCCTCTCCCAAAACTAAGCCCGCCTAACATAGTTTCGTAGCGAAGCAAACGGGTATATAGTATTATCATAAATCCTCCGAATCTAAGTAATGCTGGGTAAAATTAGGCACATGAAACCATTAACCAAAGTTTATTCTGGACAATGCTACCGGCCTTTGAACCAATACTAGTTCTTACTTTGATCAGAATCGATTTCTGAAAGACATTTCCAACTCTGATCCTTGAGATTTTCTTTTCACAGATTCAAAATGGGGTCCCTGTTCTCTCTATTCATTCACAAGCATGGCTATTTGTTTTACTTGGTGCATATCAGTGATGGCTAACCCTTTCATCGCGTGCTTAAAGTGTGTGTGCACGCACACGCACGCCTGCACCCATAATGCAATGGGCGCATGACCCCCCGCCCCCAACACATGCCCGTGCGACCCCTCCTCGTACCACAAGCCTCTTCACATGCATTCGCACCCCCCCATGTGCCCCGCCTCTGTGCATGTACATGCGCCTCCCGTGTGCGCATCTCCCCCACGCATGTGCAGCAGATACCCGACACTCACCTGGCTGGCAAGGGTGCACACGCCTTCAGAGTATCCACTTCCGGGCAACGGCTCGCGTGCCCGCAGAAATGGCTCTGTGTGCCATTTCCGGCATGCATGCCGTTGGTTCGCCATCCCAGGTGTATATCTTTTCAAAAACATTAGGGATTTCCACCGGAGAAAGAAGCGAGAAGATTTTGTAATAAATGGGAGAATGTGCCACCTTTACTTTCTTCTGATCATTTTTTTTAGGCATTTAGGCATAGAGCCATGGTGGCGCGGTGGTTAGAATGCAGCACTGCAGGGCTAACTTACTGCCCACTGCCAGCAGTTCAATCCTGAGCAGCTCAAGGTTGACTCAGCCTTGCGTCCTTCCAAGGTCGGTAAAATGAGGACCCAAATTGTTGGGGGCAAGAGGCTGACTCTGTAAACCACTTAGAGAGGGCTGGAAAGCACTGTGAAGCAGTATATAAGTAAGTGCTATTCCTTCCTTCCTCCCTCCCTCCCTCCTAAAAGTTGAACTCAGCCTTCCATCCTTCCGAGGCGGGTAAAACAAGGACCCAGATTGTTGGGGGCAGTAGGCTGACTCTGAGAGGGCTGGAAAGCACTATGAAGTGGTATATAAGTCTAAGGGCTCTTGCTATTTATCTTTCTATACTATGCAGATACGGAATAAGTAAGGCTCTGCAGAGATCATCAGTGATACCACAGAATAGTGAAATGTTGTCTTACCTCTCAAAGCAATCCACTCCATTCCGTTATTCTTTAAAATAAATAATACACCCCAAGAACTCTGGAATCACAGCAATCAGTTTTAAAACAATCTACATAATCTACAACGAGTATAAGTGAGCCTTGATAAACCTTAACATGTTTCGCCCCGCAGCCAAGACAAGCTAGATTTTAACAACACTGCATTGTAATTGGATTTGAGCGACAAAATTACTAAGAGCAACACACTGAGATCTTACAGCAATAGCTTCGGATGAAAAGCACTATTTAGCTTCCAGGATCAGAAATTAATACATTTAGCCCTTGCGATAACGATCTATATGAACAGATGCATCCATTCTGCTTTTCTGCCAATGACAACTAATTGCCATAACTTACTGATACAAGAGATTTTCTCAGTACAGTCTAGCAGAAATTAAATTAGCCTAATTTAATACACACACACACGCTTTATGTTCTAAAAACATGAATCAAAATTATGACTCCTTCATAGCCCAGAACAATGAATGTTTTACAATGCAACTTTTTAAAATAAAACAAAAAACCAAACAGAGTGTTGTAAAATTCTGTTCAGAAGAAGCAGATCATGTCTGGCCACAGATCTGTCATGGAGAAAGGAAAAAGGACAAAAGACCAAAATTGGATGCTGGAGGGGGGGGGAAAGGTACACTTTAAGACACAAAAGACTGAATAAATGACTGGTAAAAAAAATACAGATAAGGAAAAAAAAACAATATTGGCTCCGGTCGGGCGAGATTGGGGAAAAGGGGCAAATTAAAAAGAAGAAATGAGGAGAAAACAACTACTGAGGAAAAACACAGAAGATGGTTCCACCTATCCAACTAAGTTGAAAGTAATTAGCATCTGGAAGATACTCCATCAATGGTTGTATACTAGGAAATGTAAACATTCTCTGGAAGAGGGGAATATCAATTCCAATATAGTGGCCAAGCAGACATCATGGTGTGAACTCACCAGGAATCAAGTTTAACTCAAAGGAGGAGGAGGAGGAGAGGTGAAAGAGGAAGAGGAGGAGAGGAGAAAGAGGAAGAGGAGGAGGAAGAGGAATTGGAAAAGGAAGAAGCCGCCCAATATGTATGAATTGGGACTAATATTGCAATACCATTTTCATGAGCACAGATTCTCCTCAGGGTTGTGTCCCAAGTCTACATGGGTCCCTGTTGACTCGTGACTGTTGTGGACAGTTTGATACCCATGGTTTGATACTCTTAAGTATGTGGGTGATACAACAATAGCGGGCCTTATCCAGGATGACGATGAGGATGCTTACAGGTAGGAGGTTAGAGGGTTTGGCGGACTGGTGTAAAAAGAACAGCTTGGTTCCAAATGTAGGAAAGACAAAATGAATACAGTGAAAGAGGAAACGAAGAGAGTTAAGTGGAAATTGAATCCTATCTCTGACATAAACTCAGTTCGAATGGGCTTTGGGAGGGACAACTCCGCTACTGAAGAAAAGATTTAGATCAGTGGTCTCCAAACTTGGCAACTTAAGACTTGTGGACTTTAACTCCTAGAATTCTCCAGTCAGCATAGTTGAAGTACACAAGTCTTAAAGTTGCCAAGTTTGGAGACTCCATGGTTTAGATCCTTGGAATAAAACAAAACATACAGGTGTGCAATCTAGATTATTTATTATGGCATCCAAACATTCAAAAGCAGGCCATGCCTTTGGACTGAGTAAGAGTGAATTATAAGTGCACATGACCAACTCAACACCTGGTCTGCTCCATTGGCTAAAAGTTACACCTGGCTCAGAGGAAGCATTTCCCTTTTATCAGCAGCTAAAGATATTTTTCCACCACTGCATTAGAAAATGTATGGAAATCAATGCATAAACTCCACCAGTTATTATAATTAACTATTTGTAGGTTGTGTTTAACTGGTTTTACATTTTTAATTTGCAATTATTTTTTATTAGAAGAGACTAACTCTTTTTTTAAAAAACCTTAGTTTCAATCAATTATTTATGTGCTCTGAGTAGATTAAAAGAGACACAGCCCCATGGATGGTCATGCACATTTTCCCCCACTGGCTGGGCATGTAATTCTTCTCCTCGTGCTAGCTTCTTAAAAATAGTTTAACTTTTAAAAATCCTTAAACATCCAAATGAAGTTTTTTAAAGGCTTCAAAAGCAGACATGGTTTTTCCATACTTGGAGACCGATCATCAACTGTAATTCTGATAAAGCATCAAACTGAGCTCAGAATGACAATAAGGGAGGATGAATGAGCTGCCAAGCTTTAAAAGATTAATTTCTTTTTATGTAAGATAGTTGAGATCAAGAACAAAGAGACAAAAAAAGAGGGAGAAAAATAGAGGTTCAAGTTACTGGCATGAAAGAAATAATTAATACTTTTAAATATAAGAGCAAAAAGAAAAGAGAAGAGATATAAGGGATGAATCCCACTGGAAAGAAAAACTGAAGTTAATAAATACGATGAAACCAGAATACCAATTCTCTGAATTTAAAAAAAAAATGTATGGAACAAATAACACCAGCCTCACCACACTTCAAAGGTGTCTCAGCTGGTTCTGGATTCAAAAGACCGTGAAAATGTAGATCTTTTCCCAGGTTTTGGGTTAGAATGTGTGTCATTGTTTTTCAAGGATTGTCTTCCTTCCAGAACTCTGGTTTTTGTATAGTATTGTATTTAGGGAGTACAACTAAGAAACCACTTGTTCAGCAATGGGATCCTACCTGTTGCACTATTGGTTCAGTGGTTGTGCATGCGATCCTCTCAGCTGATCGTGGGCGAGTTTTTTACTACCGGTTCGGTCAAACCGGTCCAAACCGATAGCATAACACCATTGCACTTGTTTTAGAGTTGGCAGCCTTATAATAAGTGTAGGTGTGGGTGTGTTGATATTAATGTAACTCTTGTTGTCCTGCAGCAAGATGGCCATGGCAAGTTGGCTGTGGCGAGTTAGCCATGGTGAGTTGGCTGTAGTGAATTGCCAAAGACTCACTTGGGACAAAACCTTCGTGGAAACAATCGCTGCAGCTTGAAAGGCTGAAGTAGGCCTGCAGAAAAAGGAAATATTTGGCCAGTGTTCTTGCCCCAGTGGGACCAGGCAAGACTCTTTCAAGATCTTTGAAAAATGAATAAGTCGTTATTCGAAGCAAACCCAGGACCGTGGGTGCTGCACAGTCAGTGGAAGTTAAAATCACCAGCACTTCAGCCACGAGCCCCAGTGGCTTCTGAAAGCTAGGGTGATGTAGAACAGGGGCCTCCAACCATGTCAACTTTAAGATTTGTGGACTTCAACTCCCAGAAGAGCCCTGATGTAGAAGATGCTAGAGTAACCCTGGAGGCATCCAGGTCTTCCTTTGTCCTCAGTCTCACAAACACACTCGGTAATTTTGGATCAGACTTTCTTTTTCTCACCCCACAGAATGGTGGTTGTTGTTATGAGAAAATATGAAGAGAGGAAGCACTATGTATGCAGTCTGATATTCCAGGATAAACAATGGAATGTAAGTTTAATACGTAAACTGGTTTGCTCCAACGATCAGCTGTTGAGCCCACCTGCTGGCCCTGGCTTTAGTCTGCGCTTTATATCTTGGTTTTCAAGCTCAGCTTTGGCGCGGCATAGCACATTGCTGGAGAAAGTCAATAGCAAAGCGCGTGCTTACCAAACCGGCTGAAACACCGGTTGAATTGCACCCTCAGTTACAGGGAGTCCTCGACTTACAACAGTTCACGTAGTGAGTGTTTGAACTTACAACGGTGCCGAAAATAGCAACTTATGATCATTTTTCACACTTACAACCACTGTGGCATCCCCAGGGTCAGGTGATTTGCATTCAGATGTTTGACAACTGTCTCACATTTATGACGGTTGCAGCATCCCGGGCTCATTCGATCCACTTTTGCAACCTTCTGACAAGCAAAGCCAATGGGGGAAACCAGGTTCACTTAACAACCAGGTTACTAAAGAAAAGTTGTAAAATGGAGGCAAAACCTACTTAAGAAATTTCTCATTTAGCAATATAATATGTTGGGCTTAATTGTGGTCATAAGTTGAGGACTGCCTATATTCCTACAACGTTTCTATATGACAACTAACTTTTATTTCTACAACAAATACTAGCGTCTTTACTGTAATGACACGAGTAAGAGAAAAATCCTACATCCTTCCTTTTTTGTAGCATAGGTGCAGTAAAATTACTCGAAGGAGCTGAGATGGCTCTCGTTTCCAGATCCTAGTTTCAATAAGGTGCGTGATATTAAGGCATCTACTGAAGCATAGTCAGGCCCTTATAAGGAGCACTTTGGAAGGCAAAGCCATCCCAGTTCTCATTTAGAATTTGCAGGCATCACCAGCAGATGCACACAGGCTCTCATGACTAACCAATAAATCCAACCGCTGAATTGGCCCAAGAATTTCGCAGGCGTTCAGAAGATCAAAGGAGGCAGTACGATGGTTTGATCTTGGGGAGAGAAGCCAAGAGGATTTTTGAGCCATGAAATTTCACACTCAGATAAAGTTACCAAGCAGCCAGCACCAGAAGTGTGAATGCAACATTGACCTCCTCCCTTTCTCTTTTTATTAATTGAAGCATTTCCACTTCAATAAGTGAATCATGTGTTTCCCTGAAAATAAGACCCTGTCTTATTTTTATTTTGCCACCAAAAAAGGCACCAGGTCTTATTTTCGAGGGATGCCCTCAACTGACTAACCTCGCTTGCTCACGTCACCCCCAACCGCCTTTTCACTGTCAAGGGCCTTCAAGAACGACCAAGCAAGGGGTTCTTGAAGGCCTCTGCAGCCAATAACAGCTCTGATCGATACGGAGCTTTCTTATCAACTGCAGAGGCCTTCAGGAAAGCCTTGCCAGCCTTTGGCGATTGCAGAAGAAACGGGCCGGCAAGGCAGGTGTCAAATTGTGCAAGGCCTGTCTTCAACTGTGTCCAAAGGTTAGTAGTAGGAAGCTCCACCCCCCACATCCCTACCCTAGCTTAATTTTTATTTGTCCACTCTGGCATGGGCGGGATCTTAATTAGGGCTTATTTTTTGGGGGGGGGTAGGGCTTATATTGGGCACGCGTGTAAAAAATCAAGCTAGGACTTACTTTCAGGGTATGTCGTATTTTGGGGGAAACTGTGTAAATATTCTTATATCCCTAATATTCCCTGTTCCGTTTTCAGAAGCCTGCCTGCATCTTATCTGCATTTGGGAACGTATTAAAATAATCAAACTAGGTAAAATCACGCTTGCTGAACCATTTGAAAACCCTGTGACTGAACAATTAACATGAACAACTAAATGCGGTGCTCACAGTCCACATTTGGGGTGGATAAGCCCAAATTTGGAGATGATACGGTACTTGTATTTGGAGTTCAGTTGTGAAACTGTACAATGCCGGTAAGGATGGATGGTAATACCCTGCAGTAGCTGTTGTGGTTTGCCGGCAGCAGGTGCGGATGGCTGAGGTCTCGGAGAGCAAGGACTCGGATGAGGGGCCTGTGTGTAACGCAGGATGGGGCCAGGACCATCAGGGAGTGGAATTCTGCCTTCGGAGCTTGTAGAGGCTGGCAGCAGTGATGAAGAGGCCCCTGAGGAGCCTGTGCCCAGTGCGCGCAGAGCCGCTTGAAGGAAAGAGCAGCTGCAGCAACATGGGAGTAAGGCTTCAAGGTAATGGCCCCTCCCTTAAGAGATAAAAGCCAGCTGAGAAACCGGAGTTCTTTGCAGGAAGCAAAGAAGTTCTCGCACTTCAAGCCTTGTGGAAGTTCAGACTATCTTGGTTTGTGTTGGAAGACTTTTTGTTTGGAATATTTCTTAGTAACTTCATCTAGTGTTCTTGGCAGCCTTGCACAACCTTGGCAAGGCTCGTTCTTATCAGAAACAATTAGTCTGAAACAGCCTTTTAACCGTGAATTAACGCAATTCGCAGAGAAGCATTAAAAGGTTTTGCTTTTATCTCCGTTTGGTGTTTGTTTACTTGGAACAAGGTTTGGATCAGAATCGTTTCCATTCAGATGACAAGGGCAGATTTCAATTAATGAGCGAGGGAGCCCTGCTGACCCAAGCAGTCAATTTGAGGCCAATGGAGAAAAGCCATCTATCCAGCAAAGAAATGGAATAAGAAAACCTCCATTCCTTTGATGGTTAACAACTGGCAAGCCACACAAAAGATCACGGAAGAGGTCCAATAATGATTTCCATTAAGCATGTCTTCCATGCACTGCTCCTTTACTCCAGTGCACCTTATCCACAGCAACCAAAATAGCAAATTTGACTGACAATAAAGAGATTCGGAATCCTATTACATTGCACAGCAGGAAACAAGTTTCGTGCTGCAGAAAACAGGAAGAGGTGATCCGGAGACAGTAGACCGATGGATCATAACAGTCCTCAACGTTTCAAAAGATTAAAAATTGTATTATTTATTCTTCGATTTCTTAATACCAGTCATTCAAATTTAAAAGGCATATTCTTTTTTTTAAAAATGAACAAATCTAAGCCCAATATCTGACCCCGCAAGCAGAAATGGCACCACATAACCAGCAATGCTTTTTTACAGTTATGGGCTTCTAAGTAGCGACTCTCTTTCGGTTGCATTAGCCCAACTCAATTTCATGGAAGGTCGCGTCAGGGTTGTGTTGGATCTTGGGGGGCTGGGGTGGGCGTGGCCAGCTCGGCATCACTCGTGTTAGGGGCACCTGCGGTAGCCTGGGTGTCAACTAAAAAGATAGCCCTTTGGTCATTTTAGCTGCCAGAAAAAGGAAGTGTGGGAAAAACAGTGCATTCCTTAATTGCACTAGATGAGCGCTCTGGCAGCCCAAAGTTGTCGGAGCGCAACAATATTACTGGAGAGCATGACTGATGACTCTTGGCTATGGATATGTCTCATTGGAGAATATACACCCAGGGGGTGGGGGAAAGACCACGGTCAACGGGGAAATGCATGATGTATTTTAGTATCGGCTTCATCCAGCTAACGCCAACATGGCCACTTCTAATAAATCAATTTTATTATTTCTGAGAGATGCGGCTAGAGACTTACGATTGAATTGGGGTGGATTGGTTGGAGTCCTGACACTGGGTGGAGCTGGGAGGAGGGGGGGAATCCATTGCAGGAGGGTGTTGCTGACCAAAATGGAGCCTGTGCGGGCCGCACACAGCCTCCCCGAGCTCCATTTTCACCAGCAGAGAGCTGCAGGAGACCGTCGCTGCTGAAAACGGAGCTCCTTTTTTGCTGGCAGAAGCACAGCGGGGCCGGTCCTTCGCTGTTTCCAGGGTGGTCCCATGGGCCAGATCTAAGCACTCCGGTGGGCCAGATCCAGCCCGTAGGCCTTGAGTTTGACACCCCTGCAGTAGTTGGATGGATAGTCCTCATATCCACGTATTTTATTTTGAGAAAGGAGAATAGATATTGAAATATTTTTACGCGCTCAAAGGACGTGAGATTTTAAGGCATCTTGAAACCACTAGACCAGAGGTGGTATTCAGCAGGTTCTGACCAGTTCTGAAGAACTGGTAGCTGAAATTTTGACTCGTTTGGAGAACTGGCCAATGCCACCTCTGACTGGCCCTGCCAACCCCATCTATTTCCGAGTCCCAGCTGATTGGCTGGGTCTTCTTTGGTTGCCCTGCACAGGAGAAGGGAGCTGGAAAGCAGTTTCATGGGGAGGCAATGGAATTTTTACAGTATCCTTCCCCTGCCACGTCCACCAATCCACGCCCACCAATCCACCCCCACCAATCCACGCCCACAGAACCAGTTGTAAAAAAGATCTGAATCCCACCACTGCACAAGACACTTGGAAAAACTCCGCAACCGTTGCACTTAAATATTTCTCTCAATGTGGTTAATCAAATCAGACGTTTATGCACCACGTGTGTCCAATGATATTGAGAAAAAAAGTTTTAACAATTAAAAAAAAGAAAACAAAACAAGCATCCCAACAAAAAGCACACCAAGAGCTCTTCTGAAACCATCTGGTCCACTCACCTGGTCCTTTTCATGAGGCAAAAGGCTGACAGGCGGGAGGGAGGCTGGAAACGAACCGTATTTGTATGTCCCTCGGCTTTCCGAGCTACCTTGGTTCACCCTGTACTGAGGTCCTTCTTTCAATAATCTCCCATTATTGACGGCACGTTTGGCTCCCAGGCGCAGCCTCCGCTGAAAGACGGGGTTGTTGAAGATACCTGCAAGATCATGTTGACTTCTCAGGTATTTCTCTATGTTTCTGAGGGAAGATCCGTTGGGTTCCTGAAGCCCTTCGATGGCTCTTCGCAGGAGCTTATTCCAATCCACGTTCTGAAGCTCGTGACAGCTTCCCTTAGATCCTTTCGAGGGTTTCGAGATGTCATCCATTTTAAGAGATGAAAAACGCCCAGGATTATCCGGGTCCTTATAGGAAGCAAGGCCTTTATTGGTAACTTTGAGAACCGAGCCATCTTGGACGCTCAGCTCCAACTGTTCGGAGATAGTCTTCTTGTCTAAGCCGTGGGATGCACAAACGGCGTGGCAAATCCTCTCCTCCGAGGGCCTCTGCTTCTGCCTTTTGACTTTGTGTATAGCTTCAAGAATCCACTCTGTGTAAAGTGGGTTAGCAAGCTTTACCATGGTTGACCAATAACCTTCCACCCAGAAGAGTTCCTCTTCCTACCAATGATCCTTCTCCTACGTCTTCACATTTTACCTTCCGGTACCACCATCTGGAGAAGTCATCCCTCAGATACAAAGATTGTGAGGAATATCGGGCATGATCTTGTAAAATCAAAGCCTTCATCAACCAACGAAGGAGAGTGGAGTCGTATTCTTACACCAGATGGAATACATCTCTACCCCTTGGTGACTTTTCTCTCCGGTCGGTACAAATCTTTTCAGGTCTTCATCAATTCTAAAGAGTATTTTTAGAAAGCAAGTTAAGTTTCATTCGCAGCAAAACCCAGTTCGTCATTTAAGAATGTAGATACCTCCCACTTTATTTCAAAAGCTACACCTCTTTTGACCAATGCATTTGTTGTTAGCTAACATTCAGAAGCACCAGCTGGACTGGGGGGGGGAAAAGTTACGTGCTTCTTAGAATTTAACTCCAAAATTCGCACTGGATGGTAGTTCAGTCTTCCAGAAGATAGAATATCAGCCAATGTTATATCTGCCACCTTTCAAACCCCAAGTTGAAATAAATCCCAGGAACTAGATACATAAACCACCAGTTTCTCAACATCTCCAAATCCATTTTTTAAAATCTCACCATGTTCTAAGCACTCTGCCTCTGCAGTCTTATTGGGCGTGAACATGTAATGAAGCTGGAAGATACTAGACTTCTCCATGTAACCAGCTCCATTAAAAGCAAAATATCCTTGCCTGAAGGTTGTGGATACAATCATTACTAATCTCATCATCACTTACGTCATAGTATGGCTCAAATGCATCAAGGGGGAGAGAGAGAGGGAGAGAGGGAGGGAGAGGAAGAGAGAGAGAGAGGGAGAGAGAATGAGAGGGAGAGGGAGAGATGGAGAGAGAGAGATGGAGAGAGAGAGATGGAGAGAGAGAGAATTAGAGAAAGAGGGAGAGGGGAGAGGGAGAGATGGAGATGGAGAGAGAGATGGAGAGGGAGAGAGAGAGAGAGAGAATGAGAGAGAGTTGGAGAGGGAGAGATGGAGAGATGGAAAGAGAGATGGAGAGGGAGAGAGAGAATGAGAGAAAGATGGAGAGAGAGAGAGAGAGAGAGAGAGAGAGAGAGAGAGATGGAGAGGAGGATTAATGCCAAAAATGTACTCCTCATCTCAGTCTAGGAGAGCAATTTGCTATTTGATTGGAAACGCTTTGAATTTTGCAAAGTCCCCATAAAATTCAAAGGGACAAGACAGAGATTTAAAAGAACTGGGTCATCGTGTCAATAATCCCTATGCTGGACTACCAAACAGGCAAGAGTGCTTAATCATGGCAACTTTTGAGCAAGATTGACTACTATTACTCTCACCCAGAACCATATTTCTACACTCTACAAGGATTCCTTTTCTCTTCACATCAAATGATACAGGTAACTCTCGACTTAATGACCACAATCAAGCTCTCAAATTATGTTGCTAAGCAAGACAGATTTGCCCCACTTATTAAATGAACCCCTCCAATTGTTAGCTTAGCATCACGGGTGTTGGAAATGAATCCTGCTTGTCAAGAAGGTTGCAAGAGGTTGCAACCATCATAAATATGGACCAGATGTCAAGCACCTGGATTTTGATCACAGGTGACCAGGGGGGGATGCTGCAACGAATGTTAAGTAGGAAAAGGGGCCGTCGCTTTTTTCAATGCCCTGGTAACTTCGAACAGTCATTAAACAAGGACTACCTGTATCACAAAAAGTAAGATGCATTTCAAAACAGGCAGTCCTCGATTTACAATGGCTCATTTAGTGATTGTTCAAAGTTACAACAGTAACTGAAAAAAGTGACTTACAGCCGTGTTTTTCACAATTCCAACCTTTGCAACCCATGATCGTGGGATCAAAATTCAGATGCTTGACAATGGGTTCATACTTATGACTGTTGCATCGTCCTAGGTTACGTGATCCCCTTTTTGTGACCTTCGGACAAGCACCATCCGTCAGTGGGAAACCCAGATTCCCTTAACCGAGTTATTAACTTATCCACTGAAAGTGATTCCCTGAACAAGAAATGTCATGAAACGGGGAAAATCTCCCTTAACGAATGTCTCACTTAAGGACAGAAATCCTGGACTCAGTTGTGGTTGTACAACGAGGGCTACTTGTTTTGGCACCAGGGGTGGGATTCAAATTGTTTTACCACTGGTTTGGTGGGCGTGGTTAGGTGGGCGTGGCTTGGTGGGGTGGGTGGGAAGGCCAATCCTGCGCTTTTCTCTCCTTTTTCCTCTCAGCTGATTGTCGGAGGAATTTTTTTTCTTCTCTCAGCTGATCGTTGGCTTTGTTTTTTTTTATACAACCGGTTCAGTAGAACCGGCACAAACCAGTAACATACCACCAACGATTGGCACCTGCCTGCCTGAATCCTTCTGACATGGAGCTTCCTTCGGCTACAAGGAGCGACTCAAATCTTTCACGAAGAAATCTTCTGAGGCAGTTTGTGAAAAGTTGGAGCAGTAAGAGAGGAAAATCCTTCTCTAAGAAGAAAAAAGCCCAGCTCCGTCAAGTTAAAAAGGCTTCTAGAGTTGAGCACTTTGTTCCCTAGGGCCTAGGAGCAATTTCATGCTCCCACCAGGATTCTCCAAGCAAGAGGAATCTTCAAGGGGTGTAGCGTTTCTCTTCTGGGGATAATACGGATAATACGGTTATGTTCTCCATTAATTTATTAAATCACCTTTTAATGCTCTATAAATCATGCAACCCATAGTAGAACATTGTGTAATTTAATACATGCTGCGAAAAGAAATAATTACTTTTCCGAGGGCGCAGTAAGAAGTTCTTCCTATCCACTTTCTCTCTTCTGTGCATGGCTTCATCGTGGGAGAAAAACCAAGAATAAGGACTGGATTAGATACGCATCATCGGCTCCCACACTTCTCTCAGCGCCATCGATTATTTCACATTAGCTGTAGGGAAAACCATAACCATTATTTCCACGGATACCTACTTTATTATCGGTTTTTGTTTAAAATAATAACACTTCCATTCTAAAACTTTTTTAAAAAAACCTTTGCATTCCACCTCTTTACCCTCATTATAAAAAGACACATACAGCAGATTCTTGCTAGACCAGTGGGGTGTTGTTTTAACCTTTGCTTCTCCAGCCACAAAGTATCTCTTTACATCTCAAATTACCTTTTTTAAAAAAAGAAGGTGAAAAAACGTTTGCCAATGATTTGCTACATGTAGCAATAGCATCAAGAAATAAATTGCAAGTATTTTGACACCATGGTAGAACTTTTGTACCATTTCCAGTGAAGAGTTTCCCAATTAAATTAATTATAATTTTATTACTAATAATAATTAAATTTATTTACTGCCCATCTCACCACCAGGCGACTACAACATTCACGCTTCCAGCATCTGATCATGGGCTCTTCAATGGGCTAGCTAGATTCACATATAAACCACTGTTTGCTTAATCTCAAGTTATCACCTAAACCACCTTAGCAGAACTGATGCATTATATCACAGATCATGCTAAAACACAAGCCACAAAGCTGTGGCTTTCACAGTATTGTTGTATTCTTATACACTGAGCAGAGTCACTTCTTGTGAGATGGTCAGTTATATAAATTTGATTAATAAATAAATATGCAATGGGCTTAAGCTTAAGCTTCTTCTGTCATTCTATTATTCTGATGATGAATAAGCCACAGTTTGCTTATGATGGGATTGAAAACAATATGAAGGAAAACTCTTTAATTTTGAAGTCCACAAAAAGCTTGTGCCAAAGTTACCAGAGTCCTTAGCAATGCACCGAAAGGCTGAAGGAAGCTTTCAGCTCAAACAAAATACAGACAAGTCCTCATCTAGCAAACAAAACTGGGACTAGAACCTTAGTCATTAAGCAAAGCAGTCGCCAAGTCAACTGTACTTGCATTTACTGCAGCTTTCCTTTGCTTTACAGACCTGGGATTGGTCGCAAAGTCACTTTTTCATCACTGTTGTAACTTTGAATGGCCACTGTAAGAAGCAGTCTCTAAACGAGAACTATTTGTATGTGCTCTATGATCCTAAGTTGCTGTTCAGTTACAGAAGACTCTCTAAAGCAGTGGTCACCAACCAGTGGGCCGGGGTCCACGAGAAAATGTTGGTAGTCCGCACAGAAATGTCACCCCCAAAGCAATTAATCCAGGCTGTGCGGAAACACGAGGCTGCACCGCTCTGGTGGCCCATGGGAACACAAGGCTTGCGTCGCTTGCATTGTGAACAACACAAGGTAATGAGGGGAGGGGGGAAAGAGCGGTGGGGGGAAACTTGCCCCAGTTGCCCCACATGCCTGGCCTGGCCACTGGGCTGCTTCTTTCCTCTTCTGCTTTTGGCTTCTTGCGAGGAAAGCAGTAAAAGTCTTTCTTTCTCTCCCCCAAACTCTGCCAGAAATGAGTCTTTGGGACCCTGCTAGTCATCCTGCTCCAAGAGGCTGCGCCGGCAAAGACTCATTTCTAGCGGAGTTTGGGGGAGAGAAAGACAGACTTCTGTTCTGCTGTTTTCCTTGCATGTTCTCATTCTCTCTCTCTCTCTCTCCTAAGAACGAAGCTGGAGACGGTATCCTGCTATACTAAATAAAGAATGATCGATCAGTATGAAAACAGGGTGGGAAATTTTCCTGCAGACATTTTTGGGGATTTTCCCAGGGTCTGTGGGATTTAAAATTATGAGTTTGGTGGTCCCTGAAGTCCAAAAGCTGGTGACCCCTGCTCTAGAGACACAGATATCAGTGGAAGGCTCCCGATTTTTTTCTGCTCACATTTGTAGACTTTAATGGATGAGAAAGTAAGTTAGAAACGAGGGAACATATTCATGAACTCAAGAATGGGCCTCAACTTGAAGACTACCTTGATTTTCATTTGTGGTGGGCCTTTTTCAGAGGGCAACTGTTGACCCTCTTTGCGCTCCTTTCAACGGATGGTTCAAGCTCTCCTAACTGGGAGAAGACAAACCTCCTTGGACCCACAAGCTTTGAAGCTCAAAGCTTTTGGATTTTGGATTTTATTCATGCAGACCCAGCGGTTGCAACCAAGCCAAACTTTGTTTGCTCTTAGAAAGTCTAAAGTGGGAAGATTTAAGACTTTGGGCAGGAGACCACCAGGAGATCACAGAAAAAAAAGTTCTTCCCTATCGTGGCCAAGGAAAGACCTGGATGGGATAAGCAGGAGTATAAGTTTTGGAATTTATTTTATGAATGGTTCGACCAAAGAATAACAAACTGAAATATGTGGTAATAGCAATTACATAACAGATTGATTTTGAAAAGATAAGAGAATGAATATAACTTAGTAAGGATGGATTATATTTTTGAAAGATAACTATAATGTTAATGATAATATAATAGTCAAACAATATGATACAAAATGTTGATTAGAATATTATAAATATAAATAAGAAATGTATGATAATATCATTATGCACACAAAGATATATGTACCCAACCAACACACTGTAGAATCAGAAGATGGTTTTATTTGTTATTTTTGTATAAAAACTAAAACAGGAGTCAGCTTCATTTGAGGAAGAGCAACTCAGCATTTTGCCCATCTTGAAAAGCTAAAGCTGGCCATGTCAATTCACACAGGGTAGCCCAAAAGGTTGCAAAAAGAAAAAGAAAATGAAAATTCTGGAAGAGGTCCAGGGAGGATATGGCCTTTTGAGAAACACGTGCAACTTTTAGCTTTTAAAATTAGCCTCCAAAGATCTCTAAAGGATCCTTGGCAGCTTTATAAGATGGGTGGACTTCAACTCCCAGAATTCTCCAGCTAGCCAAGCTGCCTGAGGAATTCTGGGAGTTGAAGTCCACCCATCTTAAAGTGCCACGGTGCAAAAAAGTGGCTGTAAATCACGGCAGAGCTACACCTGGCACCGCAGGTGGCAGAAGAGCCATGCTCCCCGGAGCAAACACTGGCCACCGGCTCCCGCCACATGGCTTCAACGGCGGGGGGCGCTCGCGGCCCATTCCTCTACGACAGCAGCAGCGGCGCCAGGTACTGCGCGACCCTGCCCACCACGGCAACCCACGCCGCCATTTTCTTTCTTCATCTCAAGACGCGACATTGGATGAAAGCCCAAACCGGGCGCTTTCATCCCGCCTCCCGATTAGGCAGCCGCACCGATAGGTCAAGCGACCTGCCCGTCCCCTCGCCACCAGCCATTCCCTTCTGCCACACGCACACCACGACCAAACTATTGGAAGGGCGAGAGGCGTCAATTACGCTCCTCCCCGCCTCCCCAACCCTCTCCTGGCAAAGCCGTGACAAGCCCAGCGTCACCGCCCTCCACCCTCATTGGCGGGCGATTACATCTGGAAAAACAATACAAGAGGGGGGGGGGGGGAAAGGGACGAGCCTCGCCTCCAGATAGGCTCCCGAAGTGTCAATCGAGCGTTATTCCCCACCCTCCAATCACCACCACCCTTACCTCACCCTCCCGCCGAGGAAGTTTGTTTCGCGGGCGGGCGCGCGACACACGTTAATAAAGCGGCCCCGAAAGTCGTCTCTGAGTTTCACCCGCCACGTGCCCCGGGGCGCTCGCTCTCTTCCCCAACCCCGTCCGGTCGGGCGAGATTGGGGAGAAGGTGGGGTGGAGTGGGGAGTGCTCTCCCGTTGCACACGCACACGCGTGTGCGTGTGTATCCATGTGCGTGCAGCAGGGTGCATGCTACAAGAAGCCGCCGCCCCCCCCCTCCCCGGGCATGCAAAACCCGGACACGTGCAGGGGCCTCCCCGGCTCCAGAACCAAGACCCCACGCGTGTCCCACCCACTCCCCATTCCCCGCGAGGAGCCTCAGCCCGGAGAGAGAAACCGGGAAGAGAGAGGGAGGAGGGGGGGAGGTTCTTTGCAAGGCCAGCGACGCCACCCGCCCCACCCGCGCCCTCCGGCCCCGCGTGGAAGCGGCTCCGTCCGCCCTGACCTCTTGGCTGCGGCTTCTCTCCCACCCGCCGACGCCGTGGAGGAGGAGGAAGAGGTGGAAGGGAGCCCATTGGCCTCGGCTCCAAGGCATTTTCCTCCAGGAAAATCGCGAGCTGCACCCGGGAGCCCCGCAAGCCCGGAGTCCCCCCCCCAAAGAGCGGATTTTGCAAAAATTGCAAGCAGCCTCCCCTCCCCTCCCCTCCCCTTCCCTTCCCGGGTTGGAAGGCAGCAAACGGGGAGGAAGGGAGTGAGTTGGGGCGGGAGGGGGGGCTCCCGGCTGGCTTTACTCAGCCTGCCCGCCCGCCTGCCTGCCTCCGCACACAATGGGAGACCCGTCCCGCCGCTTCCACCCACCACCAACCCCCGTGGGCGGCCATCGGGCCCCCGTGGAAGATGCCCCAAAGCCCTGGGTGGGGGGAGAAGGGGGGGGAGGGAGGAGGAGGAAGGGTGGTGATGGGTGAGGGGACCTCGCCTTCCCCTTCTTGCCCGCTGCTGCCCACCCGAGTCCCCCCCCCCCCCCCCCCAAAAAACCAAACCACCCCACCTGGCCCCTCGGCAAACCTTCTCCTTCTTTCCTGGGATGCTCCACCGGCCGCCTCCTCCTCCTCCACCCCGCCAGGAGCGGAGCCTCCGAGCCAGCCGGGACTTGATAAGAGGAGCTAATTGAAAGGTTAATCTGCATGGGCGCTGACAGCCGAGGTCCCTCCCCGTTCCGGCTCCTTTTTTCCCCCCCTCTCTCGCTTTCCTATATATATATATATAATCTGCTATTGGCAAGCGGGAAACGGCTTAAAGGGGGGGGGGGGGGCGTCCGGCGAGCCCACCAGCCGGGTTAAACGCTCGGGCGGCGGAGAGAGGTGGGAGAAAGGGAAGAAAGGAGGCAGGCAGGCAGGCAGAGCCCACGATGAGGCTAGACGACGACGACGCCGAGATGCCAGAGCCGCCCGCTCCGGAGTCGGGATCCTCCTGGCACGGCGACCCCCGAGGAAGAAGAGGGTGGCCAAACGCGCCCATCGGCCGCCTCGCCTCGATCCGCTATTTTTAGATTAGGTTATAGAGGAGCCGAGTTGGAAGGGACCTTGGAGGTCATCTAGTCCAACCCCTTGCCCAAGCAGGAGACTCCACTACACCACCGTCTTCTCTCTCTCTCTCTCTCTCTCTCCCTCCTTCCTTTCCCCCTCTCTGCCCCTCTCTTTCTCTGTCTTTCTCTCCCTCTCTGTCTTTCCCTCTCTTTCTCTCTGCCCCCCCTCCTCCTCCCGCACCCCCGGCTGAGCCCCTTTGCCTTAAAATTCCCGAGTTTGGCTTCGACTTCACCCCGGTGGGATTCTCAAGACCAGAACCCCCCCCCCCCC
>NW_020769358.1:5186738-5197569 GCF_900518735.1 Pseudonaja textilis | reverse complement strand
TTCTATTCTATTCTATTCTATTCTATTCTATTCTATTCTATTCTATTTCTATTTCTATTTCTATTTCTATTCTATTCCTATCTATTCTACTGGTAAAGGTTCCCCTTGCACATCTGTGCTAGTCGTTTCTGGCTCTAGGGGGTGATGCTCATCACCGTTTCAAAGTCGAAGAGCCAGTGCTGTCCGAAGACGTCTCCGTGGTCACATGACTGGCATGACTAAACGCTGAAGGCGCAAAGAACGCTGTTACCTTCCCACCAAAGGGAACTATATTTTACTTGCATTTTTTTTACATGCTTTTGAACTGCTAGGTTGGCAGAAGCTGGGACAAGTAACGGGAGCTCACTGCGTTACTCGGCGCTAGGTATTCAAACCGCCGAACTGCTGACCTTTCCACCGTGTCCCTTATAAAAGGTTATTTCATTTTCTAAAAGGGAAGAAAACACACACACACACACACACGTTTTACGACATAATTTGATCACATTCTGAAGGGCTGCTCTCATTTTGTAAGTAGACTCAGCCAAGAGTTGGCTTTGATGGCCTCCTAACTGGAGCCTTTTCTGGAGACACCCAGGAGCATGATATGTAACCAAGACAATATAACCCATGGCAAGTTGAGCACTGAAAAGAGCAGGGATGGGAAAACGCCAGCCTTCTGGGTGTTTCTGCTATCTTAAAATCTCAACCACAGTGTGGGCTTATGGTTAGGGTAGGGCTATGTTGGGAGAAACCACAGGTTCCTTAGTTCAGGAGAGAAGCACTTGGAATTAACACATGCAAATGAAATGTAGAGAGGAGGAGGGAAAGGAGGATTGTGAGGTCCTTAGAGTTCTCCGAGCTTGGTTGTTTTCTTGCAGATGTTTCACTACCCAACTAGTTGATGGCATCAGAGAGAGAAGAGGAGGAGGTGGTTTGTGGGCTCCTTAGTGTACTTTGAGTTTAATTGCTTTCTTGCAGACATTTCATTATATCAGAGATAGAAGCAAAAGGGGTTTGCTGAGATGAGGAGGAAGAAGAGGTGGAGGAGGAAGAGGAGAGGGAAGAGGTGAAGTGTGGGGTCCTTAGTGCTCTCTGAACTTGGGTATTTTCTTGCAGACATTTCATTACCCAACTAGGCAACATCATCAGGGATAGAAGGGAGAGGGGTTTGCTGAGAGGAGGAGGAGGAGGAGGAGGAGGAGGAGGAGGAAGAGGAGGAGGAAGAAGAATGGCTTTGCACTGTAAAAAAATTGCCTAAATTATATCCATTTTCCTTTAAAAAAAGAAGAATCTGGATGGTAGATTCTCTTTGGCACAATAAGATTTAAAGGAAATGTTTTCTACTTTTGCTTGTACCTTTTTGGTAATTCCACTCCATTTCCAGCAGTTCTTTCAAGGCATTTAGCAACGGGTGTATTCGAACATGCCATTAACCACGTACACTCACGGGGAAAATGGGTTTAAAGTCACAGAACAAGATGCACATATCCTTCATGAGGAGAGGTGTTCTTTTTTTTTTTTAAAAAAAGAAAAGAACGTGATATCATTAACGCCCTTTTTGATGTGTGAATGAGGAAAATTAAAACGCCTGCATGTCAGACAACATGCGTACTACATCAGTTACAATAGCAAGATGAAGGAATAAAACCTACTGTAATAGGAGATCCAAAAAAGCTTTACAATGACTGTATTTGTTTTGAAAATCTAAATAAATAACCAGGGTAATGTAATAGGAAGCAACAAAAGAAACAGTTATCAAAATGTTTATGGAAACTGTGTAAGCAGCGTGCATGTGAGGACCAGACAGATCCAGGCTGAAAACGGTCAAGGGCCCTGAAGTAACCATGCCCAGATGTTGGCAGCTCTTTTCCCTAGGAAAATGACTCTCCATTCATTTAGGTGCTCAGGTAGGACTTGAATCTGGGCCACAAATAGATTGGAGCCAAAACCTGCTGAATCTTTGTGGTTTTCTAATGTGGGTAATAAAACCAGTTTAACAAAGAGCCGTGATCTTGACTCTCTCTGCCTGTGAAATTACAAGTTCAGGAACATGTTTTGATAAAACCTCACTGTCACAGGTAAGGGGAGGCCCACTCATGTAGGGAAAGCAGGAACTCAAGTGGAACTTGTCCAAGATACTCAATCTGAAGTCTTTAAGAGAGGGAACAAGGCTTTTATATGTGTCATGCCCGTTGTAATCTGATTCGGAGGGGGAGGCCGAGCAGCTGACAAGGGTGTGGGAGTGTGACTCCAGTGGCTGTGGAAGAAACTGGGGAAGGGCAAAGTTCTGCTGGGCAGAGCAGGGGCAAGGGAGAGCAAGGGAGAGGAAGACTCAGGCCCACCCCCTCTTCATCCTACAGCACGCAGGGAGGAACGGAGAAGGGAGCAATGAGAGTTGCGTGGCTTACGGGGGAGGAAACGGCCTTGATTCCCTTCATTAGCTGCAGCTGGGAAAAACAGTGTTTAAAAAGGGAAGCTGCACACAGCAAGTTGTTGGGAGCAAACTGTGAATTTATCTGGTATCATCAAGGCTTATCTGGGTTCCTGGGATCTTCCCAAGTGTGTGAGTTTTGTTGTGCTTTCAAGTCTACAATTCCTTCCCCTTCCCTGTCAAGTTAATTACTGCAGCATGATTTGTGTGGATTTTTATTTACAGTTTGTATGTACTTTGTTTTCGGACTGAATAAAGACTGTTCCTGGGAGAGTTTTTCTCCAGCCAAAGGTAACGGGGACATTGGGAGCAAAGTTGAAGATAATAAAGGGACTCTTCTTGCTTATTCAACTGTGTGGCCTTTACGCCATGCCCCAGGTCATCACAATATGACTGCTGTAAATTGAAAAAAACTCTTAAGCATAAGCTGAGCTCTGTCTTGGAACATTCAGGTATCTCACATCTCCAAATGTTCTCTTGTCTGGAGGTCCCCCAAAGTGGTCATGCTTCCCTCCAGTCTTTTTCCCATTCATTTTATAGCATCCCCAAATGAAATAAACAAACACATTAAAAAGTTATGACACAAAAGTTATGAAATAAACAAACACATTAAAAAGTTATGACAAAAGTTATGTAGTTGTTTACCAAGCACATTTATGTTATATTAAAGTATAACCAAAATATGACCCAGTAGCTCAGTGGCTAATACACTGAGCTTGTCGATCAGAAAGATTGGCAGTTTGGCGGTTCGAATCCCTAGCGCCACGTAACGGAGTGAGCTCCCATTACTTGTCCCGGCTTCTGCCAACCTAGCAGTTCAAAAGCATGTGAAAATGCAAGTAGAAAAATAGTTCCCTTTGGTGGGAAGGTAACAGCGTTCTGTGATGCCTTCAGTGTTTAGTCATGCCGGCCACATGACCATGGAGACGTCTCTGGACAGCGCTGGCTCTTCGGCTTTGTAACAGAGATGAGCAGCGCCCCCTAGAGCCAGAAACGACAAGCACGT
Source organism: Pseudonaja textilis (assembly GCF_900518735.1). The sequence continues at coordinate 5,194,150 of NW_020769358.1, read as the reverse complement.
ATGTGCGAGGGGAACCTTTACCTTATAACCAAAATATCTTTTACAATTGCCAAGGCATGTCACAACTTTTGAGCACCCCTAATGTTTGGAAATTGGAAATTTTACATGCCCTAAGATTCAGTGTAATGTTGATGTACATCGGGGGTGTCAAATTCAAGCCCCGCCATCCTGGAAACAGCTATTGCCTCTACCAACAAAAATGGAGGTTGGGAGGGCTCCATTTTCACTGGCAGAGGGCTGTAGGAAGCCATTGCAGCCGAAAACAGAGCCCAGGAGCCCGTTTTTGCTGGCAGAGCACCTGGGCCACCACAGATGTCCCCGACACGAGTGATGTTGGGCTGTCCCCCCTGGCCTCCCCGAGCTCAAACACAACTAGACACAAGGACAGTTTTTCCCCGAACGCCATCACTCTGCTAAACAAATAATTCCCTGAGCACTGACCAACTATTGACAAAGTCTGCACTACTATTACTATTAATCTTCTCATCATTCCTGATAGCCCCATCCCTTCCCACCTGTGACTGTATGGCTGTAACTTTGTTTTTTTCCGAATGCCATCACTCTGCTAAACAAATAATTCCCTCAACACTGTCCAACTATTGACAAAGTCTTCCCATCACTCTTATTGCCCATCCCCTCCCACTTGTGACTGTATGGGTGTAACTTTGTCGCTTGTATCCTAACGATTTATATTGACTGTTTCCTAGCATGATTTGATTGCTTATTGTACCCTATGACTAACATTAAGTGTTGTACCTGATGAATCTTGAGTCTTGACGAATGTATCTTTTCTTTTATGTACACTGAGAGCATTTGCACCAAAACAAATTCCTTGTGTGTTCAATCACACTTGGCCAATAAAGAATTCTATTCTATTAATTCATTAACCCTGATGCGGCCCTCAATGGAATCGTGTTTGACACCCTGATGTACATTATAAACTTGCTTTAGGTGTGAATACTGCATACCTCACTACAGGTAGCTCTCAACTTGCAATCATACATTTAGCAAATGTTTGAAGTTACAAAAAGACTGGTTCTCATACATGGTCACATGATTGTGAGTTGGGTGCTTGGCAACAGGCATGTGTTGATGATAGCTGCAGCTTCTCAGACTCCAATAAATGTGCATTTGCAACCTTTCCCAGCTATCTTCTGAGAAGCGAAATGGGAGAAATAGATGTGCTTAATGATGAATCACTTAACTGCAATGATTTCCATTAACAAAAATGTCATACAATTGGGAATGACTCAGTGAACAATCACCTTGTTTAGCAACATAATTTCTGGTCCTCATTGTAGTTGTAAGTTGAGCCTTCCCTGTAGCTCTGATTATAAGATTTCTTAAAAATGTTAATTTCTGCTAAGTCTTTGCATGCATGTGAACAGACTACAGGTGCAAAGTGAGCATCATAGGTCTCTCAAATAATTTCTTTTCAAAAACAATCTTTCAAAAGGTTCCTGGATCCAAACATTTTAAAAGCGTGCCCTGGGGAGTATGGAGAAATGAGAGAAAATTAAAAATGTGGACATGAATTGAAGGCTGGCTACAGGTGCACAGAAAATTAAAACCTTTAACTAAAAGATTAAACGACAGTCCTTTTAACTAGTAACAAACTGAATCATGCAATCCACTCAAGGTACTAATATCAAATTATCTTCCACTATGCGCACTTCTATTATTTCTCTGTAATTTTCAAGCTCCATGGCTCCTCACCCTGCTGATAACAGAAGCTGTAGCACTTATGCTGTTCTTTTTTTATTCCCTCTATCCATCAATTGTAGCACTGAATAAAGCTCAACTGGATGTACGTGACTTCCAAGGTGAAAAATAGGACCATTTATACGTCTGTTTCCGTCACAGTGTGCCACAGGCAACAAAATGCAAGTGGTAGAGGTTTGCAAAATGTAATGTGTCATCTTCCATTTTGCAATTCAGAGTTTACATTTACTTTTGTTCTCGGGATGGTTATTTTATGCTTTGCTTGCACAGTAGCTAAATCACATGTTTTCTTGTTTGGAATTGAAATATAACCTTAGAACAGGAGCGAACAAGATCAGGATCTATAAAGGAAATGCCAATCTCTCCCAGTAGATCCCAACACTTGGATTTCTAGCTTGCTTGCTTGTTTTGTAAGCAGCAGCAATCTATAAAACAAAGACTGAAGTCTGTTTTACTCCTTTTAGAATAGAGTCAAGTCGAGTCGAGTCGAATCGAATAGAATTCTTTTATTGGCCAAGTGTGGTTGGACACACAAGGAATTTGTCTTGGTGCAAATGCTCTCAGTGTACATAAAAGAAAAGATACATTCATCAAGAGTCAAGAATCATAAGGTACAACACTTAATAGTCATAGAGTACCAATACGCAATTAAATCGTATTAGGAATCAGTCAATAAAAATAGTTAGGATACAAACGACAAGGTTACAGTCATACAGTCACAAGTGGGAGGAGATGGGTGAAAGAAAGGATGGGAGGATTAGTAGTAATAGTAATGCAGTCTTAGTAAATAGATCGACAGTGTTGAGGGAATTATTTGTTTAGCAGAGTGATGGCATTCAGGGAAAGACTGTTCTTTTGTCTAGTTGTTCTGTGTGCAGTGCTCTGAAGATTGTGCACACTTTCTGGTGATTTTTCTGAGTTTCTAAACATCTTCAAGAATTGGACAAGGGACGCATATAAAATCCATGATCGTTACGTATTCTACAAGCTAGCCCAGTTGGATTGAGCCGTAGAGACTGGTCTGTAACAATCCTGCAGAATAGTCCAGGTGTTATTATTGTATTGCCGTGTCTTTTGTTAAAAGGAATAGAGGGTGTTGAGACTGCAGCTGACTGCAACAGAGGTGCAAATTTAGAAAAGATAGGATGGGTTTGAATTCACAACATCAACAAAAGTCCAAGCTTTGTCCTCTCTTGCAAGCAATGTGGCCTCTGGTCTTCATAAAGCTCTCTCTCATCTTGTGAAGTATTATTTTGTGAATTTCTGTATGTTTTTTAAATAGCTGAGCCTGTCAAAGGGCCTTATCTGGTCAAAAAAAGCAGGGAAAGTACACATTGTATACATTAGATTTTATATCCTCCATTTGCCTCCAAACTTAGTGGTCCTGTTTGGCACTATAATCTGACTGGAGTTAAATATCCATTCATTTTGTTCATTCGGTCTACGGATCTTATATCAAGATCAGTTTCAGGATTAAAATTGTCTCCTTTCATATCTGGAGGGTTTCCCCCCCAAAGTAGAATGAATTTCTCCAACTCCCAAGTTATAGGAGATAGGAAGATGTAAATCTTCCATACCAATTCTTCAAACTCAGGAACAGCTACTGCCACGGATCTGCTCAGTCTCCAGAAATTAATTCAGTCGGACAACTTACACAAAACCTGTAGTACTGGGAACAAATGCAAATTCCCAAGAACACTGGTAGTAAGTGTAATTGGTATAGAAGTTTTTATTATGTGGCTGATCAACACTATGAAGTCTCCAAATACAACCAGTCAGAATAAAGCTGGAAGGGAGGCTTGGAGATCTTATAGTCCAACCCCCTATACCATTTCAGACCAGTGGAAACTGATCAAGAACAGATCCAACTTAGAAATAAAGAGAAATTTCCTGATATCGAGACAAATCAATTAGGGGAATGGCTTGCCTCTAGAAGTTGTGGCTGGTGCCATCACTGGAAGTTTTCAAGAAGAGATTAGACAGTTATTTGTGCTTAATGGTTTAGGGGTTCCTGCTTGAGCAGAGTGTTGGTTGAGAGGTTCCTCCCAACTCTGTTATTCTGTCAAATGAACCAAGGTCATGGTATACTTCTCATGTTCTTGTCCAAAACCATGGAGGCCTTCTCCTGGCAAATCAAGTGTTCATAGTGTCGCCCAGGGGTGGGATTCAATTTTTTTTAACAACCGGTTCTGTGGGCGTGGCTTAGTGGTCATGTGACTGGGTGGACATGGCTTCGTGGTCATGTTAATTGGCTGGGCGTGGCCAACTCAATATCACTCACATCGAGGCACTCATCTCCTCACCTGGCCTCTCATGACTGTGGGGATGCTGCAACAGTCTTAGGTGTGAAAAACGGTCATAAGTCACTTTTTTCAGTGCCATTGTAACTTTGAATGGTCACTCCACACAAGCAAAGTACCAGCAGAGGAAGGGAAAAAACTCCAGAGAAATTCCTGAGACAGGAAGTCTCGTCCTGCCAAGAATGTAATAAGAGTTAATGGAGAGGCAGTTTCTGTAAGCAACACCAGAATGTTTCCTTCCTGCCTTCCTTATAGGATTAGGACAGTAATTTCTCTGAACTGCTTAGAATGTTAACAACTGATTCTAGAGAATAGGAGCGAACTGGTAGAATTCCACCCCTGGTTTCGCCCCAAAATATCCAAATGTATGGGTAAGAAAAAGGGACACAGATGTATAGCAGTAATAGGTGGCCTGCCTGACATGCTTATGACAGGCCATGCATGGAGGCGTATGACTCCATGCACCCATGGCAACCAGAACATACAGGTAGTCCTTGAATTGCCACCATTCACTTAGAGGCTGTTCCAAGTTACAACAGCACTAAAGAAGTGACTCTTGACCATTTTTCACACAACCATTACAGCATCCCGATGATCACATGGCAACTGGTGTGTGTTTATGACAGTTGTGAAGTGTCCTGGGGTCAGGGAATCCCCTTTTGTGGCCTTCTGATGAGCAAAGTCAATGGGGAAGCCAGATTCACTTAACAATCATCCTACTCACTTAACAACAGTCAGATGGCAGAGCCAGATTCACTTAACAATCATCCTACTCACTTAACAACTGTCAGATGGCAGAGCAAAACTCACAACCGTCTTGCTTAAGCAATGGAAATTTAATAGTGGAAATTCAATAGTGGTCATATGTCAAGGACAGAGCTGGTATTCAGCAGGGTTCTGACCAGTTCTGGAGAACCAGAAGTGGAAATTTTGAGTAGTTCGGAGAACTTGCAAATCCCACCTCTGACTGGCCCCGCCCCCATCTATTCTCTGCCTCCCATCGAGTCCCAGCTGATTGGCAGGGTCTTCTTTGGTTGCCCTGCACAGGAGAACGGAGCTGGAAAGCAGGTTAATGGGGTGGGAAGGGAATGGGGATTTTGCAGTATCCTTCCCTTGTGATGCCCACCAAGCCACGCTCACCAAGCCAAGCCCCACCCACCATGCCAAACCACGCCCACCAAGCCACGCCCACAGAGCCGATAGTAAAAAAAAATTGAATCCCACCACTAGTCAAGGACTATCTCTACTCTCAAAAGTCCTTGAGAGCCCCCCATAAATTTAGATGACCTTTGCCCAAGGATAAAAATGTTCTGTGCATTCAATATACCGTATGATTAGTCATTCAGGATAAAATCCTACATAGCAAACTCAAACTGTGAGTGAGACTTAGTTAAAGCCGTAATAATTGCACTTCTTAATTCTTTATTTATGATTTAGGAATGAATGAATGAATAAATAAATAACAGGTTCCGCCCATCGCTCCCCATAGACCTTAGAAACTCCGCGGCCTTTACTTACATTCTTCAAAGCTTTCTAGTTTTGGCAGCTTCTTACACTGCTGTCTTCTTAACTGGGTTTTATTAAGAATAATGGGTTTTTTAAAATATCTTTCTGAGGCACAATGAGATTTGAAATTTATGCTAATCTCCAAAGGTTACATTCCGTTCTTAACTACACTCATGAAAATACAGGATAGATCACACAGCTCTCAATGGAATTATCTCCGAAACACAAGGATGGCAGGAGAAACTGCAGCGGTATCAGCCTCTTCAAATGAAATAAATGTATTCCTCCTAAATGAGTTGTTGATTGTTCCTCTGATAATTAAGTACACAAGTCTATGATCCTTTAGGATCATCTAATTAGTATCCACATAATTTCACTTAATTGCCACTGTAATTGGAATGTATAGGATTTACACCCTTCCCCACCCTTTCAAAATAATTGCATGCACATTTTAATATAAATTATGTAACAGTTTAGTTTATAGATTAATTTCCACATATGGAGCACAACTCATTAGGATGCTAGTTATTATAATCGCAGTTGTGACAGGCATTTTCTACCTAAAGCTTCTGAATCGTAGGTTTGCATACCAAACCTTTAAAAGCATGACGTGGAGATAAAGATACTCATAAAAAAAGGAGTATGCCTTAGATACCCAACCACTGAACAGTAGGGGAAAAAAAAGAACTCTGGCTATAAAGAATGACTCATTATGAAGACAATACCAAACAGGCTAAAAGGCATAATGAAAAAAAATAATAATATCCACCCTGCATATTTCCTGAACACTGTCAGGTTTATGCCACAACTTGTCATTTTTAATTATTTTTCTTTGAAAGCTTTCCTGGGCTCATGCTTTGTTTTAAATCTCCAAAATAAATTTTCTCAGGCAGCTAAAAGGACGAAATGAAAACAGAGGAAAAATTCTGGCAAACACCCTTTGCCGCAGCTCTAGAATTTTTTTTTTCCAGGCTGAAAATCGCAAATTATTATATTTTGGGAAAAACAAATTCCCTAATAAAAAAAATGGAATACACGTGCAAGTAGACCTCCATTATTTGTGTGCATCCTTTCATTTAGAACGGCTTTGTAGCTGCCTTAAATATGACTTATATCGGCCATCTACTGAAGCTTGAAGGAACTGAGATGATATTTTGCACACCCAAAATCTAGACAAGGTTCCAGAAACTGTCAGTGTGTAAGAAATTATGAGCTGGGATAGCCATAACAAGTCAGCCAATGGGAACTGTTTGGTGACTAAGAAACAGGATCTGTTGTGAGCTATGTCAGATAGCTCAGAGCCTGGGCGTGGCTTAGCTTGACTGATCTATGTACATATATACATATATACATATACATACATACATATATATATATATATATATATATATATATATATATATATATACACACACACACACACACACACACACACACACACACACACGTAGGTCTAGGTGTGTTCGGGTCATTTCCTGTGTAAGATTAAGAGTATCTTGGCGACGTTTCGGCAAGGTCCCACTTGCCATCCTCAGGCTGGTGCTTTTGGTTTCGTGCCAGTGCAAGCAGTGTGTGATCGGAGCAGCAGAGACTACCTGCACTGGCACGAAGCCAAAAGCACCAGGCTGAGGATGGCGAGTGGGCGACGTTTCGATGAAGTCTCATTCATCATCTTCAGGCTTGTGTCTTCGGCTTTGTGCTTCTCAGAGGATGAGAAGCACAAAGTCAAGAAGCACAAAGCCGAAGACACAAGCCTGAAGATGATGAATGAGACTTCATCGAAATGTCTAGATACTTCCAATTTTATGCAGGAGAAAACCCGAATAACGAGAGAGAAAGAGAGAGAGAGAGAGAGAGAGAGAGAGAGAGAGAGAGAGAGAGAGA
>NW_020769358.1:5163805-5186638 GCF_900518735.1 Pseudonaja textilis | reverse complement strand
AGAGAGAGAGAGAGAGAGAGAGAGAGAGAGAGAGAGAGAGAGAGAGATATGGCATTCAGCTTTGTTCGGGTATTTTCCCGCGTCATTGTAGTCGTGCTTTTAAAGTTGTAGCAACGTTTCAGCAGAATCTCATCTGCCATCATCTGATGGCAGATGAGATTCTGCCGAAACGTTGCTACAACTTTAAAAGCACAACTACAATGATGTGGGAAAATACCCGAACAAAGCTGAATGCCTTACATGTAAGTACCCGTGAAAACATGAGAATGCTTGTGAAAGGAGAGTCGGTTGTGCAAATGACATCTCCAAGAACTGTTTGGGTGAAGAAGAAACTTATCTACTCAACAAAGAGAACAGGACTCTGTTCAAAAGCTGAGCGAGACAGAGACAGAGACAGAAACGCCAGATTACTCTAGATAGTTGGATGAAACTGTTATTCCACAGAGGTCTGGAAGGGAAGTGAAACACGCAGTGATGAGAAAGGATGATCCATGTCTTAACAAAGCAGATGGATAAATGGGAATCTCCAATTCACCCAGATACATTGCCATCCAAGAGGCCACCTTCAGAGGGAACAATCTCGGGACTGAAATGACAGGCACATGAAATGGGTTATGTCTGTCAGATACTAAATCTAACAGGGGCCAAAAATGATAGGAATGGAGCATGAGATAAGATAATCCCTAGGGAGACTGTCTGGCCAGAGGATGGGAAAACAGGAGAGGAATCAGCCTGGGAACCAGCCTGCTAAAATCACTGATGAACCAAGGGCTGGAAATAAAATTACCTATTGACCTGCTTGGGCCCCACGATAGATTAGAACAACACTTTAAAGCATTTTTCATGTTTGCATTTATTAATTGAATAAGTAACCCTAATTGAACCATTTAATGTTCCCCAGTATATAATCAGATTCTCCATTCAGAACTTCATTTTTTTAAGGGGAGGAAGAATTCTATCTTTAAAACAATTGAAGATATATTTCTTTCTCTGGATAAGAACAATTTCTCTTTTAGCCTTGCAACTGAACTAGAAAATGACAAGACCATTTGTTTCACTTGCGGCTTCTTCTTAACCTCTTCTTATTCCTTATTTTGCCCAATGAAACATGCCACTTATTTTCAAACGGCTCCCTATTAATCCGGAAACCTCAGATACAAACTGACCACACTTGGAAGCAAAGTCTCTGATCTTGGAATTGAATGAGACTGCAGAGCTGTATAGTTCCCCCCTTCATGCCAAGAAAAATACAATTCAGTGGAATAAAACACTCCCAAAAGTGATTGCCAGACTATACAGCTCCCGCAATTGCTTAGGTCACAATGTATGGACCAGTTTTTCGAAGCAGCTTGGAAAAAGTGAATTTGGGAGAAATTGGCATCTTTGGGGAGTAGTGGTCAGAATTTAAAAGCAAAGATGGGGCTACAGACTGCCTTATATTTGAATGACCTCTATGATTCATCTGCATATTTCCAAGCTAAATGTCATTTAGGTAACTCTGGCAAGACATTGACATTTGCTATTTTCACAGATTGCTTCCTGAAGCTTGCTGTTCAGAACAGGAACCTATGCTACCAGTTTAATGACACCGCTAACTTTTTATTCAGCAATTTGGTTCAGAAGCCCTGAAACAATCTAGGAGTCTGTTAGTCCCTCAAACCATTTTTATCTAGTAAAATGAGCCTAATATTAAGATTACGTTATTCTCCTTTTGTTGCTAATTAACAAGGCAGAGGATCTTTTATTATTGGCAACAGAATTTTGGAAGGCTCTCATTAAGAACATTTCCAAGACTTGTATTCAACTTGCTTTTCAAAAACTTATTTCAACTATCCTCAATATTTAATTAGCTGGTAAGCTAGAACTGACAACCAAAGGGGACAATTTCTTGGACTATTAGAACAAGGGTGAAATTATTAAATAATAAATGGAATAATAGTATGTGATAAAATTGCAAATGTGACAGATAAAACAAATATGTGTAATGAATATAGAAATGAAATAAGAATCTTAGATAATATTGTAAGTAAAATATGAGAATATTTTAAGAAAAATGAAATAAGCTAAGATGTGAACTGAAATTTGATAAAATAAGTTTAATGAACTTAATATTTGAGAATATTTAAAAGAAAATAGAATAAGTAATAATGTGATATGAAATTGAACAAGAAAGATGAATATGTAACTATGGTCATGTTTGTACTGAAATGTAAAAACCTGGAACTGCACTGCTCACCGAAAGATTTTTTTTTTAAATATAAAAACAAAAGAAGAAATTGAATAATGAAATTATCATGTATGTTTAAACAATATGGTGATTGGCATTAGAATAATTAAATAATGAAAGATTATAATTTAATACATATATGTGTATTAACATTAGAATTATATAAGTTTGATGAATGTAAGAGATATGATTAATTTTGTTATTTTTGTTTGCACCAAAATGTATGATGCTTAGGTGCCACACTATATATGTAGAATAAAAATAAAAAATTTGGGGAAAAATATTTAATTAACTGCTGCTTTATCTTGCTTTCAATGGATGCTTTATCTCGGTGCTGGTAGTCATTATGTATTTTGAATGGTTGAAGTGCATCATTTCATTTTTCGTCAGCCAACTTGGCTTCATGTACCAGAAAAGAATACAGTCACCAATTTCTCTTCAGAAGGGCACTATTTCACCTGATTTCATGGCTATCAATTTAATCAACCAACCAACCAACCAACCAACCAACCAGCAATCAACCTAACTAGGGTGAAAATCACATGAATCAAATTAAATCAAATCAGCCACTGATCAGCCTAAGGCAGGGGTCTTCAAACTTGACAGCTTTAAGGCTTGCGGACTTCAACTCCCAGAATTCCTCCTCCAGTCATGTTAGCTCAGGAAATCTGGGAGTTGAAGTCCACAAGTCTTAAACTTGCCAAGTTTGAAGACCCTTGGCCTAAGGGGGCCCAGTACAGCCATTAGGAAACAACATGAAAATATCCAAAATAAACAATACATGTAGGTGGCATAGAACAGGTATCCCCAACCTGGTACCTGGCCTGTTAGGAACTGGGCCACACAGCTGGAGGTGAGTGGCAGGCAAATGAGCGAAGCTGCACCTGTATTTGCAGCTGTTCCTCAGTGCTAGCGTCATTGCCTCAGCTCCACCTCAGTACATCAGGCATGAGATTCTCATAAGGGCACGAACCCTACTGTAAACTGCATATGCAAGGGAAATTGGTTGCGTGCCCCTCCTCCTCTCCCCCCCCAACCCATGGAAAAATCATTTTTAGTTTACTTTACTTTATTGTCATTGTACCTCATACAACGAAATTAAATGCCATCCTCAGTGCATGCTATAACTATAAAAATAAAACACAAGCACACATCCTTTGCATTCTATACAATTGAATTGAGAATCCCTGATATTGCATTAATATTGCCCTATACAATAGAATTCAATGGAGCTACTGCCCTGGGATAGAAGCTGTTTTTCAGCCTCTTTGTCCTTGTTTTTATTGTCCTGTACCATCTGCCAGATGGTAATAGTTCAAAAAAAGGGTGCCCAGGATGAGATGGATCTTTGAGAATGTTTTAACTTCCTTAAAGGCAGCGGGAGCTATAAAGCTCTTCCAAAGAGGGGAGAGGGCAACCCATGATCCTCTGGGCAATGAGGTTAACCCTCTTCCATGAAACTGGCTCTCGGTGACAAAAAGGTTGGGGACCGTTGACACAGAAGGCATAAAAGATATAATAAATGTGACTATAAAGAGGAGAGAGAGGATAGGGCACAGGGAAGATTTATGTATATAGTAGGTGTGAGGCTAGATGCCTACTGAGTTGAGTTTACAGTCTTGAGTCACAAGCAGAAGCCAAAAACTTGACATCCAATGAATGTGGAAAGCATGTAGGTTGCAACAGGGTTTAAAGAATTATGTGAAGTTTGATATGAGAACACAGAATTCTTGTGAGGTAAAAAAATTCAGCCATCCCCCCCCCACCCCTTTTAAATCTGAAGGACAGTAAGTGCCATCTAGTGGCACTGAAGCTTCAACAGCATTCATGGCCACCATGTTGCTGGACCTCAACAATTAGCTAATTTAGCTACTCTCATTCCCTCACACAATTCAGATATGCAGCAACAGGTTCTTAATGCATTCACAACCACAGAGATTATTTAGGGCACACTTTGCTTCCAAGTTTTTAAAGTTTAAATACAGCTCCTATCTTGAGTAAGCAAACCCCTCAGATATAATGGTGGGATCTCAACATGTTTAGAGTGTATTAAAACCCACAGTTAACTCTGTAAAAAAAAAAAAAAGTCACCATAATTGACAAGCAAACATTTCCAATTGTCTTCACAAAGGCATGAAAAAGGAATGAGCTGAATAGTTTACTGAAGTGCCCACAGATGAAGATATGAACAAAAATTAATCGCCTACAGTAATGCTCAAATCTAATATATCATAATTATAAAATTATTGATGGACTTCCTCTTGACAAACAATACATGCATTAGGATGCTCTTCTTTTGTTGCACATGATTAAGAAAACTGTTTATCCCTTTTTGGCTACATCTTTGGCTAATAAGTCTCATACTGCAGATGTTTCTGTAGGCAGCCCTGATGTTTAATGGTGCATGATGCTCTAGGCGAATTCCCATAACCTCACTTTGTCTGAGATGAGCTTAGTCAATTGACAGGATAATAAAGAGAGGGCATTGCCCCAAGCTGGTCTGGGATGTTCCCAATTCTGCACATCTTTTATATTTGCCATTATTTGATAACTGATTGCTTGCAGAATTCTTCCTCCGTTGCTGGGGACAACAACACATAAATATTACATAGTACCATCAAGTTTGTCCAGGAGAAAGGAAGAAGCATGGAATAATTAATTTATTTCATGTTTGTTATTATTGATATATGTATTATTGATACTACTTCTTCTGAGAATCGTTTCTAACATCCATCATATTTATCGTTGGACCTGTGAGGACTGAGCAGGCAAGTGCTTGGCATGAGGTTTAAAATATGCTTCCCCACAAAATATGCTTTCCCACAAAAAAAAAAAAAAAATCCACTCTTGCTTTTAAATCAAAGAGCTGCCAGTTTACAAATCATGGGCCGGAGTCTATTTTCAGATAAAATTAATGCAAAGACGTCTGTTTCAGTTCAACAGACACAGCTGTGTTTTCTTGCTCTCCATCCAAAGTCTCCCGGACTTGGAGTAGGGGCCGTCAAGAGTCCACACCAGTGCGCGAACTGAGACATAGAAAATAAGAGTTCCTTTGAGGATTCTGAGTTCGAAACAAATATGTGCGTTTGGGGAGCTTTGTTTTGAGATGAAGTCACAGCTGGAGCAAAAGGAGACATTTTGAGCACCGCTGTTCCATTTACTCCATGATACAATGCAACTCTAAAAGGGACACGTTCAAAGGTCAGTATGTTCCCTGTTTTGTCTACAACCTTTTGAAGGAGTTGTAAGTCATGACGGTTGTAAAGCAGGCCATCACAAGGTGGTCTCGATTTTATGACCTTTTTTTGCAGTGGTCGTTAAGCAAATCATTGCGATTGCTACTCAGATGGAGCTGGCAGCAGAGTCGGACAATAGCAAGGAGGTTGGGGAGGAACTCGGGCCATTCCTGGAGGCTGAGGAAGGCTCGGACAAGGGCTCTGCAGGAGAGGCAGAGATGGGGCCAGGGCAGGCTGACAGTCATCAACTGCCTTCAGGCTCGGACAGCAGTGAGCCACAGAGCTTCCCAGCCTGTGCTTGCGCAGAGATGCCAAAAGGAAGGAACAATTAAGAACTCAGGGTTGACGTGGGAGTAAGGCCACAGGTGGACAATGAATGGCCCCTCCCATTAAGGATTAAAAGAGGAGCAAAAGGGGAGGGGGCTTTTGCAGGAAACAATTCGTTCATTCGCTCGTTCGTTCATTCCAGCCTCGCGAAGAACTGTCTGTGTAACCTAGAGACTCTGTGCCGAGCCCTTCCCTGACAGCACCGTGTGTGGAGATATTTACCGGGCAGCTTTCCAAGATAGATAAGGTCTGAGCTCATAATTATACCTTTGCAAGACTGTTTGCCAGGCCATTGGCCCAATGTGAATGTAATAAAGTCACATTCATTTAATAAAAGAGGTTTTGCCAGGACACAGAGTTGGCTTAGTGCTTTGTGGGGGGAAGCCTAGGACAGAACACTTGCACAGTTTGATCCCGCCTTCCCTCACCTTTACCCGTATCTCTCTGAGGCAATCACCTTCTATCCTGTTCCAAATGCCACGACTCAGCTAGGTCTCTTTAACACTTAACACTTCTTCCAGGCCTCCACGTTTAGCAGGTATCCCTTCCCTGACCTCTAAAGGGGTTTTTCCTGCACCACTAGAGGAATGTTTGAAGGACGATTGTGTCCATCGCTTCTGTGATGGGACTTGCGTCCGCTTCTCTCACTTAGCAAACAGTCCCCTGGCCATCAAGTCCAGGAAGATCTCTTGGTTTTTGCTGTCTACATGGCCCACCTGGCAGGTTCTGTTCCCTCGGCATATGAATCGGTTCCTGGAAGAATGCAATTTTATGGATTGTGCTGTTGCCTTTCAGAAGCAAAGCATTTCTCCCAACCCAGGCCACTGAGCTTCTGTAAGAGATGTCAGTCATTGTACTACATGGCAAATTAAGACACATACGTCTCATTTTCATTCAATATTTTATAATAAATGATGTGCGAAGAGAAGGATGCTTGATATTCAAGAGCGGAAGGATCTATAAGAACATGGCAAAACCAATAATACTCCGATGCGTCTTCTGACAACTACCTGTGGGCCATACATTTTTACATTCTTAATCATTATTAAATGACTTCATGTCATACATTGCCTGTATCCTGATACAGAAATGAATTATAAATGAAATGAAAGATCAAGCAGTCTTAGAAGAATTACCTCTGGGAAATGAAAATCTTTAATTCTCTTTTATTATTGACATTTATTTGGCTACCATGAATAATAATGCAGCACAGAGATTCAGCTAAGTTTATGTATGAACAGCTTTCCTGGATTCCAAGTCACTTAACATTTATGTTTGCTTATGTAACTGACCTTGCGGAGTAAGCTCTTGTATCTTGAATTTCCTAAGCATATAAATCAACGCATCCCCTAATTTAATTTACACATGGAATCAAAAGTGCAACCAGTCCTCAAACAATTTCCTTATCGCACAAAAACCTCTAAGATTTGATAGTTAGGTTAGCAGCTTCACCGTGAATGAAAGCAAAATATCACAGAAGCCATTGAAAAGCATGTTCAAACGATGCTTCATATCATTTTAACATTCAGCGATGTGTGTTTAAATCTTGAGTTTATTAAAATTACACCACCAATTTCACAGCCTTTTGGCAATCGACAATAAAACTTAAAAGTAAAAACTGAGATATTCAAAACAATTTAGGGAAACAATTAAAAAGTATTAAAACCAGCTACTAAAAACTATTTTAAAAGATAAGTTTTTAAATAGTTTTTTTTTTTGCAATTGCCACTGTTATCTGGATTACAGTTATTATGATAAAGTATTTTATGTAATTTTATTGCATTTTATGTCTTTCTTTTAAAGTTTAACTACTAATAATTACAAATTTGTGCATTTTATTGTTGTACACCCTGACCTAAAGACTGTAATAAAGGTTTGAGTTGATCTGATAAATAGATTTTAATTTATCAACTACAGGATATGGAATTTTCGATTGTTGCTATAAGTTGCTTATAGCAACAGCTGACAAACTTGTCAGACAACTTCAATGAACAGAAGTGGGTTATGGGAGGAATAATTTCTTAAATACGTGGAACAAAGCTATATTGGAGTTTAAAAATTAATGGCTACTGGCGTTTTACCCAGAAATAAACTGGCAGCCAGTGCAAAACTTCTAACATAGGTACAATAGGGTATCTTTGGGAAACCAAAAAGCAACCTGGCTGTTAAGATCTGCACCCCAAGAAGTTGGTGAACTATAATTCCCAGCAACCCAAGACATAAGAAATAAAGGTTGAGGTAGGATGGGCAGGATCACAAAGAATGACAACAGAGTTTCCATGGACGAGAGTGAACTGGAAGCTGTTTTCCCAGAATTAATCCTACACCTTAAGTCCTATTTCCTTACTCTACCCACACTGTCATATTATGGAAGACAGCATTTCTGCCCCAGTATGATAAGGTTCTTCTGGATCTCAGTTGGTTAATCGGTTGGTTGATGGATGGATGGATGGGACCAGAGCAGGTTAAGAAGAGTTTGAAAAGGACTTTTCTTCTACAAGGTCCTTCACTTGATTAGACAGAATCGATTTTGCCCTTCTGGAAATGCAACCGATGGGCAAGTTTTACCAGGCTTACTGATTTCTGCAGTTCACGAGTTCTAGAATATTTGTTTGCAGAGCCACATTATTTAGGATTCCATAATTGTCATGGAGAGAAGAACTAGAGGTAGTAGACCTCTACATATAAGTTGGCCAATGGATCTCAAAGGAAAGTGATACAATAAAGGAAATTGAATGGTGTTTTAAATGTGATTGGCAGAAATTTGGCAAGCTAAGCATAATTTTCAAGGACAGCCTCCGCCTATGCCTGAAGAGAAAAGTTTCTGATCAGTGTGTGCTACCTGTTCCAACATACGCCAGTGAAACATGGACACTAACAAACCTCACAATCAATACAAAAGCTAAGGGTGGCGAAAAGAAACACAGAGTGATACATGCTTGGCATTACAAGACCTGCACCTGGATCAGAGAACAAATGAAAGTATAGGATATCATTGAGAGAGTAAAATAATTGCAAGTGTCCAGTTATCATTGGCTGGACACTGGGGGCCAAGCTGGAGGTATTAAAGGGACTTTACCTACTTTTGTGACTTTGTTGCTTTTGTGCCACACCCCGGGTCATCACACCTGGCTAACTTGGGGAATGGGGAGTAGCATCTTAAGAGGAAAATAATGAAGATAGGAAAGAAGCAAAGGCAGAAACAAGCAAGACTGCAGCAGTAACCAAATCAGGGTCCTACATTTTGGATAGGAAAAAAATCAAAGATGGAAGAAACCCCAGTGAGCAGTAGGATGTGACAACAAGGACCTGTTGCAACAGATTACACCAGGGGTGTCAAACTCGATTTCATTGAGGGTCACATCAGGGTTGTGTTTGACCTCAGGGGGACATGGTGGGCGTGGTCAGGGTGGGCGTGGCAAGCTCGATGGCACTTGTGTTGGGGTGCCTGTGGTGGCCCGAGCGATCTGCTAGTGAAAATGGGTTCCCAAGCTCTGTTTTCGGCTGCGATGGCCTCCTGCAGCCCTCTGCCAGCAAAAACGGAGCTCTGGAGGGACACCTGTGGCCCTTGGGAGCTTTGCTTTTGCTGGCAGAAGCACTGCGGGCTGGTCCTTCACTGTTCCCAGAACAGTTTTTAAAGGGAAGAAATTCAGTATGAACCCAAAGTACATATAGATTATAAATAAAAACCAACACAAACCACGGCTGCAGCAATTAACCAGACTGGGCAGGATAAGGAATGGCAGAATTCAAAAGATAACAAAACACACACAGTTGGGAGGACTCCAGAACCCAGCTAAAACTTGACAAACAAAGATAATGCATGCTTTGCTTCCAGCAAGGTGCTGTGCGCAAACACCCTTTTTAAATCCTGTTTTCCCAGCTGCAGCTAATGAAGGGAATCAGGGCCCTTTCCTCCCCCGTAAGCCACATAACTCACGTTGCTCCCTTCTCCGTTCTTCCCTGTGTGCCCTAGGATGAAGAGAGAGTGGGCCTGGGTCTTCCTCTGAATGCCCAGCTGGACTGTGCCCTTCCCCCATTTCCTTCACAGCCACCAGAGCCACACGCCCACTCCCCCAACAGGGGCATGATACGAGGTGTTCTATAACAGAGGTGGAGAACTATGCCCCCTTTATGATGTGTGTTCAGCTCCCAGAATTTGAAGTCCACAAGTCATAAAGGGGCCATAGTTCCCCGCTCCTCTGTTCTACAGCCACCTTTACCCGTAGTTACCTTGAGTTTCTCATGAAATTCTTTCTCTGCTTTAATTCTCGCTCAGATTATTTAAATGCCCCTGTCTGGATGCACATTCCTGAAATTAAAAATATATGGCAGAATCATAAAGCCTTGAGGGGACACTTTTTCTTGCTCCTTCTTGCTCAAAGCTTCTTAACATTCAGCAGCAAGATCCGCACTGGGCTTCTATGCAGAAACTGATGAAGCAAATTAATATGAATCAGGCTGACATCTACAGTAGGTGAAAGCAACTTGTTCTCGGGCTCCTGGGAACAGTGGATTACATTGTGATGAGTTCAGATAATCCCAAGACTCCTGGGAAATATATCATCTTGGCTAGCTAAAAGTATGCGCATCCCAACGATTGTGAATCATAATTACCAGCCTGGTGGTTCTCTTAATAACTTCAATGTCTATGGTCTCTCCCACATCAAGAGCCGCTTTCTTTCTCTATAAATATGAAACCAAACCTCAAGCTCTTAAACGGCAAGAGTTCTTTATATTTATGGTACAACCTCAGCTCACGAACGCTTCTGACCACGACCAAATCGGGGGCCAACCCCCCCAAAAAATCCGCTAAGTGTTTCACTCTGATTGCGAACACATCCTCGTGTGGCAATCAAACAAAGCGACGGCGATTTTTCCCTGCCACGGCGATTTCCACTTCCGTGCCATTCTTTTTGTGTGAGCATATGCGCAGTCCGTCTTGCTTCCAGTCATGACCAAATCGGGTTGCGACCAAAGTCCTGGAACAGATTATGGTCGTGACCAGAGGGAGATTCCATTGTACTATCAATATAGCCAAGATCGAAGGATTCTTGTCAGAAAAAATGAAGAAGGAAGGAAATGGCATTATGTGAGGAGAGGGCTTTACGACCCCTCACCTATTCTTCCACTTCTCAATTTAGCCTCACCTGCTAATTTTTTTAAAAAAATATTTTTATCCCACCTTTCTTCCCTTCTATATCTCAAGGGGGTGAATGTACCTAATGCAACAACCCCGCGAGGTGAATTTGGCTAAGAGAGAATGACTGGCCCAGATCACCTAGCTATTTTTTCCACACCTAAGGTGGGATTGTAACAACTCACTGTCTCCTGGTGATTGGCCCAAAGTCACCCAGTTGGCTTTTATGAGGAAGGTGGGGCTAGTGCTGACCATCTCCTGTTTCTTAACCAGTGGCCCCCAATCAGGGGTGGGATTCAAAAATCCCCAAAACCGGTTCTCTGCCTGGTTGCTGGGTGGGCGTGGCTATGGTGGGCATGGCCTACTGAAACTTCCGGGAGGGCTGTTTTCGCCTTCCCCAGAGTCCGGAGGCTTCCCTCGGGCCTCTGGGAGGGCGAAAATGGCCTCCCCCAGCTCTGGAGGCCCTCTGGAAGCTGCAAACAGGCCCTTTTCCAGACTTCTGGGAGGGCCTTTTTTGCCCTCCCAAAGCCTCTGTGCACTTACCTGTATCCAAAAAGGGCAGTGTGGAGACTCTGGGGAGGGGAGGGGAGGCGGGGCCAGACGGTCGGTTCAACTACCGGTTCGGCTGAATCCCACCCCTGCCCTCAATCTTTTGGGCACCAGATACTGGTTCCACAGAGAAATGTCTTTCCACAGACCTCAGGGAGTGTGGATTTGTGTGTGGCCCGCATTCTGCGGATGGGACTTCACTGGTTTGCACAGACCGGTTGCTGGCCGGCTGTGGACCGGGGCCAGTCCACAGACCAGGGGTTGGGAGACCCCTGTTCTAGACCAACACTTTCATCACTACATCAAACTGGTTCTCTTTTCTGGGCAATGGAGCAAAACTGGCCAGTCTTCTTTTTCAGGCTTTCTATTTCAAAGAAAGACAAACTTTTTCCTAACTCAGCTCTTTGGCTGAGGAGTCTGTTGAGAGATTACTTTCAAAAGACTGAGTGTCAACTCCATCCGGACACTTGTGAATCCTCAGAGAGAACTACCGAATCAGGGGGCTGCTTAAAAACCAGCCAATTTATTAAGGATTTCGTGAGGTAACTCCACAGCTGCGTATTCCTTAAACACTACCTCATTCTGAGAGAGATCCTGAACACTAAGCCAAAATACACTTATGTATGTGGCAATGATACCTATGAACAGGAAATATGGCACCTAATATCCCAACCTTCTCTTGGTCTCTAAAAACAACTCACACCAGTGAGTTTGAACACAACATAGCCCATTTTACTACTCAGCACATCAAGGAATCATAATGTCTTGTGCTGGGGAGACATGATAGCAGCCTTCCAATATTTGAGGGGCTGCCACAGAGAGGGGGGGGCAAGCTATTTTCCAAGGCACCTGAAGGCCAGACAAGGAATAGTGGATGGAAACTGAACAAGGAAACATTCAATCTGGAAATAACGAGGAATTTTCTGACAGTGAGATTAACCAAAGGAACAGAAGTTGCCTTCAGAAGTTTCAGGAGCTTCATCACTGGAGGCTTTCAAGAAGAGACTGGACATTTGTCAGAAATGGTGTAGAATCTCCTGCTATCTGACAGAAATGGTGTAGGGTCTGCTTGGGTGGGGGGGGGGGTTGGACTAGATGACCTACAAGGTCCCTTCCAACTCTGTTAATCTGTTAAAGTGTGGTTACTGGGAAATCCTCCACTCACAATATCTTGGGCAAAGAATCAAATAAATGTCTCATCAAATATATCTACTAGGAGGACTAGGCATTTCTGTTGTTGGAGACAGCTGAGATTTAGATTCAAGCTCCTTCACTGTGCTCTGATGAGGTTACCTAGTTTGGTGATGAAACATCTGCCAGAGAACCGCCAAGCTCAGAGAGCACCAAGGACACTGGCTCTAACAACAGAAACTTACAAGTCTGTAAGTTTGCTGTATCTCCCCGCCCATTTCTTCTACTCCAAAGGATCATGTTATGGGAAATTAAAAAATGTTTTGGACTCCTTTGCCTGGGTGATAGTTCTTACATATTTCTATTAAAATCATTTTTCTCAGTCTTTCCATCCGTCCTCCTACATGGCGTCTTCCATTTCATGCCTAAAGATGGCACCATACAATCAGGAGTGGGCTTCAAAAATTTTAGCAACCAGTTTAGCAACCTGCCTGGTTGCTGGGTGGGTGTGGCCATGGTGGGCGTGGCCTAGTTGGCCTCCTGCACCACGGTGCGGGGGTGTGTGTGTTTTCATCCTCCCCGGGCCCGTCCATTTCTGGCCTTCCTGAATTTCAGGGAGGCCCATTTTTTGCCCTTCTCGGGTTTCGGAGGCTTTCCTCGAACCTCCAGGAAGGCTAAAATGTCCTCCCTGGGCTCTGGAGGCCCTCTGGAGGCCAGAAATGGGCCCATTTCTGGCCTCCAGAGGGCCTTCAGGAGGCCAATTTTTGCGCTCTCCAAACCTCCTTACTTGGCATCCAAAACGGGCCATATGGAGACTCTTGGGAGGGTTGCATTGGACGGGACCAGCCAGGGGTGGAATTTGCCGGTTCACCAAACCGGCCATAAAATTAGCTGCTGGTTTGCCCAAACTGGGGAGAACCAGTAGCAGCCCACCCCTGCATACAATCCTTCCCTTCAGCATGATACAAAATCATTTATAGGCATTAAACAAGTTTAACCAGTTGCAAATTCACAGGACCCTCCAGCAGTGGTGGGATTCAAATTTTTTTTACTACCGGTTCTGTGGGCGTGATGTGACTTGGCGGGCGAGGCAGGGGAAGGACACTGTAAAATCCCCATTCCCTCCCCAACCCATTCACCTGCTTTCCAGCTCCGTTCTCCTGTGCAGGGCAACAAAAGGAGACCCAGCCGATCAGCTGGGACTCAAAGGGAGACGGAGAATAGATGAGGGCGGGGCCAGTCAGAGGCGGTATTCTGAACTACTCAAAATTTCCGCTACCAGTTCTCCAGAACTGGTCAAAACCTGCTAAATACCACCTCTACCCTCTAGCCAACATTTTTCATCCTTGACCTCATGAAAAACCTTGCCGAGTGCTTTACTGAGGTCAGGGTACCGTACAGTGACAGCGTTTTCTTGGCCTGCTAATTAGTGAAAGGAAGGAATTAGTGGAAGGAAGGAAGGAAGGAAGGAAGGAAGGAAGGAAGGAAGGAAGAAAGAAAGAAAGAAAGAAAGAAAGAAAGAAAGAAAGAAAGAAAGAAAGAAAGAAAGAAAGAAAGAAAGAAAGAAAGAAAGATTGATTGTCTCAAACCCATGCTGGCTCCTGTTATTAGCAGAGTTCTTTCAAAAACATTTGCAGACCTGCTGCTTGACAATCTGTTCCAAAAGAGACTTTAGCATAAGTTCAAAGCCATGGATGAGGCAGCAGAGAACTGAATTAAATATGCTGCTTTAGACAAAAAATGCACGATAGATTCCCCCCCCCATACAAAAACCCTATTTAAATCAAGAAATGTAGACAATGTGTCTAACTGCAGGAAAAGTCATACTTTAATGATTAAAATGGCATATCATAGATCACTTCATTCCTACACAAGCTCCTTTTTCACTTTTTTTTCTCTAAGGACCAAAAGTTCTCAAGTGGGAAAAACCAAAAGTGGAATTTCCTGCTTTAAAAAAAAAAAAAAAACAGCTGGAAATTCACTTCACAGTATATCAAATTTTGTATTCTCCATTACTACTTACATGCATTTAATCCTTACAGCATCTGTTACTCGGTGAGCTTTGATACAGATAATCAAGTAGAAACAACTCAAGAGAAAATCTAAATGAAAGTAAATAATTTAAATCTTTTCAACCACAGTGCATATTAATGCGCAGGCATCAGATGAACTAGAAAAGGTATCTTTAACATTTTGGGACCGTATCAATGTGTAAAATTATGCTTAGCCCTTACACCAGATAAATAATTATGTCTAAAATCCCTAGAGTGTGGTCGCTAATGGAACAAACTTGATAAAGAGAACCTTTTCCAGCCAGCATCAAAATATAAAACACATTTCTATTCATATGGAAAACTGACTTTTATAGTCATTATATATAGAACCCTAGTAATATTTCCAAACAATATCTTGGGTAAGTGTAAAGCTAAACCATGCTTCTTCTAAACAGGAATCCAAACGAACAGATGCTCAGATATGAAAACCCTATAAAAGCAGCCCAATCCTTCTTATGTATTATCACACTCCCTCGCAAATGAGTGCACGAAGGTTTTCTTATTATCAACAACTGGTTCTGCCTACTGCTGTGTTTCTTTTTTTTTTACCAAATTCACCAGGATTACTCACAGTACATTCTCTTAAAACAGTTTTGTTGCTTTATTTGATGCTCGTTTGATAAGCCCTTTTGGGAAGCACCAGAAGAAAACGGAATGCCATATTCTTCAAACTATTCTTTTGGGGGTCGTCGTAAAATCCTTAAAATATTAGAATTAAATTTATGTTTTTAGAAAGCGTGTACCTGTGGCCATGATGGTGTCATCCTTCCCTTGAGTAATCACCACCACCCGCGGTCTTTTCGGATTTGCTTTTTTCAGTGCCTGAGTCTTTCGGGCGATCTCTTCAATGTCCTCTGTCTTGGTGGGGGAAAAAAAAGAGAAGAAAAATCTTGAAAGCAGCAGAGTGAGTTATCAAAGCCAGATCATAAACTTTTCAACAGATTTGCAGAGGGATTGTTTTTAGTTGAACCTGAATGTGGAGTACTGATGTCAGAATGAAATCGCAGCTGGACAAGCTACTTTGATTAGGACAGATTAGTTTTCTCCACGATCGAGATGATCACCGAACGAGGGGATGAGGAGAAACAGACTGTTGGGCAATTATTTTTCATCTAATTTGCTACTCTGTTTCCCTGAAAATATGACCTACCCTGAAAGTAAGTCCTAGCTTGATTTTTACATGGGTGCCCGATATAAGCCCTACCCACAAAATAAGTCCGAATTAAGATCCCGCCCACTCCAGAGTGGACAGGTAAAAATTAAGCTAGGGTGAGGATAGAGGGGTGGAGCTGCCCTACTACTTATCTTTAGACAGTTGTAGCCAGGCCTTGCATACCTTGACACCTGCCTTTCTGGCCCATTTCTTCTGCAGCCAGCAAGACTTTCCTAAAGGCCTCTGTAGCTGATAAGAAAGCTCTGGATCGATCCAGAGCTATTGGCTGCAGAGGCCTTCAGGAAAGCCTTGCCGGTCACAGAAGAAGAAGCTCCTGAAGGCCTCTGACAGAGAAAAGGAGGCGGGGGATGACACGTGCAAGTGAGGTTAGTCAGTGGATGACATCCCCCCAAAATAAGACCTGGTTCCTTTTTTGTTGGCAAAACATTATAAGACAGGGTCTTGTTTTGGGGAAAACACAGTAGCAGCAGTGGGAAACAGATAGCTTGATATAATTGCTGGGGCAG
This sequence comes from Pseudonaja textilis, assembly GCF_900518735.1. Next base: position 5,170,294 of record NW_020769358.1, on the reverse strand, counting down.
AGGGGAAGTTAAAAGTCACCTCTTTAGCAGATTCCCAAAATGTGAAGGAATCCAGACCTGGACTTGGGTATGAGCAAGCCATTGAGGGGAGAGTTCTCACAAAAGATTACTCAATCCTGGGAAACAGGAAACAATGAGAATGGAACCGCTTAGATCCAACTTATACCAACAAGATCAAAAGAGGTTCTTTCCTCCTTATATTTCCCTTTCTTCCTATGGGAAGAATTTGAAGAGACCTCCAAATATGATGAATCAGCCTCCTCACCATTTCTGGAGCAACTCTTACTATCCCTGTCCAAACTTCTTCACTATCTAACAGTATGGACCCAGAAGAGAATTTCATGGCTTCAGCAATTTCCAGGAGACAAGAGGATTCAAAAAAGCCCAGTGGTTCTTCAAGAACCAGAGTCACAGGGGATTCTGTAGGGACAGGGCCTATATCTTTTGCTTTATCCTTCTTTTTCTGGTTCATAGATCACTAAAACCAATGTAATTCAATGTAATTCTTCTTAAGGTCTTCCGTGACCACAGACTGATCTACTGTAAGAGCAGTTCTCGTGGAGAGAGCTAACTCAACGTTCTTGTACATAATTCTCCAAGGAGATGGATTCTATCCAGGAACCCAGAATTGCTGAAGGGTCATCCATTATCTGTAAATACCAGTCAACACCACTTCTTGGGAGTCCTCAGACAGACATCATTAAGGACAAAGCGATCCGCCCTCCTTATCTCACTTGAAGAATTTGAAAGTGGTCTTTTCGCATAGCAAATTCCTGAATTCAATTTACAAGTTGTTCTCACCCCCCTTTCCTTATGACTGTATTACCCAAATTATACGGAAATGCTGAATTACTAGAGTGTTCCATACAATACAACAAGTTATGCCTCCTTTTAAAAAATGTTAAAGAAAACTACTAAATTATTCAGGTGCAACTACAAATATAAAGGCTATTTACAGCCACATTGATCTCCCCTCAAAAAAAAAAAACAAAAAAACCTTTCCTAAGTTTCTCTCTGGATATCTCACTTTTAAAAGTCCCTTTAAGCCACAATGATACTCTCCCAGCATCTTATTATTCTCCAATTTTATTATTCTTTTTAATCTAAAAATCTGTATTTTTTTGCTCAGTATCTTCCAAATGACATTTTGCAGGTGATTACATTTTTGAAAATGATGAGGAAGGGTTTTTTTTGTGTGTGTGCATATTAAAAGAAAATTCTTGCTTAGAAAATTCACACCATTTGTGGAAAAGTAGTTAGCTAGAGGATCTTTTATAAAATCTTCAAGAACATTAGGAATGATAACTTCGTGGTTCATGCTGAAATTGCTTTGCTCCAAAAATTACTTCCAGGATGGATTCCCCATATAACTTGGGAACTTCTACTTAAATATAAAACATTTAAGCCTTTAGGCTAAGAAAAACAGCTCCCATCTTATAAAGAATAGGTATCATTTAATTCAGAGTTTCTAAAACTTTAGGACAATCATTAAAACATCATCTGAATCGAACTTTTGTTCCCACCCACATTAAGTGTCACTTAAAAAGCCTTCTTCCATCTTAGTTTTTCTTTCAGTTTGTACTCTAATTCAGCCAATGGTGGTAAAAAAATTAATTTAACTGAAATTAAATCATTGACTTTCATCTTTAATTTCTGTTAATCCACTTTGCAGGTATCTTGATGAAGGAGAAAAAGAAGATATGGCCTTCTGGAGAGATCACAAACAAATGGACCCAGTGCTGATCAGCAACGGAAGAGAATCAAACGAGACAGAATTAGGATCTAAAACAAAAAATTACGTTGAAAAACATTTCAAAAACTGCTATGGGACAAGTTAGCATGATTTCTGTCATTCTGTGCGAATTTAAATCGGACTTCTTCCACATTCCCAACTTGAGGGAAAAAAATGAAAATATACACCCCCTGCACTTTTCTTTGATTTATGTTAATGCTAAGCTAGGTTGTACAAAATCTAATCACAGAAAACCAAGTTTTCCCGCAGCCTTAGCGTCCATCGCAATTCAGAACAGACCATGGCAGGAGACCAAGCTTATAGTTTAAACACTTAACGGTAGAGAGGGGCACGTTTTTGTGTTATCTTGAAGCGATCTAAATTCGGGACACAGACCCTGGCCAGATGTTCCTTCCCTACCTCTCCTTTACACGTCAACAAACGCAGAGGAAAGGCACAGACGGCCCTAGGGGTCTCCCAGGCGTTGAGGCCTGATCAATGCAGGAGAGGAGCCCTCGCTTTCCAGCGGGTCTTAGGATCTTACCAACAACCCCTTGGAGAAGGGAGTAAAGCAAATGAATCCAAAACAAGGGGTTGTTGCCTTTTACACCAGACCGTAAAGATCTGAAAGAAGTTGGGCTGATGCCGTTGGAACCCACCCCTCTCCTAGGAAAATGAAATATTTTAGGATATATTAAAAAGGCAGAATATTTCCCCTAAAAAGAACTCAGAGGGGGAGAAACTCAGCCCCCCACACTTTGCTAATGGGCCATTACTCTGGCCCGGGCCAGTCTATTTTACATAACAAAGGTCTACTGCAGGTAGAGCTATAATAGGAATTGCCCCAAGCTCTTTCATTGCATCATCACCCAGCAAGGCTCAACCAAGCCTGGGACTCAGGACAGCCTACAGAGTTGCCCCTGCATGGCCCCATGGGAGTCTTGACAACCAATCAGAATACAAACTCCGATTCAAATCCCAACAGAGGGCATAAAACCCAGGGACTCTCAGCATCTCAGCCCTTCCTTCTTTTCCTTCACCCCACATCTTGGAAGCATGCCTGTTTTTTCACTTGGGAGCCTCAAGCCATGTGGTCTTGGTCCACCATTAAACCATCTTTCCAAGCAGCCATTCCCTGTTTTCCAGGGTCTTTCTTCCGCCCGCTTGGAACCGAACCCAGAAGGCTATTTTCTTCCAACGTTACACATTTATTGTGTTTGGAGGAAATGCCCGCGGCCCTACGATTGCTAATTCCTCGGATCAAATTGTTTGGGTGGAGCACCCACCCCAGTGCTCTAGAATCACGGAGACCCTTTCGCAAGGAGGCAGTTGACAGGCTGAACAAAAGAAGGGAGCTCGTCTGTGTGTGTGTGTGTGTGTGTGTATAGAGGTGGACTCAGATGGGGAAGAAAAAATAAAAATCCCTATCCCACTCCCCAGAGAGGCTGCGGGACTCCCGCTAATCAGCTGTTAACATATCCACCCACCAAGGCGTTTGCATCGGGATAAAATCGGTGTTCAGCACGGGGCCCAGGTGATTCCAAATGGCACCCTGCTCCTGAATTTTCGTCCTTGCTCGCTGTCCGCCCCCCCCGGGCTTTCTCGCGGGGGATCCTTTTTTTTTTTTTTTTAAAGAAGAGTGTAATTCAGCTAATGAGGTGGCTTTTTAGCGGAACCGTCTGGCAGGTCCCGTATCTGCAGAGGCAGCTTGAAGCTGCGCCCAGCCTCTCAGCTTCCCGAGAGGCTTTTCAAAATTCAATAAATAACATCTGTAGGCGATGTTGGGCGCAGACCTAAGCAGAGTGCATCATAACACTGAGCTAGCAGAACAAAGAAACCATGACGACTGCCAAGTCTCTATGGCAACCGCAGCGAAGCTTGGAGAGGATAATAGCACATCAATCACGGTCCCAAAGAACTTCATTATCAGCCAGGAAAAGGAGGGGGGGGGAGAACCCCTTTAGAATCTGTTTAGCGTGTAGTGTAGGCTTACTCACCTCAAAGCCTTGCTCCCGAGCAAAAGAGGCAGCTTCCTGAAATAATAATAACAATAATAATTTAAAAAGAAGCAGTTAATTAGAAAGGGCTAGATAATCAAGAAATAACATATTGCTTCAGGCGGTCCCCTTTTACAGAGTTATCTTAAGTCTAGCCACATGCAAACCTTTCAGTTACTAACAGATAATCAGAGTAGGAAGGGACCTTATAGGTCATCTAGTCCAACCCCCCTGCCCAAGCAGGAGACCCGGCACTGTTTCTGATAGATGGCGGTCCAGTCTCTTCTTGAAAGCCTCCAGTGATGAAGCTCCCATAACTTCTGAAGGCAACTTTTGATTGTTCTCACAGTCAGGAAATTCCTCCTTATTTCCAGGTTGAATCTCTCCTGGTTCAGTTTGCATCCATTATTCCTTGTCTGGCCTTTGGGTGCTTTAGAAAATAGCTTGACCCCCCCTCCCCCGCCCCTCCTCTATGTGGCAGCCCTGGGTGTGACCCCAAGGACATGTCAATGCCTTTCAGACATGATGGAAATAAAATGCAGGTTTTCCTCTTCATGGGCAACGTCAGGATGGACAAAGAGGATTAACCACGTTCATCATGGATGATCGTGGCAATGATGCTTCCCAGCGACAGCAGCTGGGAATCACCCAAAGTTGCAACTCAAAGTTAGCTCCAATCAACCCCACCCAATGCAGTTTAGAGTCACAATCTGATCTTGTTATCTTCACGACTTCATGAGTTTGGCTGACAGCAACCACCTTGGGCGAATGAGCGTAGCAACACAAATCAAGGAAGATGACCTTTCCTGTCCAAATATTTTTAGCCGTGATCCAGGACAAGCCGTCCCGGCTCAAGGCTCCAGACTCATATAGTGCAAAGAAAATTACTCCTTGTCAGAGTCACAGATAAAGCCATACATGGAAAAGCGCTCTCCTCGGATAGTCAAAACACCCAAACAATAGCAACCAATTTCAGCGACTTTCCTAGAGATGCCTTGGAGGGCTGCATTTAAATATCTCAAAAGATCCTCCCGAAACGGAAGCAGCTGCCTTGGAATCTCCTTCAGTGCACAGGTTGTCAAAAGCAAGAAGGCCATACAGGTACCGGCCATCAAAACATTGTGATGTTGTTTCAAGAAGGAGAAAATAAATGTGAAACTTCCACGCAGAGTGTATTTGTACACTAAGAGGTGGGTGTTCAGCTGGTTCTGACCGGTTCTGGAGAACCGGTAGCGGAAATTTTGAGTAGTTCAGAGAACCAGCCAACATCACCTCTGACTGGCCCCGCCCCCATCTATTCTCCACCTGCCAAGTCCCAGCTGATTGGCTGGGTCTCCTTTGGTGACCTGGGACAGGAGAACGGAGCTGGAAAGCAGGTTAGTGGGGTGGGGAGGGAATGGATATTTTGTAGTACCCTTCTCCTGCCATGCCCGCCAAGGCACACCACACCCGCCAAGCCACTCCCACAGAACCAGTAGTAAAAATTTTTGAATCCCAACACTGCTGTACGCCAATGTTTGGCCTAAGATACAAATGCACCTGAGTCCTCCTTACCCCCTCTAGAAATACCAGCAAAATCTAACTGTGATCTGCGATTAGAAGGAGGACCTCATCCAAGGATGACTACTCTAGTCTCTACAGGTTGAGAATAGCAATAGCATTTAGACTTATATACCGCTTCACAGTGCTTTACAGACCTCTCTAAGTAGTTTGCAGAGTCGGCCTCTTGGCCCCAACAATCTGGGTCCTCATTTTAACCCCCTCGGAAGGGTGGAAGGCTGAGTCAACCTTGAGCCTGGGGAGATTCGATCTGCCAAATTGCAGTCAGCCGGCAGTCAGCAGAAGTAGCCTGCAGTACTGCACTCTAACCACTGCGGCTCCTATACGTTTCTCATTTTAAAACCACACCTTTTATTAAAAGACGGTAAAAACTAGGGAAATGTAGAAGGCAAAAGAGAAAAGGATATTATAAAAGGGTAAAAGAAAAAGCGAAAGATAAAAACAAGGAGACCCAAAGAAAAATATCTAAAGAAGCAACTTCTGGCCTTCTTTGCAGCAGTTATGAAAATGGATCTCTCCACCAACAAATGGTTTAGAGAACAATAAGTAGCTCCTCTCAGCCATAACCACTGTAACAAATAATTAGGGTTGATGGGAATTGATGAAAGAACCAATCAATGGACCAAAGAAGTATATTCAATATATGCAGAGTATTGATAGTTTTCCTGCATAATCCCCATTTAATGAAATAAATAGCCTTAGGCAAAATAATTGCTTTCTCTCATCAACCCTCATGGGATATACAAGCACAGTATGCACACAATGGCACTGCGTGCCTTTGACAAAAGACAACGTGGAGACTTTCCCTTTGTCCCTTCCTAAAACCCTCCTTTTATTTTTCCCACTTCAGAAATTCTCACAGTTGAAATGGCAACCGTTCAATACCGAAAAGAAAAAAAAAGTTAATTCGCAACACCGGATATTAAAATTAGGTTGTGAAGTTGCTGCTTTCTATGGAACTTACCCTCAAGGAGTGCATAATGTGCACTGTAGAAATAGTATGGAGAGAGCGAGCAGCCCCACGGGTGCTTTTTCTGGAGGCAACTGGATTTCCCTGTTTTTCTTTTGAAGACGTTTCGCTTCTCATTGAAGAAGCTTCTTCAGCTTTGACAAGATAATGAATCTCGCTCTGTGTGTGTGTGTATCTATATACATCTATCTATCTATCTATCTATCTATCTATCTATCTATCTATCTATC
>NW_020769358.1:5106265-5163795 GCF_900518735.1 Pseudonaja textilis | reverse complement strand
TCTATCTATCTATCTATCTATCTATCTATCTATCTATCTATCTATCTGCTTCTGTTTATCATCTCTCTCTCTCTCTCTCTCTCTCTCTATCCTATCCTATCCTATCCTATCCTATCCTATCCTATCCTATCCTATCCTATCCTATCCTATTTGTTTATTACATCAATGTCTCCACTGATTCAAAACACACATATTTTTGTGTTATGTGCAGCGTTGAAAACACTGAAAACATTATGTGAAGACTATCTGGCCTTGATTTCTATTGTACAATGGATTCCTCAGATGAAGAAAAAAGAATCTAATGCAGGGGTGAGCAACTATGGCCCCTTTACGTCCCAGAATTCCTCAGCCAGGATGGAGGACATAGTTGCCCTCTCCTGATCTAACAGATAGACAGCCTTCAACTGAGGAAGCTTCTTGGATGAGAAGTGAAACGTTTTCAAGGAAAAAACCAAGAAAGTCCAGTTGCCTTTTGGAAATCACCTTTGGGTGTATATATGCGTGTGTGTGTGTGTGTGTGTGTGTAGGCTTTTTAATGAACCTGAATTCTGTTTGGACTATAGTTTCTTGTGCTCCAAGGTCATTTTCAACTTTCTGGATATATTTAATTTTTATCCCATCTTGATTACTTTATAAATAGCTCAAGGGTTTCAAACATACCCAATATGCCTTCCTCCTCCTCCTCTTCCCCCCCCCCCCCCCCCCCCCACACACACACATTCAAAACTGTAAGGTGAGTTGGGCTGAGAGCGAGGGACTGGCCCAACAATTTTGTACAACAAAATTAAATGCCATCTTCAATGTACATTGTAACTATAAAAATAAAACACAAACACACATCCTTCACATTCTATACAATTGAATTGAAAACGTGATATTGTATTAATATTGCCCCATACAGTAGAATTCAACCGAGTTACTGCCCTGGGATATAGAAGCTGTTTTTCAGCCTATTTGTTCTTTTTTTTTATTGGCCTGTACCATCTGCCAGATGGTAATAGTTCAAAAAAAAGGCTGCCCAGGATGAGATGGATCTTTGAGAATGTTTTGAACTTTCTTAAGGCAGCGGGAGCTCTAAAGCTCTTCCAAAGAGGGGAGAGGGCAACCCATGATCCTCTGGGCAATGAGGTTAACCCTCTGGAGTGCTTTCCTATCTTCCGCTGTGCAATTGGCAAACCCTACAGAGGTGCAGTAAATTCTGGACCTTGGATAAGTTTCCAAATATCTTAAATACTGCCACTAAAATCTACATGGTCTTTGAAATGAATATTGATTCCTGAGTACTATTTCCTCACTCTTGTTCTATCTGGCATAATTTCTGGACTGAAGCATGAATTTGTAGGCAATTAACCAGAGTATCATTTAATAATATACTTTTTCAGCCTAATGCAGAATAGAAGTATCTGTCAGATTTCCCTAAAGGTAAAGTACTAAATAAATGATGGAAAAGTGATGACTGAGGAAAGTAGAACATGCTGTTGAACATCCATCAAGCTGTCAGAGGATGAAGCAACTGAGAGGCAGTGGTGGCAACTCCAGAAACACCACTATCCCAAAAAGGATATGCAGGAAGCGTCCAGATCTTTTTTAGATCCCAGATAAACAGTATCTGCCTCTAATCAAAACATAGCCGAGCATTTTTCAAACCAACTTTCTTCTGACTCAGGACTGGACCTTCTCCAACTTCTCAAGTGCAGAGATTTGGAAAGCGGACAATTAAAATCCCATCATCAATTCATCAAAGGGTTGGAATGAACCTGCAGCAACAGAAGCTTGCTTTCATTATTCCAGCTTTGCAAAACTCTGCTTTGCTTGTTTCAAATTTGTGTTATCCTTCTTTATGTTCCAAGTTAATCTTTGGAACTCCAGATTGGCCAGCTAATGGATCCGATTTACAGTTTGGCTCAAACGTATCTTATTCTTCACTTCAGCTTGTTTTCAGATACTGGCTACCTGCATCTTAGTGAAATTCCGACCTGCAGTTCTAACCCATACATTGCTTCAAGATAAGAATTAACTGAAAAAAAAAAAGAAAATAAACATTACATTTGCAATTGGCACACTGCTGGAAATGGAGCTCTTGGAGGATTCAATCTACCATTTTTAAACCATCCCATAATATCTGTGACTCTACTTGGAAATGGCTTCACCAGATCAAATGTTTCCAGCTTTCCTGGCAAAAGGATCCCAGGCAGGGGTGGGCTGCTGGGGGCTCCCAGGGGCTCAGGAGAGACCCTAATTAAGACTCTGCAAGAGCCCCCCAAAACCTTAGAAAGACAAGCAGAAAGGGAAATCTCTCCATAGGCTTAATTGAACTTCTGGGCCAAGAGCATTTCACACCTCGTAAAAGTGTTGCAAGCTAGATAAACAATCCACTCAGCGCTTCGGGAGGGAGAGCCATTGAGAACATCAGACAACATAGCCGCTAGACTCCGAGGGGATTAATTCCCAAATAATAAGAATCACCTTACTCGCCAGAAACTCCACTAAGACTCCAAGATCCCTCTCACAGGCGCTGCTATTAAGCCTGGTTTCACCCAGTCTTTTATTTAAGTATTAAGTGCACGAAATAATAAACAACTTTTTGGTGTATATCCTTTTTTAGATAATTAGGGCAAAGAAGCGGCGTCAAATTGGCCACACCCACCTGGTCACATGGCCAACTAGCCATGCACATGACCACCCAGCCACGCCCACCTAGCCACACCCACCCACACCCACCCAGTCATTAGGGCAGAGAGCTCTTTGCTAAAAATATTTGAAGCCCACCCCTGATCTCAGGCCTAAAATCTTCCCCAATTAACAGACAAAAGGCTCTGGATTTGGTCAATCCAGTCCTACGTAGGCCTTTCCCGCATGATTCTGATATCTTTCTAAACCAAATGAGGCTTGTACTATATACGGAAGCCTTCGTAAAACTTGTCATGGCGAATCATTCCAGAAGGCACATCAGAGGTGATGCTGTCTAGTTGACGGTTACAGGACTAACTTGTGCCTTGTCCAATATCTGAACTATAGAATAAGGTGGCAGCTTTAATGCCATTTCCAGGGGGCTCTGGTGGATAGGTTCGTAAACTTCAAGTTCTGCATGCCCTCATTTACTTCTGCCTTGCAATCATCATCTGGGGCACTGGGGTTTGATGCCCTGAATCAATGCAGGATTAAAATCCAGCACTCATTAATTTCCACAGCTTCTCTCTGAAAGAACTAACGCACTTGGATGGAGCTGGTCTTCACCTTACACTCGGGGGGGGGCGGGGGGGGGGGAAACACTAAAGAAAAAAATGTTGGGAAAAAGTCTAATACGTAAACAGAAAAATATACTGAGGGCCCTAAAATGCTTGTCCAACCCCCGCTTCCCCAGTCCTGGCCAGCATCACTGGAAAGGGCTCAAGAGAATACAGGAGAATTTATATATTATCAAGATTATGTGCTCTCTTTTAATGTTAATAGACTGGGGAATGTTATTAAGAGACCCAGACTGAGCAACATAATCGAGGATATTACCCCTGGTATCACTTTCAAGTTAACACACCATGAAAAATCATTAAAAGAGGTTTAGAAACTCTTTATCTGCGCTTTTGTGATGCAGCTAGAAGAGGTGTGGTAGTTCTAATTACTTGCTTAGGACTCTTTGGGAAGATTTATAATGGCTACCAGCTTAATACGTGCTGCAAAAAATAACTTTGGATCTGTCTAGTCATGCCAGAAAATGATAGATCTCATTTTTAATTGATTTCCTAGATAAGATCATTTAATACCAGAAGTGTTACTGTCTGAGAAGATTTAGATGAAGTGCTCAATTCTAAATAAGGCAAGATTTTTTTTTTTTAAACCAACCAGATGGCCAAATAAACATGCGGCACAGTAACAGCTCTATTACATAAACAAAATCCACTTGAGGTAGTTTAAATCAGTGGTTGCCCACCAGTGGGCTGGGGACCACCGGTGGTCCGTGAGAAAATTTTGGTGGCCCGCAGAGAAATGTCCCTCCCAAAAGCAATTAATCCAGACTGCATGGGAACACAAGGCTGTGCGGCCCACATGGCCTGCGGGAACACAAGGCTTGTGTCACTTGCATTGTGAACAACATGAGGTAGTGAGGGGAGGGGGGAAAGGGCGGAGATGGGGAACTTGCCCCACTTGCTACATTTGCCTTGCATGGCCACCAGGCTGCTTCTTTCCGCTTCTTTCTTCTTCTGCTTTTGGCTGCACTCAAGGAAAGCAGCACAAGTCTTTCTTTCTCTCCCCCAAATTCCACCAGAAATGAATCTTTGGGACCCCGCAAGGCCTCCTGATCCAAGAGGCTGCACCGGCGCGACAAGTCTCACAAAGACTCATTTCTAGCAGAGTTTGGGGGAGAGAAAGAAAGACTTCTGCTGCTTCTGCTGCTTTCCTTGCATGAAGCCAGAAGTCTCTCTCTCTCTTCCCCTGAGAATGGAGCTGGAGACGGTATCCTGTGATACCAAATAAAGAACAAGCGATTCGTAGGAAAACGGGTGGGGCATTTTCCTGCAGAATTTTGGGGGGATTTTCCCAGGGTCTCTGGTACACTGGATTTAAAATTATGAGTTTGGTGGTCCCTGAGGTCCAAAAAGTTGGCGATCCCTGGCTTAAATCCAAGCATACAAGAACACACAGGCGTTTTCCATAATGCTGGTCCTGTCTCTGAATGGATCTACTTAGAATAAACTTTCTTGAAAAATAAAGGGGCGATTTCTCCTTCAGACCAATTGTTTTTTTCCCCCGATCACGCATTACTTACTCAGCTTCTTAAAACAAATTCTAATCCATGCGTGATCTGACAGATTAAGCGGTCCAATACTTTAATGGATTAAGATTAATTAATATTAATTAAACCATTTAAGTTGTGTTGCAACTCCTTGGAAAGAATGTTAATGAGGAAAGCATTGATCCCTCCTAATTTGGCAGAAGAAGACAGTACCTATAGTGGGAAGCTAAGTAGAGTCAGGTCTGTGTCAGCTTTGGAAGCCATATTGAGACTAGATACTCTCATGCTGTCACATTTTGAGCCTGGGAAAGTGGGAGGGGGGAATTTCTTGGAGTAAATGTAGTTAGACATAACAACATTCTTTTTCTAAATCAAGGTCATGTTAGTTTGTGCATGAGTGAGTGGAACTCTCGAGTTGGGACGGTTGGTGATTGGGGCATGTGATGTGATGATGGGTGCAGGGGATGGATTTGTAGTTTTTACTTATTTCAAGGAAGCCTGGAACTTTCAGATTCGGGATTCCCCAGTTGTGCCAGTTTACTATCCAAATAAAAGGAACTTTTGAGAAGATGCCTGTCTCGGAGTTATTGGTCGGAATGGAGGGTTACTGGAATACTGACATTATCCCAAATCTGAAAGTTTTGGGCTTCCTAGTTCTTAGATAGGAGGCTTTTCAGAAATCCTACCAGTATTGGTTAACAAATCAAGCTAACAACCACCACAGCAGAAGACAGCCGTAAAGCACAGCCATGTTGCTACAATCATAATGTCAGATCTGCCATCTTCAGCTTTGTGCTTTGCTGGCATCCTGCCATAGAAATGCCAGGGGAAATTTGTGGGGCAAAGAGTAGTAAAAAATTAGCCTGGGAACAGGAAGACAAATGGCGAGGGAGGGGGAGATACCCCCGAAAGAAACCAGAGGTGCCAGGCATCAGATCAAACTGGCCTTCAAGGGCACCCAACCTGGGAACAACTCTACCACACAGTTCCCAAAACATCTGGCCGGCCTGCTATTGGACACTGACTGACTGGTCAAGCGGGGAGGGCCAAGGAACGGGGAAAAAGTACAACCTTTGTGCGGGAATACTCAGATCTAGCTTTTCTTTCCCTGCAACCACTGAACCGAAGTAAAAGAACCTATCACTTCAACCAAATGAAGTCGAGGGTCTTTCTTTCCTAAAGACCTGAACTGAGGTAGGCCTGACACACGGAATCATAGAGCTGGAAGGGACCTCAGAAGTCTTCTAGTCTAACTCCCTGCCAAAGACAGGAGTCCTTACTCTATCCTGGACAATCGGCCGCCTGATCTCTTCTTGATGAGATGGAGTATCCACGACTTCGGGAGGCAAGATGTCCCCCTGATTAACTGTTCTCACTGCTAGGAAATTCTTATTTCCGGGTTGGATCTCCCTCTGATGAGCTGTTTGTCCTGCACTCTGTGTCAGGTTTCCAAGTGATGAAATCCATTCAAAAAGAAAAGAACAAAGTCCATCTTCCATGAGTAATTCTTTTATTTAGGAAAGCATCAAATTGGCAAAGTCCATGGTAATTCCGGATTTGACACAATCCGGAATTACCCCATAATATTAGAAGTTAGAAACAACCCCCAAAAGCCACATTCTCCAATAGAACTAATTCAACGATGTTCGATGTCATAAATTTGCACCTCAGGGGACCTAAGCACGGGCAGCTTGTTTTCTCACGGGAAGAAGAACCACCTAGCCTAAACAACTCTCTCTATCTCCACTCCTCCCCGCTCTAGGAATGTGGCAAGCCCGAAACCTTTCCCCCATGACTGCCACAGAGAAAGTAGGAAAAAGAATATACATTAAGTCTAACTAAAATGGCTACACATATGTCCATTTTGGGCTTGGCACTCTGGTTCTTTAGAGAATAAGTTGATCCCCTCTTCCCTGTGATAGCCATTCAAGTATTAGAGGACTGCTATCATGTCTCCCCTGAACCCTCTCTTCATTAGACTAAACATACCTAGTTACCTCAACGGTTCATTGTACAATTTAGTCTTCAGATCTCTTAAGGCCAGGGGTGGGCTGCTGGGGGTTCGCAGGGGTTCAAGAGAGCCCCTAGCTAAGATTCTGTGCAGTTCAGAGAGCCCCCAAATTCCACTCCTGCCTGGCGTTGCTTACCCCATCCCTCCGCTCCCAGGTGTTCCAACCCAACCCATTTTGGATGCAGGTAAGTGCAGGGCTTGGGGAGGGTGAAAACAATCCTCCCAGAAGTCTAGGAAGGCCAGAAATGGGCCCATTTCCGGCTTCTAAAGAGCCTCTGGAGCTCACATTTCAGCCCCCCCAGAGGCTTGAGGAAATCCCTCCAAGCCTGGGGAGTGCAAAAACACCCACCACCATGGTGCAGTAGGCTGACATGGCCATGTCCACTCAGCAACCAGGCAGAGAACCTGTCATGCCCCTGTTGGAATCTGATTCCAAGGGGGAGGTCGAGCAGCTGACAGGGAGTGGGAGTGTGGCTCCAGTGGCTGTGGAGGAAACGGGGGAAGGGCAAAGTCCGGCTGGGCATTTAGAGGAAGACGCAGGCCCACCCTCTCTTCATCCTAGGGCACACAAGGAGGAACGGAGAAGGGAGCAACGTGAGTTACAGGGAAGAAAAGGGCCCTGATTTCATTCATTAGCTGCAGCTGGGAACACAGGATTTAAAAGGGGTGTTTGCGCACAGCACCTTGCTGGAAGCAAAGCGTGCATTATCTTTGTTTGTCAAGTCTTATCTGGGTTCTGGCGTCCTCCCAACCATGTGTGTTTCATTATCTTTTGAAGTCTGTAATTCCTTATCCTGCCCTGTCTCGTTAATTGTTGCAGCCATGGTTTGTTTTGGTTTCTATTTAAAATTTATATGTACTTTGGGTTCAGACTGAATTTCTTCCCTTTAAAAACTGTTCTTTTTTTCTCCAGCCAATGATAACTGGACAATGGGGGCCAAGTTGGAGGTATTAAAGGGACTTTACCTACTTTTGTGACTTTCTTGCTTTTGTGTCATGCCTTGGGTCATCTCATCACAGAACCCTTCACTAAAATTTTTGAAGTCCACCCTTGCTTTTGGCTCTTCTCTATACTCTTTCTATGAGCTGTTTGAATGGTGGTGACCACAACTGGATGCAGTATTCCAAGTGTGGAGTACTCTACACACTAGTATAGAGCGGTACTATCGCTTCTTGTGATCATGTTGCTTATCCCTCTTTTGATGCAGTCTAGGACTGTGTTGGCTTTTTTGACAGCTGTGGGACACTGCTGACTCACACTTAAACGTGACACCTAGTTCCCTCTCACAAATACTACCGCCATGACTGGCTCTGGAATTCTGGGACTGGAAGTCCACACACCTTACAGTTGACGAAGTTGAGAAACATTGCTATAAAACAATCCCAAAATTGTTCCACTGCAAAAAGAAAAAAAACCAACCAACCCCCTTCATTTCTCTCTGGTGTCTAATTTACGAAGATACCATTGTTTTAAATACGTTAACGCCTTCAGGTTGTTTTTTTTTCCAATTCCTCTATTTTGGAAAATTCTTTTTTTTTTTAAAAAAAGAACCAATCCTTTCTCATTTCCTTTCTGTGGGATTTAGTCAATTTAACAATGCTTTTATTACTCCAACACTGAAGGTGTCCTTATTACACCTTCATTATTCAGCCGCTTCCCTGAGGAAGCTGAAATGGCATGATCTTAAAAATTACAGCACATGCATCTAGTTTCATATTTTGAGATTTCTGATAGGGCTTTTAAAACATATGCACTTCCTTCTCGGTTGGTTACAAAAAAAGGAAAGATTTGTTGGCAATATACTCGGCTTCTAGCTATTTTCTTTCAGGTCTGTCTGCAGTCAAAAACACAGCGTGCAACCAAATTATTGGTGGAGATTACAGATACTCAATAGCAATCAGTTTGGCCATGTTTCTTAAGATAATTTAAAAAACAAAACAACCCTAATCTGTAGAAGTATCATTTAATGTTGGCTAGATTGCACAGAATAAGCTATGCATGCTCAATTAATTGCTAGCTAGGCTTCAGGGGGAAAAT
Organism: Pseudonaja textilis; assembly: GCF_900518735.1. Next base: position 5,155,014 of record NW_020769358.1, on the reverse strand, counting down.
GCATTTATATTCATATCTAGCTGTGATGTGATAAGGCCAGGATAACTGAAGGGCATAATAGCTCACTTTAATGATGGCGGAGATCGTTCTCTTTTCGGATACATTCACAGAACTGGAAAAAGAAATGATTTTTATTGGAAGAAGAATAATTTAGAGGAGTCTGTGCAGGCGTGTATGTCTGTGTGTAAGAGAGAATGTAAGAAATAGCTCACATCAGAATGTCTTAATCATAGATGCTAGCGATTGTTTTAATGTGTGGAAACATCTTCTAAATAATACATGCGGTTAGCTAATAATTTCAGGGAAACTTTTACGGTTCTGCTCACCGGGATAGCAAAGAGAGACTTTGAAAAGATGGAGTGCTCTCCTTTATCTACACAGATAAGAAAAGCATTAAACTGACAGCATTGCAAGACATTTAGAAAGCTTCTCTCTTGATTTTAAGATCGTGTAAGAATCACAACAAATTGATTCTGCCTAATTGAGATTATGGGGCAGGCCAGGACACAGCATAAAAATCATCCAGGCTGTGGCAAAAATTTCCACCTGGCTTCAAAATGCCAGAAGATACTCAGCAGGTGAACATGTACAGGCTGAAAAGGTGTATATCTTGGCATGTACATCTGTGCATTCGTTGGCATGATTTCATTCCTTCCCTTAGAAACCATGCCGCTAAATTTGCTATCTGCAAAACCTTTTTATAATTAGCTTAGTTTAATAAAATATTTAACATGGAGTGCTGGAGTCCCATCAACACTGACGCTCTCTTCCAAATGAGGAAAACATTCCAGCACTCTGGGGAATAAAAATAATTGCTAACATATAGAAAACAGTTCAAATACTTGTTGAGTTCATATATATATATATGAACTCATATATATATATGAATATATATAGTTGTGCTTTTAAAGTTGTAGTGACGTTTCAGCAGAATCTCATCTGCCATCATCAGGCTTCTGGGAGAAGAAGCCTGATGATGGCAGATGAGATTCTGCTGAAACATCGCTACAACTTTAAAAGCACAACTACTATGACCTGGGAAAATACCCGAGCAAAGCCGAATGCCATACATGTAAGTACCCGCGAAAACTTAAGAGAATATTTATTTATTTATTTATTGGGGGGGTGGGGGCAGGAAGGAAAGTATATTAAATTATGCCACAATTTATATTTTCTTCCTGACTTGGCCAATGATATTTGAACTTAGAAAAAGAAAATAGGATGCCTCAATTTGCAACATACTAAAGAGACAAAAAGACATTTTTATGTTTTACAGTTGATCCCTTTTGCCAACATTCATTCCAGAGGAATATATTTTTGTTATCAACCTCTTTCTGTTAGTCTGGGTTATAGATATCCAGACCTCAGTGTAAGAATAAAAATTATATTTCTGGGAAGCCCTGGAAGGTCTCTTATTGCATTGTACCAAATATGCACACAGTACGTTATGGCTATTTTTTCCAGGTTTCCATGTTCCAAAAACTAAGCTTGTCACAATCAGTTATTTTGTGTAGTATAATTACGGTGACTATATTTTCGCAGGAAAAAATGAGGGACAAGTTGAAAAGGGGGCAAAACCTGGAGAAGGCTCATCAGAGTAAATACTTTGGCTTAACAAAGGAAAATTAAAAAGCAAAACCAAGAAATACGTTTACACAAATACATATTCTAATAAAAATACATAAATCAAACAACATAGGTAAATGTATTTTTAAAAAGGAAATTTAATTTCCATATTATTCACATAAATATCCAAGTGTCACTAAATGGTACCATTTTTATGGTAAAAGTTAAATGACCAATCAATCAGCCAACCTAAAGGACAGCTTGCTAAAATAAAGGACTGCCCCTTATAATAAAGGATGTATAGTCATAAAGTATAATAATAATAATGGAACCAGTGGTGTAAGGTAGAGTGCTTTATACAGACTGGAGAGATCCAGGTTCAAACTATGCTTACAAACTGTCTATCACAGCAACCATTCAAAGCTAAAATGACGTTGAAAAAATAACTTTGCAACCAAGGTAAACATCTACGACTTTCACTATGTCTCCCTCTTCCAGGCGTTTGTCATTACAGTCAGGGTTGTCCTGTTTCTAACCCATTCCACCCCTCACTACTCACAAAGCAAGAGATTGGAGAGGAAGGGATTATAAGGGAGTATGCAGGCACACAAGGTGGAATACTCATAGAAAAGAATGGGCTAGGGTCTTTGAGGAGCAAGAAATTGGTAGACAAACGGTTGGCGCCGGTACATTACTTTCAATAGGTATTCTCCATAGCGTGTCGACTTACTCTCTTATAATCCCTTCCTCTCCAATGAAAGTACAAGTTGACCTTGACTTACAACAGTTCATTTAGTGACTGTTCAAAGTTACAACTGAAAAAAGTGACTCATGCTCTCCAGTTAGAATTTTGCACGGCAGAAACTTTGGTCACCTAGAAACTATCTTTGAGAACATTTATGGAATGCAAGCTGCCCACTGCTTCCCCTTCCCTTTCTGTTGGCAACTCTAAAAAGACCACAGAAATATTTTATGGGTTGACAATCTCCTTTTGGGACCTTGTGACAAGAAAGGTTGTAAAATAGGCAAAACTCATTTTACAGTTGTGTCACAGAAAGTTTGGGCTCAATTGGGGTCGTATGTTGAGGACTCTCGATACATGCAAATAGCAATTCCTTGCTTGCTAATTATCTCAGTGCTTAAGGGGGCTCTTGCAAAGCCATGTCATGAGCTTCCTTCTTGTTGTGGTTCGCCAGCAGTAGGTCTGGACGGCAGCGGTCTCTGAGAGTGAGGACTCAGATGAGGGACCTGTGCGTGATGCAGGGATGGGGCCAGGACTATCGGAGAGTGGCGTGCTGCCTTTGGAGGTCATGGAGTCTGGCAGCAGTGATGAAGAGGACCCTGGGGAGCCTGTGCATAGGGCTGCTCGAAGGAAAGAGCAGCTGAAGCAGCATGGGCGACTCAGGAATAAGGCTGGAAGGTGATGGACCCTCCCATAAGGGATAAAAGCCAGCCTTCGGAGTTGGCTTCTTTGCAGGAAGCAAAGAAGTTCTTTATGCTGAGAGTCCTCATTGAAGCCCTGCTTGCTCCGGTTTGTTTTTTGAAACTTCTGGCTTTGGATATTTATCTGCAATTAGTCTTTTGTTCTTTGCAGCCTTTCGCAACCTTGAAAGGGCTTGCTCTTATCTGGGACAATTAGTTTTGAATGACTCTTGGCTGTGAATGTATAGAATTCACAGCGCCGCGTTAAAAAGGTTTGCTTTTATACCTACTTTGTGTTTGTTTGATTTGAACAAGGTTTGGGCTCAGAACACGTCTTAGTGACTACTTGATTTAATGACAGAGCTGCCACTCTCAATGGTGGCCACTAAATGAGGACTACCTGTATTTGAACAGGAAGTTCACTGGCTGTCTTTGTCTTTCTTGTTCAGCCCAAAACAAGTGGTGGTTGTGGAGATAAAACCAGAGGTGGTATTCAGCAGGTTCTGACCAGTTCTGGAGAACTGATAGTGGAAATTCTGAGTAGTTTGGAGAACTGGCAAATATCACCCCCCCCCCCCTATTCTCTGCCTCCCATTGAGTCCCAGCTGATTGGCTGGGTCTTTTTTGGTTGCCCCACACAGGAGAACACAGCTGGAAAGCAGGTTAGTAGGGGGAAGGGAAAAGAGATTTTGAAGTAACTTTCTCCCAGGTATGGGGAGGGAATGGAGATTTTACAGTATCCTTCCCCTGCCACGCCCACCAAGCCATGCCCGCAGAATTGGTAGTAAAAAAAAAAAATTGAATCCCACCACTGGATAAAACACACATCAATTAGCATTACATAATCCTCCCAGAGTACATAAAAAAGGAAGATTATAAATACAAGTCCATCAAATAAATATATTTTTGCTCAAATTTTTAACACCATTATAGTTTCTGCAGGAACTTCAAAAAGACCAATTGTCACAGCTGGGATATACAGTAGCTGGGATAGTCATATAATTCAGCTGTTCTGAAAGCTCATGACCGATGAAATTAATAAAACCCATTACAAAAAACTGTATTTTTCCTCTAAACTGGACAATCTGAACTTTCTCTGCAGTCTACCTGTCATATTTTTTCATCTAAAGGTTACTATCAACTTCAAATGTCTCTAGCAACCGGGAACCTTTTAAAAACCAATGTAAAGCATAAAACAGGTAATGTTGGTGTTTAAATGATACAGCTGAATAAAATAGGAATTATTTAATAAGAATTAAAAATAAACTAGCACAATGCTAACAATTACAAGTAATAAGAATTTTAAAAGCAAGAAAACATAAAAATACAGATCTACAGCTTTAATGAGTAATAAAATTAGGGTTGGATTGAAGTGGATTCATTTCAAAAGAACTTTATTAATCATTTCCCTCCATTGTTTCTCCTTTCCTTTTATAGCACATTTAATTTTTGATGGATGACAATCTGTGTGTTTTAGACAGCTTTCCATCAATCATGATAGTTTCAAGACTATCATTTTCAAATTTATAATGTAGAGTTATATCCTGAATGTACACTATAATCTGATTCCAGAATAGAATCTTTCATTACAAATAAAGAGAACAAATGTGAAATGTTAATCAGTCTATTAACTGTTGTTAAAGCGGTAAAGACACAGATAGAAAATGTTGACTATATATTACATCAAGGCCTATTATTTCTCTTCCCATTTAGACAAGCTATTTGAAAAAATGTGTTTTAATATTTTCTCTCTTCCTAGGAATGTGCTGAAGATCCCTTCATAAACTTAGCAAGAGGTTTTAAAATAGGAATTTAATGCCTTCTTATCAATATGCGTTGAATGAAGCTCCTTTAACCGTACCAAATGTAGCAATAGCAATAACACTTAAGACTTATATACCACTTCACAGTGCTTTTTCAGATATCTCTAACTAGTTTACAGAGTCAGCATAGCTCAACAATCTGGGTTTGCATTTTACTGACCTCGGAAGGATGGAAGATTGAGTCAACCTTGAGCCAGTCAGGATCAAACACCAAATAGGCTTTGTTTTATTGTTTATTCCAGGTTTTTTAAAAATATGGGTCACTTGTGCAAATTAGAAATGTCCGAGGGAATTCCAAACCCCGAAATTTTATTTTCACACGGATGGAGAAAAACTTTAATTGGATCCAATTGGAAAATAATTTTTCTCCAATTATGAAGAACAGACAGTTATTATGAATTAGCTGCCTGTCTAGAAGATGTAAAGAAAATAAAAATGCAGCTTAAATATAAAATGGCTTTTAAACATCTATGGTCGATTTACAGCTACGGGCTAACTATAATGATTTTTAAAAGGATCAATAAAGACTCCACTATTCCTTGAATGTAATAACCAAATCCAATGGTCCTATTCTGGATACCATTATATTGTCAGAGGATGGTAGGGTCCAAAAGAAATCTTTGAAAAATACCTGGAGTGCTCAAAACTGTTCATGTGTTACATTCAGTTTGCAAAATATTCCAGTTTCAATGCATTATGACTTGAACATTAAATGTTCTGGTTACACCTTCTGAATAAAACCAGATGCAAATTAGTGGGGTCTTTTGATCTGAATGAGGATTTCCAACAAAACATTGAAATGGAGACTCCCCACAGAAACCTCCTCCTAATCCTCCTATCAACACGACAATTCATAGGGATGCTATCTCCATCCCTTCCTACTTCCATGTGCACTGTTACAGATACGTATGTAAAGAATGGAGGTTTACATTGCAACACATATTGCATACAATATTTGTAGCTCAGGGTTGCCTGTGGGGTCCTTGGTGCTCTCTGAGATCGGTGGTTTTCTTGCAGACGTTTCATTACCCAACTAGGTAACATTATCAGTATTATGTGATCAGTTTTAGCACTGACAATGTTACTTAGTTGGGTAATGAAATGTCTGCAAGGAACCAACCAAGTTCAGAGAGCACCAAGGACCCCATATAGATCGTTACTTGTCATTTGTTCTCCCCGAGAATGCTTCTTAAATCACACTATGTAGAGGCACCAAGAACATGGAAAACTTGCTTGATTTCAGGGGCACGCGAGAAAAACTGATAAAAATTCATTCCTGAGAACAGGAATTTCCAACAAATTGAGGTTGAGGTTTGGATCTTGAAATATCCCCAACTGGTACACTTGTTTCTTCAGAGCAAACTTGTCACGAACAAGCTAAACATGAATAGTGATTTTGCCCTCTTATTTTAAAATTCAGCTTGTTGACTCCTATCCATCTTTCAGCGGCCACTAAATAGTAATTCAAGGTTTTCATTAACACTGTAGTGCCAGAAGTTGGAAATGAGATCTAAATGATCTCAAGGTACCAATGAGACTTCAGCATACATACCCAGGTAACATTTACTAGAGACTTCAGCACCGGTTCTGTGGGTGTGGCTTGGTAGGCGTGGAGTGGCTTGGTGGGCGTGGCAGGGGAAGGATACTGCAAAATCCCCATTCCCTCCCCACCCCACTAACCTGCTTTCCAGCTCCGTTCTCTGGTGCAGGGCAACCAAAGAAGACCCAGCCAATCATCTGGGACTCAATGGGAGGCAGAGAATAGATGGGGGCGGAGCCAGTCAGAGCCAGTATTCCCAACTACTCAAAATTTCCACTACCGGTTCTCCAGAACTGGTCAGAACCTGCTGAATACCACCTCTGGACTTCAGGTAGACTGGGGTACAGAAACTCTACCTCACCGATCCTCCTCATAGAGGTTGGAGTCAGCCAGTTTAAGGCGCTACTTTTTATCCAGGGAATTTATTCCAAACAAATTTTGTGAAGGTACTATGAAAAATGAATCTTCTATTATACATAGGTGGAAGAATATATCAGGTTAAAATATTAAATACCACAGTTACTGCTTCTTAAATGGCACAATACAACCTCTTTTTAGGTTGGGGAATTAAGGAGGTGGGGTAAAAAGCAGACCCATGAATTCTGTGAAATGGCTTAAACTTGGAAAAGCTCAAATCCATGAATTCTCAGAAGAGGATGTGAACACATCCTATCCAGTTCCGTCTCTTATTAAACAAGAACTAATTATTTCCTGGAAAAGTTATTTATGGGCCTAACGGAGGGTCAGCTATTGATGTATCCATCCTACATGGGGTAGGGATAAAGACATTTAAAAAAATGAATAGGTCTCAAGCTAAACCCCAGGTGGTTGTTGTGGTTCGCTGGCAGGTCAGGCCTAGATGATGAAACCTTTGCAGGAAGCAAAGTAGTTTGATCGGTTCAGAGTCAGTCTGGAAGCTCTTTGTACTTCGGTTGGTTTCTTCTCTAGTTCATTTGATACTTCTGTTTTTGGCAGCACTTCACAGAACTGAAAGGTGGGTGCTTATGTCGGGGGACTGTTTGAGATAAATTCCGGCTGGGAATGAAAACAATTCCCAGCGTTGCAATAAAACAAGTCTTGTTTCTAAAATAAGCATGTGTGTAACTACGGCTTAGGAAGCCTGGGTCAGAACATAACTGTATTGTTACTTCGAATGTACACTAAGCGCAGGGGTGGGATTCCACCAGTATAACAACCGGTTTGGTGATCGAACGCAAACACATGCATACTCCGCATTTCAAAAAGGTTTTATACTTTCCTTCTTCTGCAGTCCCTGTAACTAAAACAGCTGAGGCGTGGCAAATCACTCTGCCACGCAAATCGGCTGTGCTCTCACAAAAGGGAATAAAACACAGAAGACAGCGGGGGCGGGTGGGCCCACATTCTCATCGCAGAGAGCCGGTTTGCTACCAGCTGATCTTCAGAACAAGAGGTTCGCCCGAACCAGTCTGAACTGGTAGAATCTCACCCCTGACTAATCGGGCATTAAATTTCATTGCATACAGCTCTCAAAGGGTTACCGCCTCCAATATACATTACATAATATAACAGAATAAATAAATACAGATCTGGTAGTCCTGCCAGAAATACTTTGAAACCTCCTCCCAGAGGGGACCAACAGAAACCAAACATAAAATATAATGCTACTACTAACTGGGTACTTCATCAAACTTAATAAAACACAAACTGAATTTAAAAGAAAAAGCTTTTTTAATGCGATGCTGGGAATTACTTACATTCCCAGCCAAAACTCATTAGACACAGTTCCTCCAGATAAGAACACGCTTTTCAGGGCTGTAGAATGCTGCCAAGAAACAGAAGTCCAATTAAGGCTAACATAAATCAACTCAAAAGCCTAGAAAAAAACCGACCAGAGTCCAGAGTTTTACGAAGGACTCGGAGATTACTGAACTGCTTTGCTTCCTGCAAAGAGTTTGTCATTGAGGTCTGACTTTTATCCCTTATGGGAGGGGCAATCACCTCCCAGCCTTACTCCCAAGTCGCTCCTTCTGCTTCAGCTGCTCTCGCCTTCTAGAAGCTCTGTGCACATGCGCACTGGAAACAGGCTCCCCGGGGTCCTCTGCCTCTCTGCTGCCAGACTCCAAAGGCAGCACCCCACTCCCAGATGGTCCTGGCCCCATCCCTGCAATCGGACGCAGGACCCTCATCCAAGTCCTCGCCAGACTCCCTGACTGGTTCCCTTTCATCCTTACCGTCCAATACCTCCATTGTCCACACTGGCTGCCAATGAACCACAACAGGTAGAGAAAAAAGGGGGAGCTTGAATCAACCATATATACCGCTTTATAGTGCTTTATGGCTCTCTCTAAGCGGTTTACAGAGCCAGCATCTTGCCCCTAACAATTTGGATCGTGATTGTCCCAAAGCTGCTTTCCCCCAAAAAACAACTGGACTTTCTCGGGAGGGGAGGTTTCTTTCTTTGAAAACGTTTTGTTTCTCATCCAGAACTGAAGAAGCTTCTTGAATGAGAAGTGAAACGTTTTCAAAGGGAAAAAAAAAGTTCCAAAAGTTAGATATCACCAAATGAGCACCATAAGAAATCAATGGAGGAATTTCAATCCTCTAAGAAAAAAACAAGTCAAAAACGCAAGGAAAATGGCGTGAGAAAGAACAGCACCCATCTTTTGTTCCAGTTTCCAGTCTTAAATATAAATTATTTCTGTTAAAGGGGATTTTTCAGTTTTCATGGATCACTCCATCCCAAATTATCTTTCACCCTGATCAGTTGGTCGCTGTAGCACCAGGATAATGTTCAGAAATGCAATGGGAAAGATATTGAGATAACCTAGGCAGCTTCATTGCTGAACAGATCTTCCTCTCCTTGTCTTCAGCAAGCTGAAAAGCTAAGCTTTAATAAAATAAAAATGCTTTTAAAATATAGCGCTGGCTTGAAGCCCCCATTGATAAAAATCCTGTTATTGGAAACTCTCTAAATTACTGGAATTAATCATGCTATTTAGAAAATAGCACACTTTCTATGATTCATCTGATTCCATTAATCTTTCTATTCATCTATGTTACCTTGACAGCGGCACTATAAATTCTTCTGTAGGTATTTAAATCATTGGCCTAGGAACTTGTAAGTTAAAAAAAATCTATAGGCAAGATTTTTGGTGCTTCATTCAAGTTACGTTTTATAGAAGTCATCTCTCTCTCTGCCCTTCCATCCAAAATGTGGAATGCTCTTTTGCCTAAATTACAGGTGAGTCACAGTCCTTCGTTTTTTAAAATCATATTACCATACATTTTTTAAAATGAAAGAATTGTTTTAATATGTTACTATTTTATAGGACCTAAAAGAAATCCTATTATTATTTTGATGGTTTGAGGCTTTTTTTTTTTAATCTTGCTTGTTTTGCTGCAAGCTCAGGTCAGAGATCTAGGGCAAATTAAAGACCTACCTGATTAAATTAAGCCCCACAACTAATGGTAAAACTCTACATTTATTCTCAATATATATTATAAAAATATATTTAGAAACATAGAAAAGTGATGGCAGAAAAAGACTCAGTGATCCATTGATCCCCGTTGACTTTACTTCTATATAATATATAGGAAATCCTTGTTTAGTGGTTGCAATTGGGGCAGCCAAGGGAGGGATTTGGTGGTTCTTCAAACCGGCCATAACATTAGCTACAAGTTCTCCCAAACACGGGCGAACCCGTAGCAACCAACCCCGGGTCTTCCACAAACCTCCATTAATAAAGCATTTCTAATAAAGTTTGTGCCCAAGTCCAAGATCATAAGTAAATGTTGCCTGCTAGGCAACCCTCATTCATTCTTCTATGTCATAGTAATTATTATAGCAGTTACAATAATCATTGTTATAATTGTGCTCCTGCCGTGCCTATAAGCCATCAATGGAAGAGCAGTAGTCATTATTTTAAACATTTACATTCTTCCTTGTTTGTTTTAATCCTGTTTACATACAGCAGGATTATAAACCACTCGGAGTCGTCAGCAATGTTAGGAGGGAAAAAGAAAGGAAAGTCCCCAATTTAAATATTGACCAAAATGATTTCCAAAATAATTTCAGTATTCAAAAAGTTAGACACCACCAAAGGTGCACCATAAGTTAGTGGAGACATTTGAATTCTCTCTTTTTTTTTAAAAAAAAAAAGAGAGAGCCAAAAATCAAGGGAAACAATGTGAGAACAGGACCAGAATACCCTAATAACTGACATAATTTATCCAGGCATTTAAATTTGCTATAAATACAAGGAAAAAGAATCGGTAATGGCATTCTGCCTTGGGTTAGGAACACCACATTAGTTAATCAGTGGGGGTGTTTTTTCCTATGTAGAAGTTTTGCCTCAGCCATTTACAACTTATTTTTCTTGGAAATAGTGAAGTATTTGAAATAATGGGGAAGAGGGCCTCTGACTTCCTTTTCTGCTGAGGATTGCAGAGCCCAGCGTCTTCCATATACTCTGAAAATACTTCATGTTGGCCTTTGAGAGCGTATAAATAAAACCTACTGGCAGGATTTACGTTATCTTTGTACCTAAGCCAATTTGTAAAATGGCTGTGAAGCTAAATCATGTAATTGGAAAGACTCCTTCAACATTAATTGGAAATACGATATGGGGCTGTTCAGCCATTCCCTCTTATCCAAATGTAGGGAAACCAGACAGAAATCTGAAGACATCTGTAACGTATATGAATAGGGCAGAAATTGGGAGGTAAGTGGAAATGAGTGTATTTTGAGAGTTACCTTTGTTTTGATGTTCTTCTGCCGTCAGTAAAACAGTTATTTCACAGTGAACGTAACTATTTAACAATGGTGTATAATGAGTACAATAAGCATTTCTTTGGGCATAGAGCAACTACTTTGTAACTCTCCAGAAGGGATAATGATGGAAAAACCTCCATTATAATCATAGCAGGGGAACCTTTTCGTGCGGATTTCAGTGCAGCAGTGAACGTCACAAAATAATTCACAAATATAATTTCCTAAACCTCTAGAGGAAGATACATATTTTATTTCGTTTTACTTAATTTCTCTCATCTTACGTTGGAGATTTGAATCCATTACAATGTAGGAACAGTGGTTATTGGAGGGTATCCGTTGGGGAGAGATTTTATGAGAGAATATTCAAAGAGTCCTCCATTAAAGTGTGGGCCCATGTGCCTGCCATTTCTCCACTGTCTTTGGGAAAAAGCCAAAATTGCCTTTCTGACCTTGGTGGATTATGGGCCTCACCAAGAAAGAAGACAAGGAAGCGCAGCAGCCTTTAACCAACCCAAATGTCATTCTGGGTGATTTCTTTTCAGAAATTAGCCATATTTGTAAAAATTCTGTAGCCACAGGTTATTATATCACCAGAGTTCTTGGTTGGATCAATATGAAATGTCCACGATGTTAACTGAGACCATAAACTGAAAGGCCCTTCAAACATTAGTTTGTTGTTTTAAACATGTTACAACAGAAGAAGCCACACAGTTGGAAATCTGGGAATTGTAAACCCCGTGAGGGTGAATATCTTGAAGCCTATATAATGGATCCTTATGGTCCAACACAAAAAGATTGACCATTTCTTCCCTGTCCAATTACTATATGAACCCTTGCGGTGGTGGGCTGCAACCGGTTTAACAACCGGTTCTGTGAGCGCACGCGGTAATCCACTTTGCTGCGTGAATCAGCTGAGCTGCAAAAGAAGGAAATGTAAGACAGGATAGGGCGGGGGTGGGTGGGCGGGGCCAGCTGATCGTGGTTCATACTGGTTCGCTAGAACCTGTCTGAACCGGCAGCAGCCCACCACTGAACCCTTGGCAAATTTATGTTCTGATAGTGGCTGCACAGGGTTTCTCAGCTGTTCTAATACCATTGTTCTGACTAAGGCTTCTTAAGACCGTAATTAAGCACACGCTTAGTCCAAACAACGCTTGTTTTATTTCAACGCTGGGAATTATTTTCATTCCCAGCCGGTAATGAGTCCCAAACAGTTCCTCGAGATAAGCACCCACCTTTCTCTCCTTTGAATTGCTGCCAACAACTAAAGTGCCAAATTAACTGTAAAAAGTCAACCGGAGTACAAAGTCCACACAGAGCTTCAAGGTTTAATCAGAACAGAGCAAACAAAGTTGCTTCCTGCAAAGGCTTCTCTACCCTTGCACCTCCTTTATACCTTAGGGGAGGGGCAATCACCTCCAAGCCTTACTCCCAAGTCGTCTCTTTTGTCTCAGCTGCTCTTGCCTTCTAGCAGCTCTGCGCACACATGCACTGGGAACAGGCTCCCCTTGTTCCTCTGCCTCACTGCTGCCAGATTCTAGAGGCTCCAGAGTCAGCACCCCACTCCCAGATGGTCCTGGCCCCCTCTCTGCATCAGACACAAGACCCTCGTCCGAATCCTCCCCAAATTCCCAGACAGGTCCCCATTCTTCCCCACTGTCTGATTCTGCTGCTGTCTGTACTGGTTGCCAGCAAAGCACAGCAAGATATTATTCTATCCCTATCCTATCCTATCCTATGTAGCATTTGTGTCGCATTTGGAATCTGCCTCCTTCGACAATATAAAGAGCTGCGATAAAAGTAGCGAAAACTTAAAAATTAGGCAACGAACATTTATTTATTTAAGGTGAGCGGTTCTAAGATGAATTGAGCAAAACTTGTGACCAGGCACTTATCATTGGGAGATAATTGACCTCATTTGAGTGCTAAATGTCCTGAGGAGAAGTTGAGTGTGTTTAAATCCTAGCAGGTTAATTATCCAGTGATTACAATAAACTTGAAAGGTATTAGAGCTAAGAATCATTTGCACGATGATGCTATTAGAAAACTAAATTCAGTGATAATTAAAAGAAATGACGAATAATAAAGTTCTCCAATCATGGATTGCTACATAATGACTGTAGAATGGCAAGAATTGGTTAAAAGCATTAATTGCTTCTACTAAAAGTGCTAAAATTATTGTGTGAAGCCTAGTTAATAAATACTGATGAGGTAAGCAGTAACACTAATTTCCAATATATAAAAAATATGTTTATTTTAATTGTATCCTGCTTTTTACAAATAACTCATAGTTCATCATAGTTCACAGTTGCAATGAATCAACATATTAACCCAAAATATTACAATTTAATAATAATACTCAGGGGTTACTAAAGAGATTTCCAGAACCAGTTATTCTATCTGTTTGCCTGCCTGTCTTCCATCTTTAGTACTTTTACAAATAACTCAAGCCAGCAAACATATCCAACATACCTTCCTTCTCTTCTTTTCCCTACAACAACAACCCTGTGAGGTGGGATGGGTTGAGAGAGTATGACAGCTGGATTTCACGGCTAGGGCAGGACTTGAACTCACAGTCTCCCACCTTCTCCCCGATGCCTTAATTTTTAGCTATTTTTTTTATGTGGGTTTGGCTTTGGCTATATGAAATGGAAATAAAGGTAAAGGTTCCCCTTGCACATATGTGCTAGTTGTTTCTGGCTTTAGGGGTCGGTGCTCACCTCCGTTACAAAGCTGAAGAGCCAGCGCTCTCCGAAGACATCTCCATGGTCATGTGCTGGCATGACTAAATCCCAAAGGCTCATGGAACATTGTTGCCTTACCTTCTATTTTTCTACTTGCATTTCTACATGCTTTCAAACTGGGTTGGCAGAAACTGGGACAGGTAATGGGAGCTCACTCCGTTATACAGCGCTAGGGATTCGAACCACTGAACTGCCGACCTTTCTGATCGGCAAACTCAGTGTTGTAGCCACTAAGCCACTGGGTCCCCGTTGAAATAAAAATACAACTCCATAAAACTAGCTTCCCCATTACTTCTAGTTTGCTAGGGTGCATATATCAGGTGCACAACCACCAACCAAAACCTTGGTTCCTGCTTCCAAAATTCCTCCATAGGTTACCGTTAGGTTGAAATACAAAATATAGAAGAGATTATTAAACGAATTGTTTCCATTTAATTTACTTTAAATCATTTTAAAGTGTTTTCTGGTTATGCCCCTGTTTTAGAATGTGGTCTTTGCTTGCCAAATGAATGAAAATAAAGAAAACGGCCATAAATAACTTTTGCTTCTAGATGACACAATGAGAGAGTACGAAAGAGTTCAGACCTCTCCATGGAGCATGGTGTCTAAAAATTTAAGATGCAATGCAGTGGTGGGATTCAATTTTTTTTACTATTGGTTCTGTGGCCGTGGCTTCTTGGGGGTGGCTTGGTGGGCATGACAGGGGAAGGATACTGCAAAATCCCCCTTCTCTCCCCATTCCACTAACCTGCTTTCCAGCTCCGTTCTCCTGTCAAGGACTACCTGTAGCTGGCAGCAAAAGCCTGTTTTCTTTCTCTCTCTGCTGACACCTAGTGGTTGCCCAGAATCTGCAGCCCAGATCTGCCACCCTTATCATTTTACATGCCAGTACAGTATTAAAACAAGGACACTTCCAAAAAGCTCTTACCGTTTCATTCCCAAACAGGACGTCAACGTAAGGCATGACTTCCATCAGTTGGTCCTTGTAGAACTGGCTAATGAATGGTGCAGAAAGATTTAAAGTGAAGATCTTGTTGTTTGCAGAAGCTTGAATTGCGACTTTCATTATGGATTCTGGAGACACTGTCAAGAAGAAACCCTGCAAAGAAACTCAGAATAAATTGCTACGCACGGAGGGTTTAAGAAATATTGCTGCTATTAAGTGAAAAAAGAAATCCACACAGAAATAGATGCCAGAGATACACAATTAAAAATAAGTGAAGGAAGAGCTCAAAAACACCCATCCAATATGTCTATGAAGATTCTCAATCCTCCAGGTCATGGTTGTCCGAAGGTGCTTTTTCAGGAGGCCACTGGACTCCCTGGTTTTTCTTTGAATATGTTTCGCTTCTCCTCCAAGAAGCTTCTTGAGAGCTGAAGAAGTTTCGTGGATCAGAAGCGAAACGTCTTCAAAGAAAAACCAGGGAGTCCAATGGCCTCTTGAAAAAGCAGCTTTGGGACTCCCATCCAATATCAAGAATATGAGAAAACTACCTCTCCATGAATTGTATTTTATTGAGTGCTTTCTCTATGAGAATTATAATATTTATCTATAGGAAGAAGATTAAGATGGACCTAAAGTTAAAAACAGTTATCTAATCAATATCTTGGGAAACTAGAGTTATATTTATTCAATGGGATTCTTTGAATCATATTCTCTTGAACTATATAAAAAATGGCATAAACTCTGTAATAAACAACTGTTAGTATTTTCCTAGTACTAAAGCAAAAGTAAAAATTATACAGTATAAAAAGTGAATTAAATTAAAAAATTATACAAACTATGTAACAGTAATAAATTATAAAAGTTATTTTAAAGCTTAGGTTACAAAAATCTGCATTAAACACGTAGGAGCATAATTCTGTGTACATGTCTGCTCAGAAGAAAATCCAGTGCATTTAATGAAATTTATATCCTGATAAATGTTTGTAAGATCACAGCTGAAAAGGTGCTTTAGGAGTTAAAGAAACGAAGAGTCAACAAAGAAAGAATCTCTCTCTCTTTGTATTCTCTGTCCTTCAAGCTTTTAATGAAAGTTCAGTGAGGCATTCCGAATCATTTTCATACGATACAATTACTATGAGTTTTGAATGAGTGTGTTTTAATCTTTCAATGCATGTTTCTTTTTCATATTTGTTGGGCTTTTAAGTATGCTCTAAAGAACGAGTAACTATGGCTGATTTTGGTGACTATAGACTTATAGACATTTATGTGATAACATACTAATTACATTTTAACAGCAAGTTTTTCACCTTTTTTTTTTTAAAAAGAACAACCTCAGTTGCTTTGACTTAATTATTGAGCATAAATGTGCAAAAGCACATGCTATACTGAGATTTTGAAAGGAATGCTGCATTAAGAAACATAAAAACATTAGAAATTATGAATAATGCTGACAACATTTATTATTCCTGAAATCTGCGTGGGTTAAAGGCTGAATGTGCCAAATATTTCTCTTTCAAAATATGCTACTAAATATATAATTAGCTTGTTTTCCATATTTACAAAGTGCTATAACACCTCTCAACCACAAGATAGTAACTGTAATGGGAAATAAATGAGAACTGAATGAAGTGTTTAAATAATTTATATGAGCACTGAAATAAATGAACACTTCTCAGGGTTTTTTTTTCCTTAGCTCTATTTAGAAATCTGAAAAAAATGTGATCTGTTCTTTACATTTTGTGAGAGGAAATAAAAAGACCAGGAAATAATGACATATAAGTAATTGTTACTTACAATGTCAGTATGGACAAATAATTACTGATGGTTAACAGTAAATAACATTTATTCTAGGGGTTAAGAAAATATTCCCATGCTGATATACAGGGCTATGTTTTGATATCACAGAGAAATCAAGGGGAGATCATGTTTCTATCAATTCCTCCTTGGGATGTGTATGAGATATAGCTTATCTGATATTACTGTGATGGCATGCACAGCCCTCTCTGTGGGCACGCACCCATTGCCAGTTGCTCTTTTGGTCTTTGTGGGCGCCGGAGCCCCGGAAAAAGGCCTGAGAACAGCCAAAATACAGGCCGTTTTTATGGCCTTTTCCAGGCTGTTTTCTGGGCTGAAGATGCCCCCCAAATGGCCTGAAAACAGCTCCCCAAACAGCAAAAAAACAGATATGCATGCACCGGCCAGCTGGTTTTTGAGTTTCTAGCACTTCGGCACAGCTGTTGGCTGTGGAAGAAACTGAGGAAGGGCAAAGTCTGGCTGAGCAGAGGTAGAGCAAGAGAGAGGGAATTCAGAGGAAGATCCAGGCCCACCCCTCTTCATCCTAGGGCACGCAGGGAGGAAGGGAGAAGGGAGAAACGTGAGTTGCATGGCTTATGGGGGAGGGAAGGGCCCTGATTCCCTTTATTAGCTGCAGCTGGGAACACAGTATATAAAAAAGGAAGCTGCACGCAGCAAGCTGTTAGGAGCAAATGTGAATTTATCTTGTATCGTTGTGGTTTATCTGTGTTCCTGGCGTCTTTCCAAACGTGTGAGTTTTGCTGTACTTTCAAGTCTGAAATTCCTCCTCCTGCCCTGTCAAGCTAATTACTTC
This sequence comes from Pseudonaja textilis, assembly GCF_900518735.1. Next base: position 5,137,612 of record NW_020769358.1, on the reverse strand, counting down.
AATTTGGTTTGTTTGGATTTTAAGTTATTTTAAGTTATAGTTTGTGTGTCCCTTGTTTTGGACTGAATTTTCTACAGTTAAAGGCTGTTCCTGGGAGTTTTTCTCCCGCCGAAGGTAACTTGGACACTGGGGGCAAAGTTGGAGAAAATAAAGGGACTCATTGCTTATTTGACTGTGTTGCCTTTGTGCCACGCCCCAGGTCATCGCAGATTCGCCACCACTAGTTCTTCACTAGTTATACACATGGTTCTCAAGCAGTGGTGGGATTCAACTGGTGTAACAACCGGTTTGGTGATCATGCACGCATGAACCAAATGTAAACTCTGCGCACATGAATGCCATTTTAAAAAACCCATTTTCAGCTATAATACTTACCTTCTACTGCAGGCCCGGTGAGTAAAACAGCTGAGGTGCAGCAAAATTGCTCTGCCGCGTGAATCAGCTGTGCTCCAAGACAAGGAAATAAAGCACCGGAAAAAGCAGAGGGAGGTGGGTGGGGCCAAATTATCACAGAAACTACCAGTTTGCCCAAACCCGTCCAAACCTGCCCCTGTTCTCAAGGATATTTGCCTCTTCTGGAAAAGTGAGGGATTCTAAAATATGACACCGCCTATTTTTCAAATCCTTCTGTTGCACAATTGCATTAAAGCCAACTCTACCATCAGTTTTGTGGCAACACTAAGTTTATTTGAAAGAGGTTTCCTGTTATTGACTTACAAGTGTGTTAAGCACTTATTTTGCGCAGTTATTTTGTTGTTGCTTTTGTTCACACATTACGTTCTGCAAATCATCTTTTAGTGAGTAACCTCAAGGAATTTTCAACACATGAGTGGCATCAGAATTGATCAACTGCTGGATCCGTTCAGTGAAAACCATTTTAAACAGTCAAAATCAAATTTGACTTGTCATCCTCTCCCACACTTAGTTAACCTTATTGGCGTTTAAACTAAAATGACTTAGAACTGAGGAGCAGAAGGCAATCGGGGAGCTGATTCTCCACAGGCTCGCAGAACAACATAACTTTTTCTATTTTCTGTGGTTTGAAACACCTGTTGTTCCAAAAGAGCTATAATACTGCCCAATGCACAATTTAAAAAAAAATTAAACAGTCAACTAAGATTCTTAAAGATTTAATGTTAAGATAGATGATGGTTGAGAGCCAATTTGGTGAGGGCAACAGGCCAAGCCAGTTGGTTGACCTTCGGCCTGTCCATCTCTCTCTAAGAAAGAGGCAATGGCAAACCACTTCTGAAATCTTGCCAAGAAAATTGCAGGGACTTAGTCTGGGAGTTGCCAGAAGTCAACAATAACTCAGAGGTACACCCTCCCCACCCTCACCCCCAAAATGATGATCGCATCACATACAAGTGTCAGTCAACATGAGGTCTTGAACAAGAGGGTTCAAGAAATGTGGAAAACATTTTAAAGAAAGCAAAGCAGACACAGCATTATTCACTTTTATGGAATGTTTGAACCCATTTCTATCTGCCAATTCTCTGCTAAAATATTAGCTGACTATTTAGGATTTTAACTTATTTAATCCAGAATGTGCCTGTTTTCCAATGCGACTGGGTTACGATGGCCAAAAAACAAAAGAAACTCATCCCCCAACGCTTTTGAATAAAGTTTTTGGCATCCTGCAATTTGTATTGTTTATTTTAATGGAAACAGAGCTTCATAAGTGGAAAATGACTAAGATTTCAGCTATTGTTTTATTTCAAGTGGGCAGTTTTCCCATTTTTGATGAAAGCTAAATTTCAAACAGCTTTTCTACTTAAGTAAAAAAGCTGAACTGTCATGGTATATGCTTATATTGAGGCTGACATTTTCTTTTAAATTAGTGCCAACATGTGAAAAGGAGAGGACTACTTTAAGACTGGAACAGTTTTACTAATGCTGAAGCAAACTCTTAATTGTTGCCACATTGATATTTATCATTACAACAGCTGCAGAGCTAAATAGATAAAGTAATGAACATTAATAGCTTTGGAGCTTACCTCAGGCATGTCAAAGATTATACTTTAAAAATTAACATCAATTTCTAATTATTAAATGTCATGGCCACTACCCAGACAACAGCTTTATAAAAATCCAAGAAGTTTCTGTCTTGGAAATGGATCTTGGCCTCTGGGAGGAAAACACAGCAAACATTATTCATAAAAATAGGTCACGGCTATCACCAAACCCAAAGTCTAAAATATGCTGGGAACTAAAAGGTGGATGTAATGGGCTCCTCAGAGCCTGGGAAAGAGGATAATGATTTGCACGGCATTATAAGCACAGAACATCTGCACATTCTTCCTTTATCATGAAAACATGGAGTTATCTCCCCAGGTACATCAACAGGTGGCTAGCTAGAAAGCTCTAACTTAGGAAAAACTAGAGATATATTGGCTGCTAAAGTAAACAAACTCAATCACCAAGGTTTCTGTAATCTAATTCCCTTTCCCCCCTTTCCATAAATCTGTTTAAAGAAGACTCTGAGAATATAACACCCGGGTAGAAAGCATGCTACGGATGTGCCAAGAGGGTCCCCAAATAATGGCCCTCAGTGTCAGCATTCCAACTAACCAACTCCCAACCAATAAACTCCAAGGCCAGCATTTCCTCAAAGTTCCATTTTATTAGAGTTGTCATATTGGCACATCTGGGAAAACCTGAATTTGAGAATTCCTGGTTTTCCCTTCCCCAAAGAGAATTCAAGGATCCATCCCCTGCACCCACCAATCCATCACAATAGTCCAATGAAACCGTCATCCCAACTGGAGACCTTCCTCCAGACACTCCCCTCCAGGTGCAGGATAACTTGTCCTTGACTTTCTGAGAAGAATATTGTTGAGTCTTATCTTCCATCTCTCCACTAAATCCCCCCTTCCCAAATTGCCAGGCAGTAAATATGGCAGCCTTGAAGCTTCTAAGTAAAATATGGCTTCCAAGGCTGACGACACTCAGCCTATCTCCTTGATGGCTAAAAGGAAGTCATAAAAGGATGGCTACAATCTGACGCAGAGCTTGAGGTATGTCAGTAACGTGTTACCTTTAGATGATCCCTCAGAGTACAGAGCTGTGCTGCTGATAGCAGATTGCCTGATATTTGGCTCAATATCCAACACAACTGGTGTTACTATAGCAATAGCATTTAGACTTATATACTGCTTTACAGCCCTCTCTAAGTGGTTTTACAGAGTCAGCCTATTGCCCTCAACAAATGACCTCAGAAGGACGGGAGGCTGAGTCAACCTTGAGCCTAGTGAGATCCGAACTGCCAAACTGCAGGCAGTCAGCAGTCAGCAGAAGTAGCCTGCAATACTGCACTCTAACCACTGCGCCACCGCGGCTCATCAAGTTAGCATCATACCAAATCCTCATGACTGGAAGAAAAGCAAAAGCCCCGAGATCACAACCCGTGTCCTTGTCGTGGTCTGGTCTCAAAAGCCTCCTGAGATGAGAAAGAACACAACAGAGAATCTGTGTTACCAGAATCAGTGATGACGCTGAGACAACTGATCCCACTCTTCCAATAGAGACCTTTAAATTTCTAGGTTCTATCATATCACAAGACCTAAAAGGGACACCTAACAGCAAAAATGTCATCAAAAAAGCACAACAAGGAATGTTCTTATTGCACCAACTCAGGAAGCTCAAACTGCCCAAGGAGCTGCTGATTCAGTTCCACAGAGGAATTACTGAGTCTATCATCTGCACCTCTGTAACTGTCTGGTTTGGTTCTGCAACCCAACAGGGCAGACACAGACTTGAGAGGGTAATTAGGACTGCAGAAAAAAATATTACTACCAACCTGCCTTCAATCGAGGATCTGTATACTGCATGAGTCAAAAAGAGGGCTGTGAAAATATCTCCAGACCCCTCACATCCTGGACACACTGTTTCAACTCCTTCCCTCAAAACGACGCTATAGAGCACTGCACACCAGAACAACTAGACACAAAAACAGTTTTTTCCCGAACGCCATCACTCTGCTAAACAAATAATTCCCTCAACCCTGTTCAACTATTTACTAAGTCTATTAAGTGTTGTACCTGATGATTCTTGACAAATGTATCTTTTCTTTTATGTACACTGAGAACGTTTGCACCAAAGACAAATTCCTCTTGTGTCCAATCACACTTGACCAATAAAGAATTCAATTCAGTTCAGTTCTATTCTATTCTATTCTATTCTATTCTATTCTATTCTATTCTATTCTATTCTATTCCAAAGAGGCTGAAGTGTGCTCCTCCATGCCAAAAGGACCCTATAACGGAATAAAAGAGCCCAAGTCTAATCGTAGCTAGTTGCGCCTGGGTGAGGTCCAAAGAGAGCAATCTGGGCTTGGGAAGGTCACTGGAACAATGCTGACCCTATGAGGGCCTCGTTCAACTCCTGGCTGCCAAGAGCTTTTCTTGGGGTCTGTTTGCTTTCAGTTTCCCTCACTACTTCTTTTAGCATATTTGGCCTGATGAGTCTGCCTATGTGTGTATGAAACTTGGATTGAATTTAATACTTCAAGATAAGCCTGGCAGATTTATAATTTTAAGCCAGATAAGTGCTGTTTAGGAGGCCAGGCTGATTCCTAGCCGTTCTTTTCTTTTTGTAAAAAAAACAACAACAACAAAGCCCTCTTGGTTCTCAAGAAAGAACGGTCAACCTCACTCCCCAGTGATCCCTGCAGACTTTCAGCAGGGATACAAACTGGTTTTTATTGCTCAGTATTGGGCAAGGCAGACAGGCTACTCACACAGTTTCCCTGCTGCCTAACAGGCTTGCTGTCAATCAGTCTCACCGCTGGAACGGAAAGCAGCAGTCCAGATGTAAAAGAACTGAAGCATATTCACATAGCAGGAAACCTTAGTTTCCTGTTAAGTCTGTGCTGGATCTTGTAATTTGATCGCTGTGGATACACGAATTCCTCATATCAAACATTTTTCATAGACGGCAACCCATGAAAGTGAGACCCGTGGAAGTTCACTCTAAGCATCTTCTTTCTAGGCGGGCAATTTGGTTTGATCCGAGGACCACACAGGTTGCCAGGTCAATGACGATACACACCCATGTGTTTACTCAAAATGGGCACCCTTTCCTTCACCTTAGAGAATATTTAAAAAAAAAAACATTAAGAAGAAAGGGGAGCAGATGGAACTTTACCTTGTCTCGAGGCTCAAACAGGGGAATGCAATTATTGCCTATCCTTGACCAAAGACCAGTACCCTTCTATTTGGGACGATCTCTTTCTTCCACTTAAGGTACAACCTCAAGAGGGATAGAGAAGGAGCACCGAAGGAATTAATGGACACCCGCTTAGCCATCCGAATCTTTCACATTAACCTTCAATAGGGTGGCAGGTTATCACAGCCAAGTCAACCTCACATCCAGGACAGGAACATTTAGAGTAGTCAACATAGAAGATGTCATGCCCCTGTCAGAATCTGACTCAGAGGGGGAAGCCGAACAACTGACAGGGAGTGGGAGTGTGGCTCCATTGGCTGTGGAAGACACTGGGGAAGAGCAAAGTCCGGCTGGGCAGAGCAGGGAAGAGGTAGAACAAGGGAGAGGGAATTCAGAGGAAGATCCAGGCCCACCCGCTCTTCATCCTAGGGCATGCAGGAAGGAACCGAGAAGGGAGCAATGTGAGTGGCATGGCTTACGGGGGAGGAAAGGGCCCCGATTCCCTTCGTTAGCTGAAGCAGGGAACACAAGTGTATAAAAGAGGAAGCTGCACACAGCAAGTTGTTGGGAGCAAATGTGAATTTATCTTGTATCGTCGTGGCTTATCTGTGTTCCTGGAATCTTCCCAACTGTGTGAGTTTTGCCGTGCTTTCGAGTCTGAAATTCCTTCTCCTGCCCTGTCAAGCTAATTACTTCAGCTTGGTTTGTTTGGATTTTTAGTTACAGTTTGTGTGCGCCTTGTTTTGGACTGAATTTTCTACAGTCAAAGGCTGTTCCTGGGAGAATTTTTCTCCAGCCGAAGGAAACCTGGACATTGGCGGCAAAGTTGGAGATATTAAAGGGACTTTTATTGCTTATTTGACTGTGTTGCCTTTGTGCCACACCCTGGGTCATCATAGAAGATGGCGCTGAGAGTCCATACCAACCCTACTGCTCTAAATTATACATTTCTAATTTTCAGCCAGAACCTACAGGTCTCTATAGTATTGCTTATTGATCCATTTGTTTAGTTACAGGGCTTATAACTTGTTCCAATAAAAGCAACTCTGAGCACCAGACCATTCACCAACTGGGGTTGCAAGCAGAGAATATAAACGAGATAATAAATAACTAACATAATAAAAATTAAAAAGAGCACCAGAAATTGCAATACTGCCATATACAAACTGGGAATCTAAACACTCAAAGCCACAAACCTACTCATTGTGCAAAACATCAGTCACAACAAGTCTGCTTCCAAGGTTTGATGGAGCCACCAAATCTTTACAGCTTTCCTAGAAGGAATTATTTCAACATCCTCCAATTCCGATGAAAGAAGGCAATGATTGAAAAAAAAAAAAAGCTATAAGCTGTTAGAATTGATGCAGATTTTAAACAAGAATACTTAGGAAATGCCATCTTCTATCTAAGCTCAATGTAAGTGTCAAGTCTAATTATGTATTTTTATCAAAGATGTCACATTCTTATGCTAAATTTCATACTGCCTGACACAGCCATTCTTCAATTTTCCTTGTTGTGAATAGTTATTATTTGTATGTCACTAAAGACAACAAGAGCATCCATTTTACTTTTCATGCTTCTTGTTGAAGTAAAATCTGTTCATTTGTCCATTTACATCCACTATTTTAATGGAAGACATTAGAGTAAAAAAAAAAAAACTCTTTGAGAAATTAGAAATCCCTTACATAAGATGCTCTACTCTCATCCAATAAAGATCCATAGCAGAGGTGGTATTCAGCCAATTCTGACCAGTTCTGGAGAACCGGTAGCGGAAATTCTGAATAGTTCAGAGAACCGTCCAATACCACCTCTGATTGGCCCCGCCCCCATCTATTCTCTGCCTCCCAAGTCCCAGTTGATTGGCTGGGTCTTCTTTGGTTGCCCTGCACAAGAGAACAGAGCCGGAAAGCAGGTTAGTGGGGTGGGGAGGGAATAGGGATTTTGTAGTAACCTTCCCCTGCCACGCCCACCAAGCCACAACCACAGAACCGGTAGTAAAAATTTTTGAATCCCACCACTGATCCACAGGCTACAAAGACAACACAACAGGCATGGTTATCTGCTTCAAATAATTTAATGTGAGATACGCCCTGAATTTAGGTAGAGAAAAGAGAATGACTAAGATAAAGTTTAGAATTAGACACACAAGTGAGCAATGATTTCCCTCCCACCCTTTGATCTCTTAATATGATTAATCATGCCCTTTGGTCCAAGCATACAGAAATAAATACGAGCTGAGCAACACACTAGCACTTTCCACAGCTCTGAGTACATTACCCAAGGACATGATGTCTGTCTCTCTCTCACGCACATAACACTCAATAATGCAGAACATTTTGAAAATGGCTGCAAATTGGCAAATTATTTCCAAGAAATCATCCTGTTTTTGTGACCATCTTCTTCAAGATTTAAGTAACATTTACCCAAACAACTTTGGAAATGCTTCTAAGATGGCTTTGTAGCTAAGAGGCTAATAGTCTATTAGTGTCACAGTGGATTGATCTGCTAATAGACAAATATATTTCAGAAGAAGAATGGCTGGATCTTGGTGCAAAGAGAATTCAGGGCAGAACTGGGCCTCCTACTTCTTCTGAACCTGCAATCCAGATACCTGGCCATGAAGGCCTTTCTTGACCCTCATGAGGTCATGAGTGGTGTTGCTCCCTGTTGCAAAACAATTGTTGTGGCCTGCCGGTGGCTGACGCAGCTGGAAGCAGAGTCAGACAGCGAGGAGGTTGGGGAGGAACCTGAACCAGTCTTGGAGGCTGAGGAAGGCTCAGATAACAGATAATCAGAGTTGGAAGGGGACCTTGTAGGTCATCTAGTCCAACCTCCCCACCCAAGCGGGAGACCCTACACCATTTCTGACAAATGGCAGTCCAATCTCTTCTTGAAAATCTCAAGTGATGGCACTCCCACAACTTCCAAGGGCAAGCTGTTCCATGGGTTGATTGTTCTCACTGTCAGAAAGTTTCTCCTTATTTTCAGGTTAAATCTCTCCTTGTTCAGTTTCCATCCATTGTTCCTTGTCTGGCCTTCGGGTGCCTTGGAAAATAGCTTGACCCCCCTCCTCTCTGTGGCAGCCCCTCAAATACAGGAACTCTGCTATCCTGTCTCCCCTGGTCCTTCTTTTCACTAGATTAGCCATGCCCAGTTCCTGTAACTGTTCTTCATATGTTTTAGTCTCCAGTCCCCTAATCTTCTTTGTTGCTCTTCTCTGCACTCTTTCTAGAGTCTCAACATCTTTTTTACAGTGTGATGACCAAAACTGGATGCAGTACTCTGGGTGTGGCCTTACTAAGTCTTTATAGAGTGGTGTTAGTAGCTCACTTGATCTCAATTGTATCCCTCTGTTAATGCAATTTAGGATTGCATTGGCTTTTTTTAGCTGCTGCTGCACATTGCTGGCTTATATTTAGCTGTTTGTACACTAAAACTCCAAGATCTCTGTCACAGTTTCTGCTATTGAGCCTGGTTTCATCCAGGGCTCTGTGTCAGAGGCAGAGATGGGGCCTGGGCAGGCTGGCAGTCACCAGCTGCCTTCGGGCTCGGACAGCAGTGAGGTGGGGGAGCTTCTGGAACCGGTTCCCAGCCTGCGCATGTGCAGAGCTGCCAAAAGGAAGGAACAATTAAGAACTCAGGGTCGATTTGGGAGTAAGGCCACAGATGGACAATGAATGGCCCCTCCCATAAGGATTAAAAGAGGAGCAAAAGGGGAGGGGGCTTTTGCAGGAAACAATTCATTTGTTCATTCCAGTCTCCTGAAGATCTATCTATGTAACCTAGAGACTCTGTGCTGAACCCTTCCCTGTCAGCACTGTGTGTGGAGATATTTACCGGGTAGCTTTCCAAGTTAGATAAGGTCTGAGCTCATAATTATACCTTTGAAAGACTGTTTGCCAGGCCATTGGTTGCATGTGAATACAATAATTTCACATTCATTTAATAAAAGAGGTTTTGCCAGGACACAGAGTTGGCTTAGTGCTTTTTGGGGAAGCCTAGGGCAGAACAACAATATGCCCAGGCTTCAAAAGACGGCTCGTTAGGAGAAAAAAAATACGAGATAATCAGGTATTTTTCCTAAGTGCTCCAGAGAATTCATGAGTCCCTACTGAGCTTCTGCATAATGAGCCTTGTCTTGAAAGCAATAAATTATTGAAAACTTCTATTTGTGTCCCTGGTTCCAAATATAATACAGTATATAAACTTTGGTCTGACCAGTGCAGGGTGGTAAAAATGAAAACTATTATGTCCTATTAATAGTCCATTATACTTGTGTGGATGTAGCATAAATATGCACTGCCTTTTTCGCGGTCACATCGTACCACTGAATTGACTTATACTCCGTTTGTTCCACAGATGCAAAATATCTTCTGTATCTCTTGTTTGTGGCTGTTACTGATCTCCTCTGAGCTCATTCCTGTATTTGATTTTGATAATTTATTTGTTTATTTATTTATTTAATATACTTCCCATCTCCCCTACATGGTGACTCTGGGAAGCTTTAACATATTTTGATAAGTGTAAATGGAAATTTGCTTCTTCTATCTGCTCCATTTGTAGCAACTCTTTGCTTTGATCTATTGGACGATTTCAAGAAAAGATGCGGCTGCTTTAAAGAGTCGAAGACAGCAACATGTTTGCTCCTGGTGGCACTCCAAAGCACCTGTTGGGAGTTCAACCTGAAACCCATCACAGCCCTAACAAGCATTGTTGTTGCCAAGGTTACTTTTATTAATATTGTTCAATTGTATATGCTGTCCAACTCCCAGAGCTTTTCCTCCCTTAGGAACTCAACTGTAGTGGTATATTAACCATAAAGTAGACTAAGCACGTGTTTAGGGCACCAGGTCCAAAGGAGGCACCACAAAGTCGAGAAGGAAAACAAAACCAATGAAGGTTTATAAAAAATCTTGCAATTTACAAAGGAGGGGGCACCAAGATTTGCCAGTGCTTAGGGCACCAGTGAGCTTTAATCCCTGTTGTAGACTGATCCTTCTTGTAGGCCTTTTTCCTCCCTCACCCAATCACCAGCCCCTTTTCCTTTCTCCATTAGCAACCATCCCCTACAACCAAATCTTTGGGGGCGATTTTCTACCTTCAAAAATATCCCTTTGGATCCTTTCTCTTTTTGCCTTTCTAATAAGGAATTTCAACTCTTTAGTGGCAGTGAACCACTACTGCTGATTTTAATTTTTTTGTTGTTTTTGTAGCCTTTCTAGCTTTCTAAATTTTGATCACATATGTCAAACTGACTCCTCACAGTCAATGTACATTAAATATGATTTACACGGAGGCCCATATATAGGCTTGGTGTGGTTCCAAACCAAACTGGACTGATGTTGAGATGGTTGAATTAATATGGCAGCCCTCTTCTATATTAATTCAACCTGAACCTTCTCAAAGATTGTATTGTGAAGCCAACTGAAGGATTTTGCAGCAATCCATTTCACTACCCAGAGATATTATTTACGGAGTAATTGGAGGAGACCATTCATATACCTTTCCTTTGAGTTCCTGAAGGAAATAAAGAAATATAAGCCTTTTAAAAAATAAAATAATGACGCATGGACAAAGTAATAATTCTATATAAGGAGAATTTCAGGGAAGGGAGAGGAGTCGAACAGAACAACATCCACATTGCTTAGTTACTTATTCTAAGAAACATGATATAAATTAGACCAATGAAATGATGCCATAAAATTCAATTTCAATCACGCCGATCTATTAAAAATGCTAAAAATTATGACGGCGTTGCAAGCTTTACAAATGAGCTTTCTCTTACACTCATGCTTAACACCACCAATGGAATAAGTTATGAAAACAGTAGTCATTTTTTGAAACTGTTGAACTGTTTTAGTGCAGAAAAGCAGAATTTCGCCTGGCCTGAAAAAAATTGTTTAGTGACTTCATTGCTGGCTGTTTTCTCCAGTCAGCATTTATATAAGGAAAGTGTGTGTTATTAGACCTTAGCAAAATATCACATAATTCCTTTGCACGAAAAACGTCTTTGCTTGATAGATTATAACTCTCACCCAGCATCCACGAAGGCAAAAAGGGAAAGGGGAAAAAAATAGCAAGGTATGTTTTTCATTCACCATATCTACAAGGGAAGAATTGTTTTTCAATGCCTATAAAATGGTTGGGTGCCTGCTTGCTCTAATTGAAATAACAGATGCCCTTTGGGGGATAGGAATGGCACCCGTAGCATAGAAGAAGCTGAGGATTTCAAATGAGAATGTCTCTATAGCCCAAAAGAAGAAATCAGAAGTTTGGGTTTATCCCCTAATGTTTCAATAGACCCGTGTTGAACAAAGCAATGCAATGTTTCTAGTCCTATTGATGTGCTGAGTAATAAATGAAAACAATCACAATACCGGTAATAAATATGAAATGATTTAAAAGAACTATTTTGAAGCACAGAAAAAGATACTTCATGTATTAGAATTGAAGTCACTAAATATAGATAGATAGATAGATAGATAGATAGATAGATAGATAGATAGATAGATAGATAGATAGTAAGGAATGAAATGCTTAGGGTCATTCTTAAAAACAATGATTTCCAGATATCGTTTTTGCAATCCAGCGAATGGAGCTACACAACGAGATGGATTTCAAAAGGAAGCTAGGGCATATAAAAGTGTCGACAATTGCTGTGTCACTTTTGGGGCTCAATCAGCAATAAAGACTCATTTGATTTAAGAAGGGTCCATTATGATGCAAACATGGACATAAATCCCCTTCTCAGACTTAAATCCGGGTTACTGCAAGTAATCCGTGTTCATTTCAAGGAGCCATGGTGGTGCAGTGTAGTTAGAGTGCAGTATTGCAGGTTACTTCTGCTGGCTACCAGAAATTTGACAGAGCAAATCTCACCAGGCTCAAGGTTGACTCAGCCTTCTCTCCTTCCGAGGTGGGTAAAACGAGGACCCAGATTGTTGGGGGCAACAGGCTGACTCTGTAAACCATTTAGACAGGACTGTAAAGCACTGTGAAGTGGTAGATGAGTCTAAGTGCTATCGCTATTTCGCTCCAAAGGGGAGCCCAGACGTTATAGTATCCAACTGTATGAGGTTGTTGAACCAAGTAACCACTTCATGCAAGGGAGAGGATTACTAAAGAGAAGTGAATTCAAATGGTTCTAAAGGTTGAAAAAGGTTGAAGTTGAGGGTGATTCTCTTTGGAGAAGAGCACCAAAATGGTTCTCCCATTATGCTCATTGAGAAAGGAGAATATTCTTCATTCTTGTAGAGATTATCTACCCATGGCAGTTAAGGTCAGTATTCAAAATGTCTTCCGCTATTCAAACATAGACAAACACAAACATTTCAGCAATTTATACACACACACACACACACACACATTTTTTTTCCCCTCAATGGGGTCACTGGAAGCAAACCCAGCACTATCTCCCGATTGAAAGTACAAGGGAGAGGCGATGGTGCCAACAACAATCAACCCCCCCACCACACACTTGTTATGTCTGCACAGAAATACACAACGGATCATAACTGGTCACTGGGTATTGTGCTGATGCATCACTCAACAAAGCATGATGGCAAGAAACAGAGAACCGGCGGAGGCAGGATTCCTTCTCGTGCGACTGAAAGAACTTTTGCAAAGAAGACACAAGCAGTCCCCCACACGAGCAGCGCCCGATGTCTATATGGTGCACTTAGATTAAGGATTTTGTATTGATTTGAGAGAAAACTGGATTGATTTGACAGAGTGGCAGACAAGGGGAGCTACCCACAAAATCTGAGCTCACCTTTGAAAGAATGTCATGTCCGTCAGAATCTGATTTGGAGGGGGAGGACGAATAGCTGACAGGGAGTGGGAGTGTGGCTCCATTGGCTATGGAAGAAACTGGGGAAGGACAAAGTCTGGCTGGGCAGAGCAAGAGAGAGGTAGAACAAGGGAGAGGGAATTCGGAGGAAGACCCAGGCCCACCTCCTCTTCATCCTAGGGCATGTAGGGAGGAACGGAGAAGGGAGCAACGTGAGTTGCATGGCTTACAGGGGAGGAAAGGGCCCTGATTCCCTTCATTAGCTGCAGCTGGGAACACAGTGTATAAAAGAGGAAACTGCACACAGCAAGCTGTTGGGAGCAAACGTGAATTTATCTTGTATCATCATGGCTTATCTCTGAACTGTGTGCGTTTTGCCGTGCTTTCAAGTCTGAAATTCCTTCTCTGGCCCTGTCAAGTTAATTACTGCAGCTTGGTTTGTTTGGATTTTTAGTTACAGTTTGTGTGCGCCTTGTTTTGGACTGAATTTTCTACAGTTAAAGACTGTTCCTGGGAGGTTTTCTCCAACTGAAAGTAACCTGGACATTGGGGGCAAAGTTGGAGATAATAAAGCGACTCTTCTAGCTTATCTGACTATGTTGCTTTTGTGCCATGCCCCGGGTCATCACATATGATCTCTAAAGCTTAAAAAGTGATTATACAGTAAGAAAATATGAATACATTTTAAATTAGCCTCACATTATACTCAGAGAACATTCTGAAAACTTTTCTAATCTTTGCACTGTGGTGTTTAAAACATGCAAGTGAAGGTGACAGCTTACAAAGCTAGTAAGAATCTCAAGATTTGAAACACAGAAGATTTTGAAGCTGAGGCCCTTCAGCTGCTCCAGTTAATCTATGCAATAACTCAACCACCAATCTTTCCAACTGCTAACAGATACCATATGCAACTTTTCATATAAGCTGTTTGCATCAAAGCATCTGTATCAATCAGATCATGTTATTTATTGCTCAATGGCTCATTTAATTGAAATTATCATGTATAAAGGCACGAACGTAACGCTGCATCTCTACACCCAGACTGTAACTAAAGGGAAACCTCCAGAAAATCCCCTATATTTTTTAATCCATATGTTGGCTCCCCCACTTTTGTATCAGCACGCATAGATTATAAAACAGAACACCAAAATAGCCTTCTGACATATTTCTCTCTCTCAAGAGTCAGGTTTTTTTTGGTGAGATGGGTGAGATAAAAATTTAATAAATAAATAAAAGGGAAGAATTTAGGCAGAGATTCTAATCTTGTCTGATTCATAACACTGCTCAGTTTTGAACATGCAGGAGTATCTTTCCATATGTTCATATATCATGTTTCAGAAAATGAAATGATTTTGTGAAGAGACAAGGCCAAGGTTAAGAAACCATCACTGTTCTTCCATTTTCCAGTGGGAGTTATAAATCACGAAGTAAAAGCAAAGTTATTTCTAAGATAAAATATTCATTTTTGTGACTAAAGTCACATATATCAGTGCCATATGCTAGAGAAATAGAAGGGACAATCTAGCAGCATCTGCAAGGGGTAGTTGTAGCCAAAATGTCAACCACAACAATTGTGATGGCCCAGGGCTTGGCACAAAGGCAACACAGTCAAATAAGCAATAAAAGTCCCTTTATTATCTCCTACTTTGCCCTCAATGTCCAGGTTACCTTCGGCTGGAGAAAACCTCTCCCAGGAACAGCCTTTGACTGTAGAAAATTCAAAAAAGTCCAAAACAAGGGACACACAAACTGTAACTTAAAATGCAAACAAATCAAACTGAAGTAATTAGCTTGACAGGGCAGGAGAAGGAATTTCAGACTTGAAAGCACGGCAAAGCTCACAGAGTTGGGAAGACGCCAGGAACACAAATAAGCCACAACGATACATGATAAATTCACGTTTGCTCCCAACAGCTTGCTGTGTGCAGCTTTCCTTTCTTATACACTCTGTTCCCAGCTGCAGCTAATGAAGGGAATCAGGGCCCTTCCCACCCCCGTAAGCCATGCAACCGACATTGCCCATTCCTCCCTGTGTGCCCTAGGATGAACACGGGGTGGGATCTTCCTCTGAATTCCCTCTCCCTTGCTCTACCTCTCCCCTGCTCTGTCCGGTCGGACTTTGCCCTTCCCCAGTTTCTTCCACAGCCAACGGAGCCACAGTCCCACTCCCTGTCAGCCGTTCAGCTTCCTCCTCTGAGTCAGATTCCGACAGGGGCATGACAACAATATACGTGCACAATAAGGGGATGGAGCTTCAACTGGACAGTTCTGGTTGTCATCCTCATTTTTTTAACATGCTCATAGATGCCACTGGTGACAGTATATATATTTATGAATTAACTGAAACATTAGTGTCAGGGTTCCGGCGATTGCCCTAATTAAATCATGAGCCTCGAACCAAGCTTCAAAAAACTCAAAAAGATTTATTAGGAGGAACATGTTGGCATTAACTTAACTGAAGTCAACTCTGGCATATGTAATTTACAGTCACCTGTGACCTTTTTTTCCCCCCTCCCCCCTGGGTGTCTCATAAATCAGATTCTCCAATGAAGCACATTCTCCAATGAAGGATTTTCGAGGGCAGAAGATCTGGTAGCCAATCTTTTTAAGATAAGTGTGGAATGAACTTCTGGTTTTAAACTGCCGTATTGCTCCTTCAGTTTTCTCCCCCTCCTTTGTTTATGGCAAGTTGAAAATAGGCATAGGAATGTTTTATGAGTTGATAATTAGTTGTATAATGATGCCACAATGTTTTCCTTTCTATACCTAATGATCACTTTAGGGCAGTCAGAGCTCAGTTAACATACTGTTCTGACCCAAACCTTGTTCCAAGGAAACAAACACGAAACGGAGGTAACAGCAAAACCTTTTAATGATTCTTTACGAATTCTGTTCCTTCCCAGTTAAAAGGCTGTTTCAAACTAATTGCCTCTGATAAGGAGCCTTGCCAAGGTTGTGCAAGGCTGCCAAGAACACGAGATAAAGTTGCCAAGAAATATTTCAAACACAAAGAGTCTCCAAACACCAACCAAGATATTCCGAATGTCCACCAGGCTTGAGTGCAAAAACGTCTTTGCTTCCTGCAAAGAACTCCAGTTTCTCAGCTGGCTTTTATCTCCTCAGGGAGGGGCCATTAACTTGCAGTCTTGTCCTGAGTTGCCTGAGCTGCTGCAGCTGTTCTTTTCTTCAAGGAGCACTGTGCACACGCACACAGGGCACAGGCTCCTCGGGGACCTCTTCATCACTGCTGCTAGCCTCCACAATCTCCGAAGACAGCATTCTACTCCCTGATAGTCCTGGCCCCATCCCTGCATCACTCTCCAAGACCTCAGCTGTCCACACCTGCTGCCACCGAACCACAACACATACACTCAATGCAGCAAACATTAAGCCTCGGCATAAAGTCCATCAATCTGACACAAATGTCCCCGAATAGCATTTATCCTTTAAGGCAGGTTTTTAATCAACAAATGGCTTCCTTATTCTAACAGATTCTAGTAGGAATCATCCTTATATCCTTCTTCTTCCTTTTTATTGAAACAGTAAGGTTTTAATAAATTGCTTATTAGCTACCCAGGGGGAAAATGCATATAACACAATTACAATATAAGTCCTCATAAAAACTGCTTAAAAACAAGGATGCTTCTGCGCTGGGATGCTTCATCCAGAAATGAGGGTCGTTCCCAACATTCCTCATTATTCCTAATATGTAAGGCCCGAACCATCTCTTGTCTCTTGAGAAATGGGGCCTTCGGTCCAATAAGCCAGCATTCACAGATCATTTCACCCAACAGCTGGAGAGTCCGAGAACATGGTTTGAATCTTGGCGTATGCTTTGCCAGAAGGAGGTTGCCCAGAGTTAACAAACAATCGGGGGACTAAAACCTTTGCAAATGTTCATGTGCTTTCCATCAGATTTCATTCCAGTTGAGATTTGCATCCTCTAGTTTCATGTTACCTAATCAAATTTAATTCTGTAAGAAAGATGACGGGATAAGTGTGCTGCTGCCCAGATTCTAGCACGGAATGCAATGCTGGCAGAATTAATACACAAAGAACCAAACATTTGGGGAAAGAAACCAGGAATTATCTAAATAAGCTGGATCAATGCCCTTGCTATTATACTGGGGGGGGTGGGGGAGTAAGACACAGTGGTTGGTGAGCCCAATGAATGGTTTGGAGGAAATAATGTAAAGGGAGAGGCAAAAATGACACATATAAACATTTTTTCCCTCTCATTCTGGAGTTTGCTTCATGTTTTTCAGCTGTTTTAAACTATATCAATTCCTAAATGCATTTTGGCTTTACAGCACAATTTTGTTGAGTTCTTCAACTCAAAATGGCAGGAGGGGGTTACAAAAAGGAGAGAAGTGAGCCAGACTTGTGTAATCTTCTTGTGTAGTTTAATATACAGTACAGTGTGCACCAACAGCAGGTGGTAAAAAAAGGGTCAACCAAGCTACTACACCCACATTCTAATTCTTGTTCATTACAGGAATAGAAACTAAGGTGTAAGAAATAGCTCATTTAATGTTGACCTTGAAAATTGATCTACTTCAAGAGCTATTTTAATGTTAGTACGGAAAACAAGCTTGTGATAAAAGCTTAAATCTCAGCTATTCAAAAAGACAGGGACAAACATAAAAGAAAGCATCTCTCCAAATTGGCATAACTCCAGAATTTATATAAACCTAGGATTCAGACCAATGTTTCTAAAACTCTAGATTCTATAACAAACCTTTAATTTAATTCTTCTCTACTCTGTTGGCCAAGAACAGACCGTGTTTAGCTGGAATTTGCAATGGCAGCAAGAAGCGGGGAAACGGAAGTTTCCAATTCTTAAGCTGAAATGCTAAGGGTTGAATTTGTTAAGGATAACTCTTGCTAAGCTAATATTACACCACATTTAAAAGAAATGAATTAGATGTTTAGTAGATTGGGGAAACATGGTACGCATACTATATCTTGATTTCAAGAAAAACCTGACAAGGTAACTTATCACGTTCTGATTAGGAAGTTCTTTATGAATAAGCTAGATGGGTTTACAAGTAGCTGCTCACCAGGCTCAAATATTACACTCAAAGGTTCCTCAAGGGTTGTGCAACAAGCTATAACAGGGATCTCCAAACTTGGCAACTGTAAGACTTGTGGACTTCAACTCCCAGAATTCCTCAGCCAGCCACGTTGTCAAGACTCCTGGACTAGAGAATGTTATCAAGAGTAGTGCCAAAGGATCACATATGGCTATGATGGTAAACCCATGGCATGCATGCCACAGGTGGCATGCAGAGCCATTTGTGCGGGCACACGAGCCCCAGCCAAATTTACCTTTTTGGCCCATTTCAGGCCTTTTTCTGCCTCGCAGAGGCTCAAGGGAAGCCTCTGCAGCCTCGAGAGGCCAAAAAACAGCCTTCTGGAAATACTCGAAGTGTCTGTTTTCAGCCTCCAGAGGGCCTCCGGAGCCCAGGGGAGGGTGTTTTCGCCCTCACAGGGGCTCAAGAAAAGCCTCTGCAACCTTGGAAGTGCCGAAACGGGCTTGCAACAAAAAGAGTCACCCTCACGGACATATGGAATGCTGCCGGTTCACACTGGTTCCGGTAGCGCCGGTGAGCAGTTGGACAGGCCCTTTGCTGTCCTATATGTCCTTGTTTTTTAGTTCAGCTGATTCACATGACAGAGCAGGTTGTTGCACCTCAGCTATTTTACTCACCAGAGCTAATAGAAGGTAAGTTTGGAAGCGTGAAATCAGTGGATTTTGAACGCTGTGCATGCAAAACTTAATACACTCATATAGAACCAGTAGAAAAAAAGGTTGAATCCCACCACTGCAAAAGGTGCATTTCAAGATATTTATTAATAACTTGCATGAAGGAGAGAAAGAAATGCTGCGGAACTAAGCCAATCACAAAAGAACAAATGATGTATAACCAGTTGAAGGCAAAGGTAAGGCTGAAAGTGAACTTGAATGGAGATGTCCATTAGATGTAATGGTTAGGTGCAGTATAAGCTCTGTGTCAGGATTCCGGCAGTTGCCCCCATTTAAATCATGAGTCTCGAGCCAAACTTTCAAAACTTCAAAAGGATTTATTGCGAGTTAACATGTCTGGCACTGCCTGGGTATAGCTGACTCTGAGACACATCATTCATTATCATCCTTGACCCTGGTTTTCCCCAACCCCCTGGGTGTATTGTAATTCATATTCTCCAATGGGACACAGCCATAGCCCAGAGTCATCAAGCACGCTCTTCAGTTACAATTTTGCACAGCAGAAACTTCGGTCACCTAGTGTCATGCCCTTGGTGGAGTATGACTCTGAGGAAGAGGAGGAACAGCCAACAGGGAGTGGGAGTGTGGCTCCAGAGGTGGTGGAGGAGGCTGGGGAAGGGCAGAGGCAGGCTGAACAATCAGAGGAGGATCCAGGCCCACCCCCTCTCCATCCTAGGTCACTCAGGGAGGAGAGGATCAAGGAAAAGCAAGGTCTACTCAAGAGGAGATTACCATGATCCTCCTCATGGCTTGCAGGTGGGACCTATGTATATAAGTTTTCAACTGCGCAGTTAGAATTTGCAGGAGTCAATTAGTGTTTACATTGAAAGAGGTTTATCTTTGCTGGCGTTCTTCCCATGGACTTTTCTCGGTTATTTTCCTGGAGTTTATAATTAGTTATCTTGGCTTGCTTCGGAACGCTCATCAATGAGGTTTGTTTTGGTTTTATGTTTGCCTCATTATTTACTTTTGTGCCTTTAGACTGTGCCTAATAAAACAGTGAAGTTAAGTTGAAGGCTTTACCGGACTTTAATATATGTTTCGGGTTTGGGGTTATTTTGAGAGACTACGGGTCATCACACCTAGTTAGTATCTTTGAAAAACTATTTCTGGAATGCACTTTCGCTTTCCAAGCTGTCGCACGGCTCTTTCAAACCTCTTTCCCCCCTCCCTTTCTGTTGGCAACTCTAAAAAGACCATAGAAATATTTTATGAGTTGACACTCTGATGAATAAACTGCCATGGATAACAATAATACTAGTAGGATGCAGTAACAATAACAGTCGGGTTTGTTACAGACCCAACAAGCACACTACCCATATCCACGGATAGCACTGTGGCCTGCCAAGTGATGCCATCAACAAGTAAGCACCCTGGAAACCAGTAGCAACTTCAAGAGTCAATCTGTAGCCTGGATGTCTTGCATTGGAATATACCAGGGGTGTCAAATTCAAGATCCACGGGCCGAATCTGGCCCGTGAGGTGCTCAGATCTGGCCTGCAGGGCTGCCCTGGAAACAATGAAGGTGTGATGACCCGGGGCGTGGCACAAAGGCAACACAGTCCTTTCCTCCCCCCATAAGCCATGCAACTCACATTGCTCCCTTCTCCATTCCTTCCTGCTTGCCCTAGGATGAAGAGGGGTGAGCCTGGCTCTTCCTCTGAACTCCCTCTCCCTTGTTCTACCTCTCCCCTGCTCTGCCCTGCTGGACTTTGCCCTTCCCCAGTTTCCTCCACAGCCAATGGAGCCACACTCCTGCTCCCTGTCAGCTGTTCAGCTTCCTCCTCGGATTCAGACTCTGATGGGAGCATGACAGAAGGACCAGCCTGTGGTGCCTCTGCTAGTGAAAATGGAGCCTCCAAGGTCATGCAGGATCTGCCCGGGCTCTGCTCGCGGCCTCTCCGAGCTCCGTTTTTGCTGTCTGAGCACTGCAGTAGGCCCTCGTGGCCAAAAAAACAGAGCCTCGTTGAGTGGCGTCGAGTTGGCCACGCCCACCCCCTGAGGTCAAACACAACCCTGACGCGGCCCTCAATGAAATTGAGTTTGACTCAACGGTATATACAACAGCAAGGATGAACTGCACTTGCATTTTAACAGTGGAGTGGGCAAACAACTTAAAAAACCTGCCCTCTACTTCCCAGGAAGAGAAGGAAGATAAGGAAAGATGCTAGTGTTGTATGTAGAACATCATTATTGTGGCACTTTATGATATTAAGTAAAAATACTAGAATGCAAAAAAAAAAAAACCAACCCCCAGTTCACACTAAATCACTAAATAACCACTTGGTAAAAATACAAAAGAAAATCATTCCCCACGAGACAAAATAAAGTAGCACCACAAAAAGAAAAACACAAAAATGTAGGCGCCGTTGCCAACTTACATCATTTGTTTCTAGCCTGTCTGAATATTGTCAAGTTCCACTGTTTTCTAATAATGCAAACTCTGGAACAACATTTGGCCACTTTCAAGATGATGTCACTCTTACGGTCTGTGAGAAGAAATGAAAACTAGGGTTTTTCTAGACTGCCAGGGATTATTGCTATGTGGCGGGCATGAATTTGATCATAAAATTGGCATTATGGACAGAACGGATCATAACTCTCCATTTTAGAAAAAGTACTTGATTCACAATCACACATCATGGAATCGACTCCAAAATGCATTGATACAGTATTTATACGGTCATTTAATCTCAATTCCTGGTCTGAATTCACATACATATTCTCTGATCCTCTACAGTCTACTGTAGAGGATCAGAGAATATGTATGTGAATTCAGACCAGGAATTGAGATTAAATGACCGTATAAATACTGTATCAATGTGTAATTTATAAATGCTATGCACTAAATTTTATTGGGGTATCATCTTGATTTTCTACAAATTTCCAATGCAGTTTATTATAGATGGATAGAAAATTAGCCTGGGATTCATCAACAGCTTTAGGTACATCCAACACCCGCCTTTTCTAGTAGGAAGTTCTTGAGATGAATACAATACAGAATGTGATTTAGTTGAATTCTTGTGTATTTAAACTTGCAAAGGCAATTAAATTCTAACGGTTCCTTGCCAAATTATATAGAACAAGGAATAACTGGCACAGAATCATTTGATGTGATTCTGGAATTTCTATGCCTAATTTGATACCAGGTATTTTCAAGTCTAGATATTGAATACACACACATACACACACACACAACCCAAAGTGTACTGGAAAGAGATTGAAATCTCCTCCATGGTATAGGTATATACATTAAAAGAAAAAAACATTTCTAGGCCTGGAAACACCTAGAATCCTTTGCACAGATATGGCTAGAATCATATCACAGTTAATAAGTCAGCTAGTCTTGTTCTGTGTGATTAAAGCAAGGGTCTTCAAACATGGTAAGTTTAAGGCTTGTGGACTTCAACTCCCAGAATTCCCAAGCTAACATGACTGGAGGAGGAATTCTGGGAGCTGAAGTCCAAAAGTCTTAAAGCTGTCAAGTTTGAAGACCCCTGGATTAGAGCCACACAATGGAAAAAAAGAAATGACAAAATTGACCTAAGAGCAGATAGACGACAAGACGGATAATGAGACTTACAGGCACAGAAGATTATGAGAAAACCACAGGATACAAAAGGAGGGGTTTACAGGCCTTTGATTACGGAGTATATGCCAGAAAGTAAAATATGTTAAAGCTTACAGGTTACCAGAATACTTGAGTTTCTGAGGAACAAGAGACAAGAACCAACTATGGAGAAACAGAGTAGAAGAGATCAAAATGAGGCAAGGATGCCCATTGTCCTCCTATCTTGTATAGTTAATATGATATCCGAATGACGAGGCTGGGAAAAATGGCAGCTGGTATCAAAATAGTTGACCAAAACATTGTTTGAGAAATGACACCAATGACAAGGAGGAAAGGTCAGCCTCACTGCGGTTGCAGACTGTTCCCTTGTCAGGTAGGTATAACTGTGAATGCTGGCTACTGAGAAAGAGCAAGAGAAAGGTGAGCGATACCTCTCAATGATGGGTTCAGAAATGATTACTAAGAGCGCAAAAAGAACCAGCTAATCTTGGATTAAGTAAAGACTGATAGTTCCCCTGATGAGATAGAGGATCAGTATGCAGAAACTCACAAAATAGATGAGGGTTTCTCCGTGCAGACTTCACGTCTAACGTGATGGCACCTATCAGGCCATCTAACTTCAATATTATCATGGTTCTGCTACAACAGCAGCTGCAGAAAATCATCAGAACCAATACAAAAAACAAGCCATAGTTACTAAAGGTTCAACAGGGTCCCAAAGTGTTTTTTCAGGAGGCAACTGGACTGTCTTGTTTTTTTTTTTCTATTGAAGACGTTTCACTTCTCATCCAAGAAGCTTCTTCAGCTCTGACAGGACAATGGGGATGGAAGGATTTATAGTCCTTGCAGACAGAGCTGGTCGTTTGCATCTTTTTAGAGAGCTGTTGAGGCCACTTGGAAGTTTATCTCTGTCCCAAAGATGCTTTTTTTCAAGAGCCAACTGGACTTTCTGTTTTTTTTCTTTGAAGACGTTTCGCTTCTCATCCAAGAAGCTTCTTCAGCTCTGATTGGATGGTAGGGAACAGAAGGATTTATATTTCTTGCAGACAGCTGGTCATTTGCATCTTTTTAGAGGGTCCTTGAAGCACTTGGAGGTTGTTCCCTGAGAACATAGACAAACCTCCAAGTGGCCTCAATGACCCTCTAAAAGGATGCAAATGACCAGCTGTCTGCAAGGAATATAAATCTTTCCATTCCCCACCATCCTGGCAGAATTGAATAAACTTCTTGGATGAGAAGCGAAACGTCTTCAAAAGAAAAAAAGAAAGAAAGTCCAGTTGCCTCCTGAAAAAGCACCCTGGGGACAACCATGAATTGGATGACTCTACAGACTTAAAGGTTCAACAATTAACTTCCAAGCAGTACCCAAACTTCAAATGAAAGCTTATATAATTAAGAGTAAGTGATGAAGAGTTCATTCAGCTGTTGTTCTTTTTTTAAAAAAGGACACCAGCTAGCCTATGTCAAAACTCATTAATCTATTATTAAGCTGAAATGATGCATTCTTCCCATTAGATTGGCTGATAATCAGTTCAGCATCTAAACTCAAGAGTGATTATCGTGATAACCCAGAGCAATGAATTGCTACTTCAAAGCCCCGCTTTGCGCATGAAAAATCAACTCTGCTTGTGGAATTCAATTAATATCTCAACAGGAAATATTTCTGGGCTGAATCTGCTTTTCTGCTCTCCAAAGCTGGCCATAAATTTCAAGTGCTTCCTGGACTTTAAAGACAAGACAGGAAAGAAAAAAAGGAGAAATGACTGTAGAACAGCTCTTGTCATGAACAAAAAAAGTTGCTTCCTGGAGCTTTAAGAGCACTCAGCTCCAAAATATTGAAAGCAAAGCTAAGTTCCATTGAACAAGTATGAAGCACACCATCAGCATCCCATCTAATAAACTACATTTCATGTCATTCTATTTGGGGAAAAAAATAACATCTTGAAAGAACCAGCATTAAAATAAAGGAAGTCATCCCCTCTTTTCAATTGCAAGGTAGTTCGCTATTATTAAATAGGCAGTGCTTTTGATTCCTTGTTATGCAAGTGGCTCCATTAAATTTCCTTAATATATATATATATATATTCGGGTGTTTTCCCACATCATTATAGTTGTGCTTTTAAAGTTGTAGCGACGTTTCGACAGAATCTCATCTGCCATCATCAGGCTTCTGTATTGTGTTCGTCTGTGAGTCAGACTTTTACAGTTGTTTCAGTTTTAAATTTGGGGCTAGCCTTTTAAAACTGAAACAACTGTAAAAGTCTGACTCACAGACGAACACAATACAGAAGCCTGATGATGGCAGATGAGATTCTGCCGAAACGTTGCTGCAACTTTAAAAGTACAACTATAATGACGTGGGAAAATACCCGAACAAAGCTGAATAACATACATGTAAGTACCTGCGAAAACTTAAGAAAACATATATATATATACATATACATATACATATACATACACATATATATGTATGTATGCAGGTTTTGGCGTGTTCAGGTCATTTCCCGTGTAAGATTGAGAGCATTTTGGCAATGTTTTGATGAGGTCCCACTCGCCATCTTCAGGCTGGTGCTTTCAGCTTCGTGCTCGCGCACAAGCATGTTTTACTTGTATTTTGTATGTGTAAAAACCCAAATAAAACTTTATTTAAAAAAAACACAGTAAAAAACCTGGAACATACTTCCTCATTAGTCCAACACATGAAAGCCACAGGTCATAGCATTGACTTCAATGGCACCAAAACCCTAGCCACTATAGAAAACCCCAGCTACAGAATTATCAGAGAAGCCATAGAGATTGAAAAAAGACCTGAAAGCATGAATAGAAGAGATGATTCCACCAGACTGTCAATTATTTGGAAGCCTGCATTCTCAAACAAAAAAATCTCCACACCACAAGCCAGGCAAACACCTGGGCACAAACAGATCCCCCCTGATACCTCCAGCTCAAACACACCCCAACCAGGCACCCAGATAAACCTAGCTTCCTAATAAATGATAGCCGTCCGTTTACTTGGAGCCAAGCTGCACTAAAAGCCTCCAATACAGGAAACACAATGTTGCCAGCCAATCAAGACAAAAACAGACAGACGATATTAGAAACACCAATCAAGCAAAACGCAGCAAACTCCAAGACCAATAAACACAGACCAAGACTCCCAACCAATCAGGATGAAAAAAAAACCATTCTGGCACAGCAGTAGGCTAGCCCCAAATTTAAAACTGAAACGGCTGTGAAAGTCTGACTCATAGACGAACACAATGCAGAAGCCTGATGATGGCAGATGAGATTCTGCCGAAATGTTGCTACACCTTTAAAAGCACAACTATAATGACGTGGGAAAATACCTGAACAAAGCTAAATACCATACATACATACATACATACATACATACATACATACATACGAACAATGAGTATAAAATACACACTGGACTAACAATTGAAATGTAAGCACTGTCAAAATGGATTGTAATATACACAACACTTTCATTTTAAACATTTGTATTGTATTTTGTATTTTAATGTTTTAAATTTTCAATAAAGGTTTAAAAATTTTTTTAAAAAAAATTCCTTGCATTCAAGGAAGACTGGAAACGTAATTCGCTGTAATCATGCGGTGCCCAGGCATTTTCAAAGCTTTAGCTTTATTAATGGGAAAGAAGCGATGGCCTGAAAGTATTACGGGGCTTCATTTCTTAATGTGCTAAATTTCTATTCTGTCCCAATTAGGCAACTCTACTCCTGCTCCATGGACCAGAATGCGTCATGCGCTGGCCACATCCACACTCAATGTAGCAAAGGGGGAAAAAGTCCCAATACGCCACATGATGCCGCTGTTGACAACATGGCTTAGGACAATAGAAGGGACAGGAAGAACAAGGCCAGAGACCACAGGCTGCCCATCAGTGGAACAACACTGTTCCCATTAGTGATAAAACTAGTCATGCGTATATGCTCCACCATGGAATCCTACATTTACTCTTCCTATATAAATGTCTCCTGCAGTTCAAATTCCTTCTCATATGGAATCAATTGTGGCCACTATTAGAAGCAGAAACATACCCAATGTCTCAGAGACTTCCCTTTAAAACTTTTATGCTTTCCAAAGAAAGAATTTACTTTTCAGACCAGTTGATCAGATTATTTTTTTTCGACAGTTGCTTATTATACTGTGGATTCAATGGATATTCCCATACTTTGGTAGGTCAGAAATTGCATGTGGCATATGGGTAGCCTGCCAGTGACCCCATATCTGGTCTGGACAGGATCTGGATAGGGACAAAGCAAACTTTCCATGGCAGAGATATCAAAAAAGTAAGTTTGGTGGCCTCATGCAGCCACAGATTCATTGATTCAACTGGATGTAACATTAGTTTAGTGAAAATATTTAATATTACTGCCCACTGGTTTATTAATGTTTCCCACCCACCACATTAAAACAATATATTAAGATGGGGACTTCTGGAAGAGTGTTAAGAGTTGCACCAAGAACCCTGAGGCCCGTGGTGCAGCATAGAGTTTGAGATAGGAGATGTAGGAGAAGAGCAGGAAGAGCTGGGGGCGGAGTTAAGTGTGTCATCAGCTTGGAGTCGATGGTCCAGGTCCAACCCTCCTTGAATTCCACTCAGTCTTTTGTGGCACCACTTTACTACTGAACCTTAGTTGACTAGATTGCTCTGTATAGTAAGAAATCTTTGAACTGCAACCTCCTAACCTATGGTCCTGACCCTTTGCGCCTGATATTAACCTCCTGTCTTGTTCTAACCCGGAATTGTGTAGTTACAATCAACATTCTTGTCAGTGCTTTCAAAGTCATGAAGTTCATTCCACGATAAATGCTGAGGATGCTGAACGTTATCTCAGAATAGGAATTCCCGCTCTTTTCCTGCCTTTTCTAAGAGATGTCAGCTTTATTGATCTAAAAACAAATGTGCTTTTAGTTCTTGAGAATTACTGCACACCCACATACAAACATAGGCAGATCTAAGTAAGTGTTATTGACATAGAGAAAGCTTCAATGTTAATGTCTACTTTTTTTCTATAAGAATGGGCGCCAACAGCCATCATGGAACAAGAGAGAAACTAAGCAACCCTAATTCCCCAGAGGAAGTAGAGACAGCCCATTAAGATCAGTGGGTTTCTCCACAGGACCACAATACTGACAACCAATCAGTCAAATCCTATAATGTCTTGCTTTACAGAAGGCAAATTAGCAAGTCAGCCCCTGTTGTCATGAGTGCAAAAGTAGATCTTGGAGTCAATCCAAAGCATTGCAGTAGTCGGCAGGGTAGTCTTCTTCAAACTAAATGAAGGACTTCCTCCCCATTGATTCTCTTACATGCACACTAAAAACTCATAAAATACAGGTGAAACTCGAAAAATTAGAATATTGTGCAAAAGTTCATTTATTTCAGTAATGCAACTTAAAAGATGAAGCTAATATATGAGACAGACTCATTACATGCAAAGCAAGATAGTTCAAGCTGTGATTTGTCATAATTGTGATGATTATGGCTTACAGCTCATGAAAACCCCAAATCCACAATCTCAGAAAATTAGAATATTGTGAAAAGGTTCAATATTCTAGGCTCAAAGCGTCCCACTCTTATCAGCTGATTAAGCCATAGCACCTGCAAAGGGTTCCTGAGCCTTAAAATGGTCTCTCAGCCAGGTTCAGTAGGAATCACAATCATGGGAAAGACTGTTGACCTGACAGTTGCGCAGAAAACCATTATTGACACCTTCCATAAGGAGGGAAAGCCTCAAAAGATAATTGCAAAAGAAGTTGGATGTTCCCAAAGTGCTGTATCAAAGCACATTAATAGAAAGTTATGTGGAAGGGAAAAGTGTGGAAGAAAAAGGTGCACAAGCAGCAGGGATGACCACAGCCTGGAGAGGTTTGTCAGGAAAAGGCCATTCAAAAGTTTTGGGGACTTTCACAAGGAATGGACTAAGGCTGGAGTCAGTGCATCAAGAGCCACTAGAGGAAGAATGGAGAGGCACACATTGCATGATGTGTGAAGTTTCCACAGTCTGTGTTGATTTGGGGAGCCATGTCATCTGCTGGTGTTGGCCCACTGTGGTTCATTAAGTCCAGGGTCAATGCAGCCGTCTACCAGGAGATTTTGGAGCACTTCATGCTTCCTTCCACAGACAAGCTTTATGGGGATGCTGCCTTCATTTTCCAGCAGGACTTGGCATCTGCCCACACTGCCAAAAGCACCAAAACCTGGTTCAATGACTGTGGGATTTCTGTGCTTGATTTGCCAGCAAACTCTCCTGACCTGAACCCCATAGAAAATCTATGGGGCATTGCCAAGGGAAAGATGAGAGACATGAGACCGAACAATGCAGAAGAGCTGAAGGCCGCTATTGAAGCATCCTGGTCTTCCACAACACCTCAGCAGTGCCACAGGCTGATAGCTTCCATGCCAGGCCACACTGAGGCAGACATTGCTGCAAAAGGGGCCCAAACCAAGTCCTGAGTACATATGCATGCTTATACTTTTCAGAGGTCTGATATTGTTCTATGCACAATCCTTGTTTTATTGATTGCATGTAATATTCTAATTTTCTGAGATTGTGGATTTGGGGTTTTCATGAGCTGTAAACCATAATCATCACAATTATGACAAATCACGGCTTGAATGATCTTGCTTTGCATGTCAAGAGTCTATCTCATATATTAGGTTCACCTTTTAAGTTGCATTACTGAAATAAATGAACTTTTGCAAGATATTCTAATTTTTCGAGTTTCACCTGTATTTCTATGGTCTTTTTAGTGTTGCCAACAGAAAGGGGGGGAGGGGAAGGGGTTTGAAAGAGCAGTGCAGCATCTTGGAAAGCGAAGGTACATTCCATAAATAGTTTTTCAAAGATAGTAACTAGGTGACTGAAGTTTCTGCTGCGCAAAATTCTAACTGGAGAACATGATTGATGACTCTGGGCTATGGATGTGTCCCATTGGAGAATATGAATTACAATACACCCGGGTGTGGGGGGGAAACCAGGCTCAAGGGTGACAATGAATGATGTGTCTCAGAGTTGGCTACACCCAGGCAGTGCCGGCATGTTTACTCCTAATAAATCTTCTTTCAGTTTTGGAAGTTCGGCTCAAGACTCATGATTTAAATGGGGATAACTGCCGGGGCTGTGACATACTCCTTGCCTGGCCTGAGAAGGTAAAACACATACACAAAAAAACAGAAATGAGAGAGAGGGAAAGAGAGAGGGAGAGAGAGAGAGGGAGAGCGACCCATTTCCCACAGAGAACACTGGGAGACACAAAACCTGGGTAGACGTGGCGGGTGGGAGAGACGTTGAGTTGGCCACACCCACCCAGGTTTTGCAGCTCCCGGTGTTTTCTTTTCTGTGGGAAACAGGTCCAAATGGCTCTTTGAAGAGTTTAAGGTTGCAGGCTCCTGGGACAAACATCATAAGGCCCTGGGACAGACATTATAAGGAGACAATATATGGTTGAGGTTTTTCCGTTTTTTCTTTTAGTGTTTGTGTGGTTTTTAATGTTGGGTGCAAGTCGCCCAGGGCTTGGTTTTAAGATGAATGGCTATAGAAATATTTGAAAGAAACAACAGAATAAAACATATTACAAGTCATTTTTATTCTATATATTATAGAACATTGGGATATAAATGCTAACAACAATGGGTCAATTTGTATGAGTAAACGTTACTGGATTATGTTTGAAGAAGCTGACATGAAGAACCAGATTTCATCTTTTGGAAACTACAATAAAGATTTAGAAGAATTGTGTTTACATAAATAAACAATAAAAAATCTACAGTGAAAATTGTGTGAAGCAAATGTGATTAGAAAGTTTACAATTTTATCATCGGACAGTAAATGTTTTTTAAGAATTACATTAGTTTTACTTTATTCCTCATTAAATAGACATGAAAACCTTAAACAGTTTCTCTTTGCCTTTAGCACCTGAGTATTTTAGTTTTATGCCAATTTTAATTTTAAATGTAATTTTAAATTTATTATCTTAATGTACGCTTATGAACCATTGTTATAATTTTGGCTCAAATATTGCAAAGGTGCTGACGTATTGTTGGGGTTAAAAAATGGCATCTATGAAGTACATTGTTGGTTAGTTTAGTTTCAAATATGAATTTAGCAAGGCACCTGGGACTAAGGTGGAAAAGAATAACGTTCACAACGTATGAAATATATTAAATTCAAGAGGGATTCAACAAGTTTGAAACTGTTCATCCTGCATGTGAACATATTATCATGGGGATATTCTTCCCCAAATTTTTGCAATATTTTCAGTTGTTGAAGTGCTCACTAATCGTGATCTCATATCAATGTTATGTTAATGTAATCCTTTGTTTGAACTGAGGAACCTATTACCAAAGTATGCAATATTGTTCTGATCATTTGTGGTGTAATTTTTCTTTTAATGGGTTGGCTTTGAACAGTAGAATTCTTCATTTTAATCAGCTCAATTGCAAACACTTTAAATTTTCACTATGTGCTGCCATTACAACTTGGAATAAGTCCTTTTTCAGGCTCAAATTATCCTACTTGAGGACCCAGATTGTTGGGAGCAATATGCTGACTCTGTAAACAGCTTAGAGGGGGCTGTAAAGCACTATAAAGCGGCATATAAGTCTAAGTGCTATTGCTATTGCTACTTTAGACACTTTATTCGAAGACTGCACCCTCTAGAAAAAGCTTGAGTGCTGGGTAAGATAGAAGGAAAGAAAAAGGGATGACCAGTAGCGAGATGATTACAGTGACAATTGGTGGACCATTGGAAGACCTAAACAATCCAGTGTGTTCCTCAGCTATGGCAACTTGAAGAGTTGTTGACATGCCAGCTGAGGGATTCTGGGAGTTGAAGTCCACATCTCCTCAAGTTGCCCTCTTTCAATACTATTGAAGGTGATGCCCAGACTGTTATTTTCTCTATGTGATGATTTTTAAAGTTAATTAGATAGCAGACCTGATCCAGGAAGTTTAAAGGAGAAGGAAAAGGAGAAGAGGAGGAGGAGGAGGAGGAGGAGGAGGAGGAGGAGGAGGAGGAGGA